>PVHY01000897.1:20839-187134 GCA_004024945.1 Uropsilus gracilis | reverse complement strand
ACATATCAACAGGTTGCAGATTTATCCTAAGTGTAACTAAAACGTTTTGACTAATAATATAACTTCCCTTCACCAAGGTAAATTGGATTTGCTTAGAAACTTTATAGGAAAATACTTTGACCACAGGACTGCTCAGAATTATTTACTAAATTAGAGGGCCATCTCGAAAACTCCCTTGCCTGGAGTCTGAGGACAGCACACTTTATGAAGGTTAGTTCTCAGAAACACCCCTCCTGTGGGGGCAGAGAGCTACGCCCGCGATTGCCGTTACCTCATGGGTGCTTCCACCGCATGGGTACTACATCGCATAGGTCCCTCATTGTTGAGTCAGCTCCCACAACTGCCCATGCACTGATACCTCCCTGCATGGGGGTGGAACCCTGCTGGATGTACATGCACCCTCCCTGGGGTGGAGGCTGGAGGAAATATGCCCTGATCCATCCAGGCTGCAGATGGCTGCCCCATGCAGCAAACATCACCTGCTGGATAGGGCTAACCCTCACCCATCCCCCTAACTGAAATATCTTCTTGAATTTGTGAAAACTCATTAAGCAAAATGTTTGACTTCCTGGTTGTTCACTTTTTAAATTTTATTTCCTTAGTTGCTAGTTCCAGTTGACTTTTCATATATATCTATATATGAATATGCATGTATATTTATGAATATACATACATATTTTTATTCATACATGTATATGCTGATCTTGAGGTTCTTTATACAGTTAAGAGAGAACTATAGTGCTTTTTTCCCAATTATTGGGTTACAAGTCCTCTGCCAATTCCTTAATTCTCTGGTTGCATTTCAACCAGAAAAGAAAAGGTGACCAGAGATCTAAAAGCAATTAATCAGTCTGACATGCCTCCTTCATTGTAAACTCTTAATATCACTCTCCAGAGAACTTCCCACTGCAAAAAAAAAAAAAAAAAAAAAAAAGACACCACAATGTCACATAAGTGTTGCTATAGTCCCTTAACTAACATGGTTTTAAAAAATAGAGAACCCCAGTTAATTTTGATTTTGTTTTATTATTGAATATGAACATCAGAAAGTCACACTTTTTTTAAATGTGTATCAATAGGCAAAACTTCTGGAGATAAGTTTTCAATTACTTCATTCCTTCTTTCACTACTCAGTTTTTAGTGCTCTCTTCCCTAATTTTTATCAGAAGAGTGATTCCATCTCTTATTGCATTCAACTTTTATTTCCATTCATAAAATAGGCAATATTTTTCTATGTATATGTAGATTTGTTTTCTAATTTTTCACTTCTATAAAGTTTCCAACATGTATTAATTTATTGTGATTTCAGGCACCCCATGAACAAAGTCAAATGAAACATCTGTGTTCTGTTCACAATTTTCAAGAAAAAAAAAAGTCCTTGGAATTCGACAAACTGATTTTTGCTTAATATCAGAGTTCATGATAAACAGAACACAATTTTTCTATCTAATGAAAGATCAAAATTTACTGACGTTAGGCTTTTGTACAAATCATTTCACTTATCTAAGGCAAATGTCATAACTCAAAAAGTAGATAGAAATCATAGTACTAGCTTCATAGAGAGATTGTTAGGATGAGATTAAATGAGGCATTTAAAGGAATTTAGCATTCTGCCTGGTACTTACTAAGCTTTCAATAAATTTTAAATATGAGTGTTATCACCCATTACCTTCTACATCCTTTTGCAAAATTCTTTGGGATGCAATACATTTTGAAATGAATACTTTGCCTGTTCCTTGAAGCATTCCTTCCTCTACTTATGCATTTGAGCAAAAGTTCATATCAATAATCATATTGTTCTTTATTTCCCATTCATCTTTTTTAAAATTCAAGTCAATCATCCACTTTAAGGATCATCTTAACTCAATATTTTGTACTACTCTGCTACTTTGTTATACTTTGCCTAATTTGCTATTTCTGATGCATTGCTAAATTTCAAACATTGACATGCAGCATATTAGTGTATAGCATTGAATTATCCAACATCCCATTTATCTTAACCTAAAAGCATTCAAAACTCCCTGCTACATAATATCTTCCCATGACAACTGCACATAGCAAGAATAGCTTTGTCAATGTTGATTGATTTTCAATTGACAGAAATACTTAAGCTATAATTGGAAACTTTCTTCACACTACAATTTGGTTGATTTGTTTGTTCCTGAGCATAACTTATGAGTTAATTCCTTGCTCTCAACTACTCTTAAGGTATAATCAAGATGTGAATATGTTGCCAGTAACTGAATTAAATGGAAGAAATTAAATCAATGGTAAATGACAAGCATTGTGTCAAGTTTTCCATTGAAAATGACCCCAAATGTCTGAAATACTGAATTTATGCCTCAGATTTTCATAACCTAAACACTGAGCTTCCTGAGCTATTACTATTGAAGAAGTTATATGATGGTTGAAATAGTAAATCTCCTAGAGTTTCTCTGATGGATTTCCATTTTTTTTAATATAAAGAAGTAATATTGTTAAGAAAATCTTAAAACTAAAAATAAAATCACTTGTAACCTATCACTGAAAGACCTACAAACTTAAAATAAATCAAGTCAAAAAAAAAGAGAATAGTCTTTTATAACCATTGAACATAGATGTTCATTCATAACCAATAAAAGACAAAATAGATTTTTGTAATAGATAGAATTTATTCACAATAGATAGAATTCCTTAAATAATCTACCCATGAGACTGTAAGTATATAATATCTTTATTAAAAATAATTTTTGCACTAAAACACATATAGAAATCACTTACTGAATAAACACTTTAGGTTAGCTAATACTTTTACATTTTTTTTTCATTCCAGCAGAGAGGTAAAAAGAAATTTAAATGATGGTAATAGAAATCATCATTTAGCAGGATTTAATCTAGTACTTCACATTTTGTATAATGGAAGTTTTGGCATTAAAAAAAAATCTTGCTAATAATGTTAAGAAACATCCTCTAAAAGAAATACTGTGTGGTGCTCAGTTGGTTTATGTTAGATTTTATTCAGTTCTCAGGAATGTTCTGTGTTCCATGTTAGAGGACTTTCCACAATTCATTGTCCTGTGATTGCAGTTTTCTTGTGAGAAGTGGATATACTATCTCATAGTCATGGTAGGCAAGTACGTTTGTGGTGATTGTTCAGTGGATCTGAGAAACACAGTATATTGTTATGTATATGCAGAAATTTTAAGAAGCACCACCAATTTCCAGTCATGTTTTTTGTTTTCCCTCTGTCAAGAAAATGGAACATCTCAAATAGGAATTATCCCTTAATTTTTATTCTGAAAAGAATAAAATAAAAAGAAGAACCCATGGAGCAGATGTAAGTAACTGTGATTGAGGCAATCTAAGAAACAGAAGATATAAACATCTGTTGTCTTAAGCCTCCCACATTTGTACAGGTTAGTCATCACAACAATGTAGTCTTGACTATTATAAACTTCTCATCATCGGTAAAATAAAAATCAATTTGTATTTTATCTGAATAATAAGCAGGATATTATACCATTTCCTATATTAAATCATAATCACATTTCATGGGTAAGTGATAATTTGGTATTATAAAATTTTAATAAGACAAAATTGTTAACTACAATTTGATACTACTCTTTTATTTCGACTTCTGTAGGAATTTGGTCTAAGTCTATTAATTTATTCTTATCATTATTAATATTTACAATTTACTCTCTGACTTTCCATACTTTTCTGAATTCCAAAAGAGTTCATACTCTTGGCATAAGTATAAATTAGATTTGAACATAACCTTGAAAATTATCAAAGCCTTCACTCAATTTCTTAAACTTTTGATAATTCAAAAATTGAGAATTAAATAATACTTAGAAATCTTTCTAAAAAGATGTTTTCCAGATTTTAGTGTAGTATTCTTGTAAAATCATTAGTTATTTGATCTTATGATGTGAAACAAGACCTCTCATTGACACCAGCCTCTGAGTTATAGTCCATTGTGTAAATTAGTGTACATCTTTTTGATTCATTCACCTATTTGGGGGTATTTGAGTTGTTTCCATGTCTTTGCTATTGTAAATAGTGTTGCAATAAACATTGGGGTCCAAGATTCTTTTTGAATTAGTGCTGGAGAAATTCTTAAGATTCTCCTACTGAAATGAAGATGAGAGTGAAGTAGGAAAATTAGCTTTAGGAACATATCTCCAGGCTTAACTAGGAAGTATTATTGTGGAGTAAATTATGCATTGTACTTCTGGAGTAGTCATATTTATTACCGATTCATTTTAATTTTCCTCTCTTCAATTGTTATTTCCTACTGCTGTTGTCATAATTTCTATAAAGTTTAGTTAAATGTAAATCTGCTTTGGGAAATGAAAGGTGTTTCTAAATATACAATAAAATTCCAGGGAAAAGAGAGGATGGCAACAATCTGGAGAAGATTATTTAAGATACCATTATTCATTCAGCTGATCAACTTCTGGATGTAAGCTAGATATGACTCCTACTTAAAATCTACCATAAAAGATATAATGTAAACATATCAATGTATTACCTAACATCATTTTTCTAGTTTTGAAGATTTTCTTCCACTGGTTAACCTAATCACCCTTTGTGATGCTGCTGTAGGGATTGCTATGACTTTAGTCATGGAATACAACAGCAACTGAAATTGTGCTTTAAAAGTCATAAAATAGATATCTGAAAATGTTAAATAAGAAAGCTGTCAAACCCTCTAGCCAAAGGTTTACCACTTACCACTGTAACCTAGGTACCTCTTAAATAGCCATCAGATGAACTAGGTATCGTTTTTCCTTTTCAGATCAGCATTTATATTGGATTCATTTTATGATAGTTATGGCAAATATCTTCTGAATTAACACAGAGAATTTTCATCATCTATCAACACCCTGAAGACACTTCAATGCTAGCCCTTCAGATTAGGGAATTAGCCACTTACCACCACTCTTTACTAAGGCACCCATATGGTAAGTGCCACAGTTGAAATGAGTGAGAGAAGATAACTTAAAAGACCAATATCTGAGGAGATGAATGAGGAAATTTCCCATGATGTTTATCATAGAAAGAGGGGCAAAGTGACTAAGAAAAACAGAAAAAGAGGGAAGAAGAGGAAAGAAGAATGTATTATTAAATTACAAAATATAAATTATAACTTAAAGAAACAAACTTGCCATATAAAGTTGAAATAAGATAAAGTTTACAGCTTTTATTATCCTTATGCTGAGATATCTGAAAAATGAAAATGGCTTTAGTTTACCACAAATATGTTGCTATCATTTTTATGATTGCTTTCCTATCCTATGCACAGGTACAAAATGAAACTGATTTGAATTACTCATTGTTACATTTTTAAAGTTAAGCTCTAAAAATAAATTTATCTCTTGAACTTCAAGTTTACCAATGTCTGAGTCATCATCATGTTTCAACTTCAAATTCTTTCTGATTTAATTACAATGAAGACAGTGAGGAAATTTCAGTAACTCTATGAAATTACCGATTCAACCTCTGGCATTTTGCCACATATAACAGAGACTAAAAATGGACGTTGTCCAGAGGAACAGGGTAACTCAGGAGAATATCTTTTACTTTTATGTCAATAGTTTGAATCCAGTACAAGGCTGTCAGCTTCGATCTTAGTGCTCCACAGGAGTATGTAAGAAAGTGAGGAAAGGGAGTTTCTCCTACTTTGATAATTCATGTTCTCTGGTAAATTCTTGTGCCACTTGAAAGAATGGTTGGGAATGTTAATGATAGAGGGAAGACTGATGAGGAACCAGAACCCCTTTCAGTGTCTCTTCCTGTCTTATACAACACTCTTTCTGTTGTTTTTAATATCTCACATAAGAATTAACTATAATAATACTTGAAATAGCTAGAAATTATTATATTCTTTAAAAAATTAAAATATTTTGGAATCTCTTATATTTAGTTCAAATGATGATGTTTAAAAAAGCGTAATGATGGCAAATATATTTCTTTTATCCAAGAACTATAAAGTATAAAAATTTGATAATATTTTCTATTGATAATATTTGATAATATTTCTACCAATTTCTATTGGAAATTGGTGCAGGTATGCATTTTTCACACATGTGAAATATCTTTATTAATAAAACACACTTCTTTATCTGAGATAAACATTTAATTAAGATCTCTTCATTCATTCATTCTCTTTCAAAGTAGTATCTTTCATTATTACAAGGCATGGAATGAGGTGGAGAAAGGATTTGTTATAGTCATGGTTTGCATGACTATATTCTTTTACATATTCTTTCAACAAAATTTCACTATAGATTAATTGAAATGGGAGAACCTAGTACAGTCCTGCAGTGATGACTGTTTCAACAAATGTTCTATTTATAAATATAGTCTACATTTATAACTTACTCATATACACATGCATATTTGAAATAGTGAATAAAAATAAATTAATTAAATTTTTGGACTACTTTTTCTAACCAGCTCTTTAGTCAATCCACTGCTGGGGAGTTCATTCATAATAATCTGTCTTTTAAATAAGTCCTTATAAAATATAAGAATAAAAAGAAATTACCAAGTTAGCATCAATTCTTATATCAATAAATTAAAGCTTAATCTACCCAAAAGTAGATAGATGATGAAAGATAGGAAGACAGACAGACAGGCAGAGGTAAAAGGCAGGTAGACAGGGAGATTAGATTAGATAGATAGATAGATAGATAGATAGATAGATAGATAGATAGATAGATAGATAGATAGAGAAATTAGAGAAATTTCTTTCATGCCTCAGATATACCCAAAAGTAGATAGATGATGAAAGATAGGAAGACAGACAGACAGGCAGAGGTAAAAGGCAGGTAAGCAGGAAGATTAGATAGATAGATCAATCAATCAATCTATAGATAGATAGAGAGAGAGAAATTTCTTTTGCACCTCAGATATACCCAAAAGTAGATAGATGATGAAAGATAGGAAGACAGACAGGCAGAGGTAAAAGGCAGGTAGGCAAGCAAATTAGATGGATGGATAGATAGATAGATAAATAGATAGATAGATAGATGATAGATAGATAGATAGATAGATAGATAGATAGATAGATAGATAGATAGATAGATAGA
The DNA here is from genome assembly GCA_004024945.1 of Uropsilus gracilis. NCBI lineage: Eukaryota > Metazoa > Chordata > Mammalia > Eulipotyphla > Talpidae > Uropsilus > Uropsilus gracilis. The sequence goes on along the minus strand of PVHY01000897.1, from coordinate 180,058 downwards.
TAGATAGATAGATAGATAGATAGATGATAGAGAAATTTCTTTTGTGTCTCAGGTTTTGTGATTGCATTTGGTAGTGTTCTACTGATTGACACTTTATTTGGAAGGCATAGCAAAATAAACTTATTGACAGTTTCCTTAGGTGATATAGGGCACAAAAACAAAATCAGACATGCTGCTTTGACTAGGACAGTATCAAGGGCAACACTGACATGCCTATCACAAAGTTCATATGAAAAATCTTTATTATGTAGCCAAGTTGTAAGGTCTTTGGTATCATGAGTCCCCATCTCTGCATCTCTATTCTATAATTAAAGAAATAAACACACAAACAAATAATTTCTTTCTGGAAAAGAAAATCTGATTTCCTCAAATATGGATTGGATTATGTATCCATGGCTAAGGAAACCAGTATGTAGATATTATCCCTGAAGCAATTTATGTGTATTAAAAATCTTTTCTACCTAAAGTGAATTGTTTTGAATGATAACCTTCCTTACTAATGGAACAGAATTTTGAATCTTGAATATAAAGGGAATATAAAAGACCTTAGGTGCCAGTGATAGTGAACCAAGTACAAGTAGGTTAAGTACAAACACATAGATAACAGAGAGGATGCAATTGAATGAGAGAGAGAAAGAAATGAGAAGAAATTAAATGAGAGAGACTGAAAACCAAAACTCTCTGAACTAGAACAAAGGATAAAAGTGAGGGCAATGATTCCATAAATGTGCATTCCAGGATCTTTTTCAATACTCAAATAGAAGGGTTGCAAGACAAGACACAGGATTAAAAGTGTGGGATAACTGCCATAGGTTGTATGAAAGTATGTTTGGTTTGCTTTATTGAATGCAATTGCATTACTATCTGGATGGATCTTGATAGTTTAAATTTGTTTACAGTGCCAGATTTCTTAACAACTTGGCTTGTGAGTGTAAGAAACTACCAGTGAGCTCTAGAATTTGAATCCCACTGAATATGTCTAATGAATATTTTAAAAAATAATTCTCAAACTGATTTCCTGCTTAAATTTCAGATTTTCTTCCCCTTAGGTGTCTCATGACACTACTAATTTTACTAGGCTACAAATTAAATATATTTTTTTTCTTCTCACAATCATAGTTAATAGTTTACTATAGTGTCATAATCTTAGGTGCAAACTTATTGATTTTTAAAATATACATGTATTTTTGCACCCACAAAAATGCATGTTAGTTATCATATATATATATATATATATTATTTTTAGATATAGGTTAAAAAATGTATTTCACCAAAACTCCTATGCAGATAATCTGAGAATCTTCTTCCTGGTGTTCACTGCAATTCAGACAGATAAAATTCAAATATATCACCTACTCTTAAACTTTATTTTTAAGTGTCAAATCTTTTTGAAAATCATCATTCATACCGTAGTTAACATTTCATCAGGATTGTTGCTGAGCTTATTTTCCCTTTGAACAGCATGTGTGTGTGTGTGTGTATTTAGTTGTCATTTTACGTGCTTTACTCCAAAGTGTCTATCTTGTATGTTACTGCAAGATGAGCCCAAATATTCTCTCCAGCAATTTGATTATGCTCACCAATATCCTCCCCAAGAGCATTTGACAAATTAAACTTTAAAATTAGTTAAAGACATTTCTGCCTCAGGATAGATATTAATTCTTCCCCAAGATACAAGTCCCATTTGAAACAACCACAGCAGATAACACTATTTTGGATCTTTGAATGAAAAAATCGAGAGTCATTATAGAACTGGAATGCCTTTTATAGGTTATTTTACATTTATTTTTGTAAAGGAGAAAACTAGACCCAGAGTAGTCATCTTATTTTCCCCCCAAACACAAGTAACCGAAGTCCGAGCTGGAGTATCTTTGCTTAAATATTGCTGCTGTCTTTGTTGTTTTCAGGGCACTGCAACTAACAACAATCTGTGCCAAGTTATGAACACTTAATTTAATTATCAGTAATTACTCATATTGACATAAACTTTGTACGTATAATGGATTAATTACTTCTGAGAAAAAAAAGGATTAATCTCCCCTCACGCCCATGAAAGTTGTGCAAAAGTCTTAGTTTGAAAAAAACATTTTTTGGAAATTGCTAAGTGAAAATATGTTAGTAATTTAAGACTACCAATTCTTTCAAATAACAAATTAATGTCCTCTTGTACACCATTTTTAAAGACAGATATTATTAACACACTTTGGTCAACTGAGTATTATTCTTCTTAACCCTTAATCTTTGCTTATTGATCTATGCATAATAGTGAACTAAACAATATTTTCCATAAATATAATTTCATAATAGAATCAGTAAATCCTCTAAGCCTATGAAGTACAAGATGGAAGTGACTAGCTACCCATTACCAGATACAGTCAAACTAATTGAAGGTATGAATCGAATTTTCAGTGGAACTAGTCACAAATAACCACATCTCCCCACTGATCACAGTGTCAGGAGAGCTAAAGTAAAACATTTCCATTGCTTCAGAAAGATCTTTCGAAGATTGCTATTGTAAAGCATTAGTACCTTCCTCCAATTTGTAGGGAAAGAAAAGCGACTTACAAGTACATCTTTATACATGTAGTAAATGGCAAAGTAAGATTTTGAATAATAGATAGGATTCCATATTCCATTTTTAACACTATTTGTTTTTGAAATATATAATATGTAATATGTACTTTGATTTTCCAGGAATAAATGGTGGGGATGTAATATGGGGATGATAATGAAATGAACTCTCAGAGATATTTGTTTAAAGTTTGCAGTAAAAAAACGTGCAGGAATTGCTGGAGAACTGCAGTGTTTAAAGATAAACAAAGATGGATAAAATTTGAACGTTTAAAGCTTCATTGTAACTTATGTTTATCTTCTTAGAGTCTTTCAGTAATTGTGTGGTGGTATATTGAGTTGTATAGTTGTATTGAGTTGACCAAGTTTTTTGTCCTGAATTGTGCTTGAAAGTGATTTGAGAATAGTTCACTTGGAAAATGGTGCTTCAGTGCCATCTGTGATAATATATGGTGACAATTAATTATTCTAAAATACTGACTGCCACATGAGCCACATTTAACTGAAAGTAGAAAACCAATATGAGTACTTTATTTGAATATTTTATTTATGATTTTTGATGACATTGCATTAAGCATTACATAAGTTTAAGATACGCATCACTATAAATGAACATGCTTACTTTTACTAATGAGGTATTCATTTTTCTCTTTCATATTTTTAAAGAAATACATGTGTCTTAGGGATTTAATATCTCATAGTCATTTTTTTTTTCCTTCTTGGAGAACTGCAGATATTTTTGATATTGAATAACATTTGTGAAATAAAGAAAATATGGTTTATATTTTATAGCTATACATAGGTATAATATTAATAATAACTACTAGGTGTTGACTTACAGAATAATAGAACTCTTCAATTAAAAATTGAATTTCTTCTCCCTCCCCCACCTTCCTTTCATATGATCCATATAGGGATAACTAGATGCATGTATATACTTATGAGATTATTCTAAAATGTACTCTCCTTCAAACTTGAGTGGGACATTTCACATTACATTACTGATACAAATATAAATAGGGTCTTAAATAGGACTCTGTTTAATAATAAAATAATAAGTCCCCTTTTAAAACACAAATTCCCACTGACTGCTTTTACAAAATAGATTATATCCTTTTGGTTCCTTTCCCACATTTTAATTGGTTGTGCTTAGAGCTATATAAGACACTTAGCCAAAAAATTGTCCAGAGAATAACTTCCAAATGCCATTATTGTATTAAAATAACACTTAACACTTTGTTTTTAAACATCAAAAAGTTCTTGCTTCATTTAATTACTACTCACTTCTTAACAAATGGGAGTGAAGTTTGTCCTCTTGATTAGCTTTTAAAGCTCCATTCTCTTTCTGGCATCCATCCTTTCCAACTAAGATTTTGTATTTAAATGCATTAGAATAAAATTTATAGAAATCTGGAAAAGTAAAAGAAACTTAGGGTAAAGTGGCATATATGCTGTTGACAATTTAGTTCTCATAGAAGGCCATGTTGCATATGTGTATCTCTATGCACAGTAAAAATCTATAGTTTTGTTTGAACAGAAGATTAGACACACAAAACTTTACTATAGTGCTTTCCAAATACTATATTGAAAACCACTCTTGGATTGTAAGGTTGAAGCATCTTATGACAGCTAAGCTTTCACATTGAAATCCTCTAAGGATTAACAATAACAACTGCCTCAAGGTGTTCTTGGTTTCATTCAACATTTCACCATCTGGGTAAACATATGAGGATCAGTTCAACAGAGTGTGGAGCTGATTATTATGGAGGTTATTCTTTTTAACAGATGATATTTTATTTTGCTGCTCCCACATAAATGTAAAACAGAAAATATAGTCTAAGTAGAGACAAATATGGAGCATGCAAATTTTAATTTTCCTCTCAAGTAAATAAAACCACTGAAAACCTAACTTGGTCAAGTCCAGTCACCAAAAAAGGAGTGTGTGTGTGTGTATACTCTTTTTTGCGTATATATGCATACATGCATTTATATATAATATAGAATATAAATGCATATATATGCATGTATTTATTTGTATGTTTGCTTGCTTTAATTTGAGTAACAATACTCCATATGAAACAGGTTCACTCCTCTTCAGATGTATGTTACCACACCACAATGACCACAGAGAATCCGAATCCACAGTCCTCTCCTGCAGTCCCTGCCCCCCTTTGCTCTTCACCTTCCCAGTCCCTGTGTGGTAGCCTCAGTTTCACAGTGAGATCTCAAGTGTAATTTTTGTATTTGATTTACTCTGATTATTCAGTTTGTTCTCTACATGTAGCCTGTGATTGAGAACGTGTGATGTTTTTCTTTCTTCCCTGATTCATTTTTCTTAGCAAGATCTCTGTCAGTTCTATCTGCTCTATTGAGAATGAATAGAGTTCATCTTTCCTTACAGTTCCAGAGAATCCCATTATGCATATATACTGCATCTTCCTAATCTAATCATCTGCCGCCTGGCACTTAGGTCATTTCTATAACTTGGCTGTTGTAAATAGTGGTGCCAATATAGATGTGCATATGTTCCTTTGAATTAGTGTCTTTGCATTCTTCAGGTAGATACATAAGCATAGAATATTTGCATCATGTGTTAGATATAATGTTATGTTGCAAGAAAGTTTGATAATATTTTCTGTAAGGAATGTCCAGCTTACTTACAACAATAGTATTTGAGGATTCCTTTATCTCCATTCCTTACCAACACTGGTTATTTCTGGTCTTTTGGACAATGGTTATTCCCACAAGTGTTAGATGGTATTTCACTGTGGTTTTGATTTGCATGAATGCTGAGGATACATGACATGTTTTTGAAAAATATCCATTAGGGGTAGTCTATCCCTAACCCCTCCTAAATCTAATTCAGGTAGTCCTGTTGTTCATTCTCCTTTATTTCTGATCTTTCATTTCCATTTTCCTTAATCAACTGGCCTCTATCACTTGCTTTAAAATAAATAAATAAATAAATTAATTAATTAATTAATTAATAAACAAATCCATTGGTGTGATCCATTGCTCACTTTGTACTACCAGTTAGTGTCTCAAGATAAATGTAAATATGTGAGCAAACCTTAATGATACTTGCAATTTTGATGTCCCACATGTCCTTGAAACTTCTAGCAAAGCACTATAATTTGTAGGAGGAATTAATGTATAAAAGTAATAAAGTACTGTAAGATTCCAATAGGTTTTCAGCTAGACAATGTTGATATTAAAGTATTTAACATTCATGCTCTTTCCTTGGTGTACAGAAGTAATTTATAATCTTGAAACATCTACTACAGAGTTTATTAACTCATAGATTTTTAACTTTTTTTCAGATAATATTTACTGCATGATTATCATATTTTTCTATTAATTAAATGAATATTTCAAAAGCAATGAATATCATACTGTTTTGACACTATAATTTTACTTACATTTTGCTAAATAATCAATACTTTGATGTTTTAAATCCTTATATATCTAGTTTTTCATTGATAGACATCCTCATATTCTTATATCAATGTTCACCTGGCACAGTACACAGTTTCACAATAAAAGAGAGTCTCAAACATTTGACAAGAGTTTCTATCAACAGTAAGAACTGATGTATTTTATGATTTACATTAAGTGACTACCAGCATAAACAGAGATGTATTAATTTGTGTAAATTTGCTAGAATCTATATTCTAGAAGCAAATCTCTCTGGTTCAACATTTAAATTTAGTAAATAAATATTTACAAATAAAAATACTAGCAAGTTTTTTATTTACCAATTAAAAATCCACCATCCAGATATTCTACAATCCAGATATTCTACAACTTTAATTCTACTGTCTGAAATTGTACTATGAACTGTTAGTTAAAATATGATAGAGAAAATTGGTGAATATGTGGTAGTTCACTGTTCTGTAGTCATATGTTATAGATATCTCAAGCTTTATCTGAATGTTACATCATAATCAGATGAACTAATAGGCTAAATCTCTTTCAGGTGATTCTCTAGTCTGTGACTCAGTCAACCCTTCTACCCTAGCTGTTACTCAAGTGTACTAGCACATGAGATGACTAGATGTTTAGCTAATTCTAACACTATACTATCATGCCTTCTGACTGAAATATACCTCACTGCACTGTGTTCATAAAAAGAGTTGGCATGACTATTATTCTGTTTATGAATAGATATTTGAGACATTTCCATGAATTGAGTTAAATCTTAAATATCAGTGACAAGGTAATTGGTAAGAGGCTCCCAATACTCCCATGCCTGTAATCATTGCACCTAAGTTATAAATGACCAAAATGAATAAGGACGGCACCACACACTTTTATGGTCATGATTTATTTCCATAATTGAAGAAACAATGTCTTTCTTTCAAGAGCCATCCTGTTGATGCTGAGTAGTACTTGAAAGGCATGGTGGATTGCACAGGGCATTAAGTCAATTGCCCATGACTTACTTTTCTATGTTTTTCATAGTAGGATTCAAATGTTAATAAGCAGTGAATTAGACAATCCTCAAGCAGCTTGGAGAGAAACAAATAAGTTAACATAAAATTAAGTAATCTGCTCCCCAATAGTAATGTTTAGATTTCATTTTGAGCTGGTACAGTGTCTCCCACTTTTCTCTTTACAGCAAATTTTGTCAAGCCCTTTCATTCTCTGACCTTTCAAAATCTATTTTATACTAAATACTTCTACTCTCCTTGAGACTTAGTTTAAATGAGTTGCCTGACAGATCATTTAGCACCATTTCCACTGCTTTGCCAAACCTTTCAAGTAGAGAGGTTACCTCATGCTGATTTCGTTATTTTATCAGCAACTCAGTCTCCAACAATATTCATTCTGAAATTAGGAAGGGACTACTCTGATAGGATTCGTTTCCTATTCAAAAAATCTCTGTGGGTTCACATTAAAAGGAATTAGACAAACTTCCATTTCTGCACTTTCATGGGAAACAAAGGAAGACCTCCTGCTAATACTGTTGTTTCTGAGCCACAATTAACTGTGAACACAAAAGTGTAGACAGCAATGTACCTTAATCCAATATAACTAATTCACTGCAGTAGAGAGCTACAGAGTATAACAGATGACTCCACTGCATAGCTAGATCTGCAAATAAAAGACAGGAAAGTTTTGCTAATGCTTAAGTGTATCACTAATAATGAAAGTGACTTTTTGCCACTCTACAGATTTATGGGAATGAAAGACCATGTGTACAAATGTATCCAATCTTACCAAACTCTTTGTATCCTGCCTGCTTCATGTAAAAATAACATGCTGTACTGTCATTTCATATCCACATTTTTGTCAATATTATACACTGACAAATATGTGTATTAGTCATAAAATATGTCAGCCCCACATTTTAGTAACCCTCTGAGTCAATGGAAAGGGTGATTTTATTCTAATATTCTGGATATCTTTAGAAGTGGTACAGATAAAAGAATTGTACTGACATTTATTTAAGATGAAGATTTCTATTATAATATTTTGGTAATATATGTATATGGAGCTTTATGTTTTTTATGACTTCATGAGGATTTTATTGACATTTAAAAATAATTTATTGAGGTAGGATTCACATAATGGAAAAATGAACATTTCACACCAATTAGATTATTGGTATTTAGTGAATTCACAGTATTAAGCAGCCAACACTTCTGACTAGTTCAAAGATATGTCCCTACTCCAAAGCAAATCTTCTTACTGATCGAGTGGTTTATACCCATTTATTCCTACTTGCCCCTTTGAAGTCCCATCTGCATCTGATTTATATGCATTTATAAATCCTCAATATATCATACAAATGGAAGACAGAGTTTATAGATTTTTGTGTCTTCTTTTACATAGTATATTTGAGAGTCACCCATGAGGTAGCATATGCCAGCCTGCTTTGTTCCTTTTATGACTGTAAAATATGTCATTATATGCACACACTGTAATTTGTTTAAAATTTATCATTTCCTGGACTTTGAGCTGTCTTCAGCTCAAAGCTACTGTTAATTGTGCTGCTATAAGCAGCACAATGTACTTTTTTATATATGTATTCAGTAATTTTGTATATATATCTAAGTGTTGGATTACTAGATCATATAGGAATTCCATTTAAATTATGGAAACTCACTGGCAAACTTGTATCTGTAACTGGAAATATTATTTTGCTTTCTTGTCCAAAGGTTCTGATTTCTTAATTCATCAGCCATTAATTTTTGTATGCATCTTAGTGGGTATAACCTCATAGGGATTTTGATTTGTATTTCTAACATTAATGTTTTGAATTTTGATCATGAATGCATGTTGGCATTTTCAAATGTTTTATTCTGGATCAGTTGAGATAACAATGTTTTATTATATTGATTTTCTTATGTTGAACTAGCTTTATAATTTATTAAACCCCATTTGGCATAGTATATCATCTTTTTAATATGCTCTTAGTCTCAGCTTACTAGAATTTTCTCAGAGAGTTTGGTATCTATATTTAAGGAATAATAATCAGGAATTTTTTTTCACTGCCTTGATTAGTCAGTGGTATTGTGTGAGGAGTCACAATATCTTGGCAAGATCTGGGTTGTGAATAAGCATATTTTACTAACATCTGGTTTTAGAACACTGAAGACAATTTTGCCTAGCTCTTCCCAGTTGGTTGTGTCTTCTGTCCTCCCATGTTGGCTTTTATTAAGAGACATTTCCAGATGATAATGGTGTCGCCTGTAGGTAATGATATATATAGCCTGAACCCTGCCACTATGGGTTGTATCCCACAGTGTGGGGCATAGATATGGATAAAGACATATGCCTTAGGTAATGGAACAACATTATGTATTCTCATCCTCTCTGGCACACTAGAGATGGTTACCATGAAGTCTCTTATCTGTGACAGTAGCTCCCTAACCTCCTAGGAATGTCCCACAGAAGAAATATATCCCTGAAAGATTAAAGTAATTATACCCACAGGAATTTTTTCATGAATCCCCCATCCTCCTACCACATGTCACATACCACAGATCCTGGAAATTTTCCTTTCTTATTGCCTTCATTGTAATCATTCTTCTGCCAAGACATATAAGGACCCCATCTCATAATAAAGGTGACTTGGTTGTAAACTGCAAGCTGGTTCTCATAGAATGTTATCATTCTCTGTTTCCTCTTTTTCTCGCACACAGCTCCCAACACCAGAGGATCCTGCTTCCCACCCCCCTGGTCTATTTGTTACATAGTGTACATGCTTTCACAAAGAATAAAGGCCCTAAGAAGCACAATAAAGGTGCACAACAAAATCTTTGTTAGTTGCATGCTTGCTTTCAGTCTCTGAGTGAAACATTACTCTCCTCCTTCAATTTCACTCCCACTTTTAGTGCAATCCTGATCTTGTAGAATAAGCTAGGGATTGTTCCTGGTGTGTGTGCATGTGCACCTGTGTGTGTGTGTGTGTGTGTGTGTGTGTGACTGTGTCTGTGTATGCCTGTGTATGTATTTGAAAGAGCTAGAAATGGATTGGTATTAATTATGTTTTTAAGATTCAGATAGAATTCTTTGTGTGGAACCATCTGGTTCTGGGCTTTTCTTTGTTGGAAAATTTCCTGGTAATTTGTGTTTCTAGGATTTTGCCCATTTCATGCAATTTAATTTATTGTAACTCAAATTTAATTTATTCATAGCATTCTCTTAAAAATCTTTACATTTCTATAAAGGTGGTAATATTTTCATTTTTAATTTCATTTTTAATTAAGTAATTTGTGTCTTCTCTGTGTATTCTTTGTCTGACCCATTCAGTAGTTATGAATTTTGTTAACATTTTCAAAGAGCCCTAGATTTGAGTCAATGATTTTTTTCTATTAAATTTTGCTTCTCTTTTTCATTTATTTCACTCAAGTCCTTATTATAACCTTCTTTCTGCCACTTCAAAGCTTTGCTCTTCTTTTCCTAGTTCTTTAGAGTCAATGGATTGGTAATTTTAGATCTTTCCTCTTTTGTCATTAGGTTTTTGTTGCTACAAATATATCTCAAATTTTACTGTATCCTATAATGTTTAGAATATTGTGTTTTTGCATTCATTTATTTTAAAGTTCTAAATTTCCTTGTGATTATTTCCAATTAAAGTATTGTTGGAAAAGACAGCTTGGAAAAGATACCTTTTATGTATCTGTCTTGTAAAATATATTGAAACTTTTTTCATGAACTAACATATATCACCTCTTTTGGAAAATGTTTCATGTGTACTTGAGAATAATGTTTATTTCACTACTTTGGGTAAAATATTTAATATATGTTATATCTAATTAGTTTATAATGATGTTGAAGTCCTGCACTTTCTCATTTGTTCTCCCTATAAAGGATAACATTGATATTCAATTGATATTATTGTAGAAAAATGTAATTCCCTTCACATCTGTCAATATATCCTTTATAATTGATGTTTATATATCTTCTTGATAAATTAACTTCTTAATAGTTATTGTCTCTCTTTTTTATTTTAAATCTGTTTCATTTGACACTGATTACTGTTTATCTGAACATCTTTTTCCACCTTTTCATTTCAGACTCTCCTGGAGACAGCATATAGTTGGATTGTTGGATTGTTTTCTTTTACCTTTATATGTTATAATCTTCAATATTTTGAGGCAATTTTCTTTACAAAACTGCATTTATTTAGGGGTTTAGGTGCTTACCTCTGTTAATTTATGCTACCACAACAAGCCTAATCCCAAATATGAATAGTCCTCTCCCAAAGATCATTGGGTATCCTTCACTGACTTACTTTCCACTTACTAACTTCCCTTTTTATAGTCTCAACTTCAGAGTTCTAGGATTTCGATATTTTTTTCCATTATTTTGTTTTTTTTTACATTTACAGAATATATCCATCTTGTATTTATCTTTCTCCTTCTAACTTATTTGGCATAGCATAACCCCCTTCATTTCTATCCATGTTATTACAATAGCAATATTTCATCATTTTTTAATAGCTAAGAAGAATTTGACTGTATACCTACGTCTCTTATTCTTATACATTCATTCATCATTTGGACACGTAGATTATTTCTAGAACTTGATAGTTATAAATTATGCTATAATAAATATGTAGTAAACAAAACCTTTTTATTTGTGCTTTGTTATTCTTTGGATACATAGCAAACAGTAGAATTATTGGATCACATGGTAGACCTTTTAAAAATAATTTTAGGAACCTATGCACTGTTTTATATAGTTGTTGGACCAGTCCACATTCCCACAATTAACAGCTCCTTTTCTCCATCTCAGGTGAAAGGATTATTATTCTAGAATAATTAGGGATTTAAATGCATTATGTTAGTAGTGCATTAGTAGTACTCCTATTTAGTGCTCCTATTTTATAGGAGTGCTCCTATTTTTCCACCAACAAAAGAAATTTAAATGAATAAAGTCCCCAAATGATAGTTTTCACCGGGTTTTTTTTTCCCTTTGAAGTTCAAATTCCATTCCAGCCTCTTATGCCACACAAATATTCCCTATTGATATGGAAAAAGATGGACGTTTTTGTTTTCTTAAAGAACAGAAACAAGGAAATAAAAGGGCAAGAAATGTGTCACTAGAAATTTATAGATACTACTGTTGAAGAGAATCCATAATATGGTAAAGAATGAGGCAGAATATTAATAGGAATCTATCAAAACTTTACTCTTTGTTGCAAACTACTATAAGCAATATTTTACTTTTAAAATACTATTTTACTTTTAATTAAAATTCTAAAGAAATATAATAATGTAAGGTAAAAGATTGAGTTTCTCTTAATAGTAGCTTGAGGAATAGTCCAAAATTCAAGCCAAATGGAGTCCTCCAAATGCACCAGGTTACAAAAGACCTACCAGTTATGAATGGATGACTTAGTGATGGACATAAGGGAGGCTGGAAATTGGAGCTTCAAAATACTTTTCCATTATTTTCTGTCTCCAAAATCATGAAATAAGAAGATTTTGAGAGATAGAAGTAGTGTGGGTGGAGACTGGCTTTAGAAATATATTCAGTGCTATTCAATCAGGTTATTAACCAGTAAATTACTATGATAGTAAATACTTCATTATCAGAAATGAAGTATTTGTAAGTGTGTAGTGATGGTCTCCTAAGTTTAGAAGTTGACAAATATTGTGAATGATAAGTTCGGAAGGCAAAGTTGTGATTCTCCAATCTTGTTTGTGAATATTAAACATTGGAGATTATAAATGTAATTGCAAAACATAATTATAATAACAAATAAACATCCAGAGTTAATAACAATTAATAACACAGGTGACTTCAATCATCCACACATGTTGCTGCTTTTGTTTAAAAATGTATCTTTACATTAGAATGTATATCTACATTCTCTTAAGGTTTTTGCTGCTTTCTTTATTATTAAAAAAAAATTCATTAGTCTGTGAGTTACTGTCAGCCAGATCATGAACTCTTCAGTCTTAGGTCCATTCTACTTGGGGAAGGACTCAAGGGGATAGTCTAGTGTTTACCTTATTGAGTTTTGTTCTATCTCACACAATTTGGAGAGAAAGTATCGCATGATGGAACTGGATGGAGTGTAGTAGACTCCTTAACAGACTCAAACTGCTCTTACAGTTTGGAATTTCCTGTATCAGAAATGTTTTGAAAATGTACATTAATATTTTTATTAAACAAACAATTGAATTGAAAGAGGAAATCTCATATTTGTAGCTACCATTTACTGAGGGTTTACTGCAGCATGGATAGCATGAGAATTTCTTCTCTTACACTACAAAATTTTAATATAATATTTGCATTATTATTCCGATTTCAAATTGAAGTAACAGACTCTGAAATCAGATACTGTAAGTTTACTAATTAAAATTACAAAGTAAAAGAGGCTGGCAAACTCACTCTGTCCTCTTCAATCTAAAGCCTGAAATCTTTCCTTAATACCACTGGAAAAATAAAATTAAACAGTAATATTTAGAGACCCAGTCTATAGTGTGAGGGTTTGTCATTTTATAATTCTACTTTAATATGTGAGAATATTTAGATTGTATAGAAAATGAGAGATAAAGCTAAATTTCTTACTCATTTAAAAATTATCTGATATTGAATCAATATAAATATTCAATAAGTACTTTTAAGGAATGATATCATTGTATTAAAGAAAAAAGAGTCATTCTTAAACCAAATACAAAGCCTTAAAAAAGACTGTTTGCACACGTACTACATATTCTAAATTTCTTTGTGAAATGGTAGCTGGTACTTCAGAGTAAATGTCATTTCCTTAGCGAGGAAATTTGTCTTATTCATACAAGTAGCAATTTTTAATGTGACTTGTTCTACTCAGTAGAAGTTGCCCTGTGTGGTTGTTTTGCTTGCTTGTTTGCTTACTTTCTAGAAGGAAAGAAGGTGAGTGTCAGAGTCCATACTTACCCACACTTGAACTAAAACTGTATTTCCAAGAAAATTGAACTTTTCAGTCTCAGTCTGAAACTGAGATTCAGGAACATAAAAGAATCAATTGCATCCAATATAAACTACAATAGTAAGAGAGATGTGAATATGCAACATATAGTCATAATTTTTTTCAGAAAGATATTCTGAATAAATCCTTACCATCATCAATATTAAGTGAATGATACGCTAATGTACCTTCTAAACAAAAAGTTGAATGATCTATGAATTTTCTGAGATTTATATTTTATTTGACTGAGTGATCATTAAATGCATTTAATCTGGTCTCAACAGATTCTGGGATTTGCTATCTTTGCTTATTATAAAATTTATGACTAAATGTTTAAATCAAGAAAAAAATATTAAAACTTAACTTGTAAGTTGTCAACTAGTTTTCATTATAAAAAGGTAAATTGTGAACTTATCAGAATTTCTCTTTGCCAATGTTACTTCTAGCTATTGTTAAAACATGATAATTGTTGCTTTGCCATTATAATAAGTTTCTTATTCATCATTATTAATGAATGCTGATTATTATTAACTCTGCACTCATATTTTTACCATTGCCACTAATACCCCTTGAATTAATAATTAAAATTTAAATATCATAATTCTGGTTTGGCCTGAAATACTGCAATTAAAACTGTCTTTATTAAGTTCATTTATGGTTTTCTATCCTACTAATAAAGTTTCCTAAAGGGAGATAAAAAAATTCCACCAGCTAATGAGTTGTCTATAAATGCAAAGGGATCTGATTCCTCCCAAATTTTTCTCTGGCACAATCACTAAAACCTTTTTTCATTGTCATGAGAACCATATCAAGGGTTTCATTAGCCTCTCACTTTTGCTTTTACCAGTGAACATTATGTGCATCCAATCATACAGGTTCTTCAGCATTCAGATACTGCTTAATACTGGTGTCTCGTTCATGCCATCTCCATCATTCTCACCTGCCAATATAGCTAAAATTACTGTAAAAACCAAAATGACATATGTAACAGAGCACCATGGTGTTTGCTTTGCTGTTTTCAGGTGTACAACAGTGGTGATTAAAGTGCTAGACTGTTTATTTACTCATTATACAGCAACTGCACTCAGCTCAATATAAAGCAAAGAAAGAATTTTTGTTTAAATTATACTTATAGGAGTAAAGTATCATTCATTAATGAGCAATGGAAAGCACAACTTAAACAAAACAGCTACATATTAAACAATTCAATTATCTTGTACAATGTCTGGGGCAAGATCAAATGCTAATGTGATCTAAAGAAGAAGGAGCTTTTCTAAAGGTCTTTCATCGTGTGTGGATCTCGTATTTTCTGTTCTCTAGGAGTACAAACTATGGTCCTTCTATGTTATTTATTTTAAACAAAAATTCTGATTACAGTTAACTTATAATGAATATAGGTGGGGCTCATTTTATATTATTTATTTTTCAATCTAGATGAAGTAGATGCATATTTTCTTGAATATTTTTCCTTATCATTCAACCTAGACATCACTATGTGAACAAAATGAACTACCTATGCACTTTAACATGCTCAAATTGACAAATAATTCTGTTATTCTATAATTCACATTAAATACAAATTTTTCACATTTTATTAAGGAGAGGATGTCATATTTTTGGCATTTGAGTCCACATCTACATAACAGGTGCTTTGTTCATTTCCAATAAATAATTATTGGTTGTGAAGAATAAGAAAGCCTAGTGATCCATGAAGGAGCAAGCAAGCAAGTTCATTGTGTGTAGCTCTGCATCACATTCCAGGGTGACCAATGGTCTTTTACGATATATTAGCAAGATTTCACAGCCTCCCCACTTCCCTTTGAGTGTGGCAAATACTTGCATTTACACAAGACACTTTTATGGTCTAAGTATCACTTCTAGTCCTTGCAACTTTTTCTAATATTTAATACTCATAGGTAATTTTTGAGCTTAAAGTTAAAGTAAGTAGAAATTTCCTTCAGAACACAAGGATGTAATATACTGTAATTAAATGAATTTATAAAAAATATAATAGGTAGAGACGCTCTTCCAAAAGAAGTATTTGTGTTCTTTAACATTGTTGCTACTCAAATTGTCTTCATTAGTGATGTGTCATCTGTGTAGTTGACATAGAAAGACAAGTAAACAGGAAATAATAGACTAGATAGTACATACAAGAAATGTATTCATTCTGAATGAATGAATACAAGAAATGTATTCATTCTGAATAATCTAAAATTATTTTCCATAATAATTTTCATAATTATTTTCCATCATTATGTTACATTGTTTGGAGCAAAGAATAGAGAATTCTTCTGTAGAATATTGATATTTAGCATCTTAATCAGTTAACCAAACTATCAGCATCTGCTTTTTTTCTGTATGCCAGCGACATTACCGGACATTTTTTAGGATAAAAAGAATATAACATCTAGTCTCTACTTATTGAGTTGAGCAGATGAGCTATTTAAAGTAGGGGGTAAAAGCGATATCATTACCAGATAACACATAATAGAAATGAGAGAGTGAACAGAGAACACATGAGTAAATGACAGAAAAATTGGAAGCAAAATGTAACAAACCAGAAACAAGACAAATGTTTCTTACAATGCTTTTAGGTTGGTTTTAGAAATACTGGTAGAAAAAAAGATATCAAAATGTGAAATAAACAAAATTCAATAGCTTTCTACGTATGTCACTTGTTTAATTTTTCTTTGATATTAATCAAATTTCACAGACAATCCAGGTGTAGAAAGATACCTTGGCAGGATTTCTGCAAAAGAATGACTTTGATAATGAAGTTCAAGAGTATTTCATGACAGGAAGTATTCCTGCAGAAATCATCATGGTACAACATTTTTTCATTTAGTTGTCTGGAGTGTCTCTAGCACCTATTCTGGGTCTCTTTGGGCCACTAGTTAATCAGTAATTCTGTATAATACCTTCATCTTTCTCTTCTAAGGGTAACAATGTGGCTGTGCTGTTTTTGAAACAGAAATGGAAAAAAATATAGAAATTGTGTTCATGGGACGCCGGAAGCACATCAAGGTTACACATGTATTTCAGCAAAGACTTTGTTTTCAGTAGAAATTTGTCTTTTGCCCTGTGAGCTACTCTAAATGCTCAAACACGAATACATCTTGACTGATACCTGCCCAGAGCTCACTTAATAGATACCTCCAGTTTTCAGGTGTGTGAGCTGAGCGTTTCTTTATTTCTTATTTCTTTTTCTTCTAAATTAATTGACTGGACATGTAGTTTTGGGGTAAGAACGTGAAAGAGAAGGGAAGATAGTTATAAAAAGTGAAGAAAGAGAAAGATAACTCAATGAGGAGGGGTCAGTATATATAAATTAGAGGATGAGGTAGGCTTGGTATAGTGAGATCTGTATGTGAAAACTTTTAGGAGAATACTCATTCCTCAAGACCTAAATATCAGCAAGCAAACTTAAATACCAATAAGCTCTAATTGAAAAGGAATAACTGTAAGCAGAATGTCCTTTAAAGAAAATTGTTTTAACTCCACAATAACTTTGGTAACATAATTTCTTTACATTTAATTATAAGTCAGATAATGATTCATCTAAAAAGAATAATATGTTTGCTTGTGAATCTTTGCTGTGAAATTATTTGGTTATTATTTTAGAGAGTTTGGGAGAAATATAGCCAATAATGCTATTGTCTTGGAATAGCTCATTTTTAAGAAGTATATTCCATATATAAATGGCTTGGTTGTCTGCACATATATATATGTGTGTGAAATTACACCTATGACATCAACAAAGAGAAATAAAAAACCATGTGGTCATATCAATAGATGCAGAGAAAACATTTGATAAAGTTCAACATGCATTTATGATAAAAGCTTGAAAATGTGGGGCTAAAAGGAACATATCTCAACATAATAAAAGCCATTTATGACAAACCTACAGCAAACATCAACTGAAATGGGGAAAAACTAAAATCATTCCAATTAAGATCTTGGAACCAGGCAAGGATGCCCACTCTTTCCACTACTTTTCAACATTGTACTGGAAGTTCTAGCAAGGGCAATAAAACAAGAGAAAGACATAAAAGGAGTACAAATGGAGAAAGAAGAACTGAAGCTCTCATTATTTGCAGATGATATAATTCTTTATATAGAGAATCCAAAAAAATCCAGAGAAAAACTTCTTGAAACAATAAAACCAGTTCAGTAAAGTAGTCAGTTACAAAATCAACACACAGAAGACAGAAGCTTTCCTATACACAAAAATTCAAGCAGCAGAAGAAATTCAAAAGACCATCCCATTTACCCTTGCACTGAAAAAAATTTAAATACCTGGGGTAAACCTAACAAAACACATGAAAGATCTATATAAAGGAAACTTCAAGATGCTGCTAAAAGAGATAGAGAAGACATAAGTAAATGGAAAGACATTCCCTGTTCATGGATTAGAAGAATTAACGTATTCAAAATGGCCATCCTACCAAAAGCTATCTACAGATTCAATGCAATTCCTATAAAAATTCCAATAACATTCTTCAAAGAGATAGAACAAAAATTACAGAAATTCATATGGAATAATATAAGACCCTGATAATCAAAAAACCTCTTGACCAGAAAAAGAGAGAATGAAGGAATTACTATTCCAGACTTCAAATTATACTATAAAGCCATAGTAATTAAAACGGCTTGGTACTGGTATAAAAACAGTAAAACTAAAGGAACAGAACTAAATCCCCTGAAATAAAGCCACACATATATGGTCAACTAATCTTTGACAAAGGAGTGAAAAAGTTACATTGGAACAAGGACAACCTCTTGAATATATGGAGTTGGGAAAACTGGACCAAGACATGCAAAAAAAGGTGAACCAAGATAGCTCCCTCATACCATGTACAAAAAACAACTCAAAATGGATAAAAGACTTGGACATAAGACCTAAAATCATAAAATACATAGAGGAAAACCTGGGCAAAACCCTTCATGAGTTATAATTCAGAAATCCATTTTTTGCTACATCTATAGATGGCAAAAAATTGACTAAACAGCTGGGACTACATCAAACTAAAAAGCTTCTGTACAGCAAAAAAGACAAAAGAAAAAAGAATCTCAACCACGTGGGAAAAAATTTCTGCCCTCTATACAAGTGATAAGGGTCTGATAACAAAGATACATAAAGAATTCACACAACTTAACAAAAAACAAAGCAAAAACCCAGTTTAAAATAGGGAGAAAATCTAAAAAGACACTTCTCCAAAGAGGAAGTCCAAATGGCCATCAGGCATATGAAAAACTGTTCAACGTCATTAGCAGGAAAGGAAATGCAAATCAAAACCACAATGAGATACCACTTTACACCTATAAGATTGGCCCACAGTCAAAAAACAGACAAGTACTGGCATGAATGTGGAAAGAAAGGAACACTTTTGCACTGCTGGTGGGAATGTAAACTGGTCCAGCCACTATGGAAAGCAGTGTGGAGGACCCTCAACTAATGAAACTAATGAAAATGGAACTACCCTTTAACCCAGCAATTGCTCTCTTGGGAATCTACCCAAAGGAGACCTCAATGTGGATACAAAGGGACACATGTGCTCAGATGTTCATTGCAGCATTATTTATAATTGCAAAGACCTGTAAACAACCCAAATGTCCCAAGACAGATGACTGAATGAAAAATATGTTGTATATATACACAATGGAATATTACAAATTAAGTAAAATGACAAATGTACCTAGAAGAAATCATATTGGCAGAAACAAGTCAGAAGGAAAAAGACAGAAACCAAATGGTTTCACTAATAAATGAACAACCAAACAAAAGCACACAACCATGGGAGGGGACCAGGTGGAGTGTCCAGGGAGGGGAGGTGATAGGTGACCCCCAGTGATCACAATGATGTGAAATATATACATATATATATAATTTTAAAACATTGACACTGACAATTGAATTCCTGTTTGTATTATGAATTCATTTCTTTTATTCAATTTATAGACCCCTGTACTCCCTTCCCCTCTACTAATTATGATTTATCTTATGCTGTATAACTATTTTTGTTTGATTTATTCTTCCATTTGCTGTTTGATTTTCTAATATACCACATTTGAGTGACTCAAAAAAATAAATAAATAAAATTGCACATATGTAATAAATGGTCTCTAGTGTTTTCAAAATTCAACCAATTGTTTATCAAGAACTCATTTTCAGTATCATTCAAAATATTTCTACTTTGACATTTATATATCACATTTATGACTTTTAGCTTTGTTAATGATAGTTTTGACATTCTCCCATTTAAACTTTTACCCCTTTATCAGTGTTTTCCTTAATCTTTTCTTCTCCTGATCTTTTATTCAATTATATAATTGAATACTATTTCTATCATATTGATTTATTTCTTAAATTGTATTTTATTCAGAGTGTATTATACATAATCCACAATTTTTCACATTGATATAACTATATCATAATTACATTTTTGTAGATGTAGTCTTAAATATTGCCTTGATGTTTTAGAATTTATTATCATTCTTTCCACCTCTGATATTGATTCAAATCTTATCTCTAGTTTTCTTATTTCTTATGTGATATCTCTACTTTTATACTCAATTCACTCTACTTTTCTCATTTTTATTTGTCATGACCTCTTAGTTCTTGTGAGAAAGCTATGTTTATTTTTGTCACTATGTTCTTCAAATTTGACTAGTGTTTTTTGAAGTATAACCCCCCTCACAAACACTGATGCATTAATCTCATCCTATTGTTTTATAGAATTGTAATAGACCTCAAGACAAGTTTAAAACATTGCTTTTACTCACATCAATCAAAGTATTAATAAATATGCTACTTTCTAATATATAGATTCACATATTTATTGTAATTCACTGTTCACCTGTGAGATGTTAAGATATTTCTGTTATTGATTCCAGGGCAACTTAAAGTATATATCTCAAAGACAGAAGACAAGTCCTGAGAAACAGTTTCTCAATCCAACTTGATAAACCCTATTTCAAATGGCCACTCCACTAAGTTTCTGGTATAAGTAAAAGATGAGAGAAGGTGTTTTGCAATTTTCTTTTTCCTGCAGTCTTTTTAGGGATTCACAGAAATACTTAGGATACTTGCTAATTTGGAGAGTCATGATCACACCCTCTTCTGTTACACCCAAAAAGTGAAAAGACAGGAAAAGACAGGAAAAGAATATTAAAGGAATCTTTAATGCATATGAATTTGAAAAATCATACTGATATTCTTTCTTAGTACAAAGGAGTATAGTTTATAACCAAATCTGCAATAGAAATAAATTTGGCTTGTCAAGAAATTTATTTTTTGTTCCATTAACATTGCTGGGATTAACAAGAGAATGATGTCAGAAAGTGCATATAAAAGAGTATCTCTAATTATTCTGAAGTTGCATACTGAATAAGAAAGCATCAACTGACAAATAGAATGTATATGAGTAAAATAGGTATAAGGGGTGAAAAATTCCAAAATAGATGTCATTTTATCATGGGACTTTTACTTCAGTCTTTTTATCACAGTTTTGTTGTAAAAAGAATGAGATCTTATGTGAAAATATAAGAATAGCAATTTATATTCTTAAAAGTGCTTAGTAGATTCAGCAATATTACTATGTAAGTATAAAATGATGTTCTTTAATGTATATATCAATTTAAAATAACTTTTCTGGTAGAAAAATGTCTCAAAAGATATTGAAACTTAAAATGTGAGGTTTCAAATATGACAATTATTTTTATGCAACAGAGTATCCTCTGTGAATACAAAATGAAATGTATTTAAACACTAAAGAATACGCACAAGAACTAAAAGTCAAGCTCTACAAAGAACTCATACAATTCAACAGGGAAACAAAGATCCCAGTCAAAAATAGGCACATTTTCAAAGGTGGTCAACAGGCACATAAAAAATAAATGCTTATCATTATTATCAAGGAAATACAAGTCAAAACTACAGTAAAATACATCCTAATATCTTTTAGAATAGCTTATATGAAAAATACCAGAAAAATAAGTGTGGAGAAAGAGGACCCCTCAAACAGTATTGGTGAAAATATAGACTTGCGTGGCCCCTGAAAAAATAGTGTGTAGCTTTCTCAAAATATAAAAAAAATAGATCTGCTTTGTGAACCAGCATCCACTCCTGGTTATTTACCAAAAGAATGCAAAAACACTAATTTGAAGGGGTATTGTGTACTCATATATTCACTGCATCACTATTTGTAATAGCCAAACTATAGAAACAACCAAAGTGTCCAATGATAGAGTGGATAAAGAAAATGGAATATGCACAATGGCATGCTTTGCTATGAAAAATGAGATGAAACTGTACTATTTGCAATAACATGAATGGAGTTTGAGGGGATTGTTCTAAGCAAAATAAGTCAAGGAAAAAAGACAAGATTTATGCATCAAAAGGAAAATTTAAAAGCTAATAAAAATATACTTTAGACATCCTCACACCATGTACAAAAACCAACTCAAAATGGATAAAGGACTTAGAGGTCAGAATTGAAACCATAACATATATAGAGGAAAACCTGGGCAAAACTCTCCATGAAGTACAATTCAGAATTCCCTTTTTGGAAACATCTGCAGATGGCAAACAACTGAAGGAAAACAAACAGATGGGACTACATCAAACTAAAAAGTTTCTGTACAGCAAAAGAAACAACAGAAAAAACTAAAATAAGCCCAACCAAAGGGGCAAAAAATTTTGCCCTCCACAAGAGTGATAAGGGTTTAATAACGCAGATCCATAAGGAACTTACACAACTAAACAAAAACAAAACAAGAAGTTCAATCAAAAAATGAGGAGAACTAAAAAGACAATTCTCCAAAGAAGAAATACAAATGACCAACAGGCACATGAAAAATTGCCCAATATCACTGGCAATCAGAGAAATGCAAATCAAAACCACAATGAGATACCACCTTACACCAGTAAGAATCCCACTCAAAAAAAGCAGGCAACATTAAATGTTAGCGTGAATGTGGAGAGAAAGGAACACTCTTAAACTGCTGGTGGGAATGTAAACTGGTCCAGCCACTATGGAAAGCTATGTGGAGGACCCTCAAACTAATGAAAATGGAACTACCATTTGACCCAGCAATCGCTCTTCTGGGAATCTACCCAAGGGAGACCTCAATGTGGGTACAAAAGGACACATGTGTCGGATGTTCATTGCAGCACTATTAATAATTGCAAGGACATGGAAGCAACCCAAATATTCCAGAACAGGTGAATGGATGAAGAAGATGTGGTATATATACACAATGGAGTATTACTCATCAATTAAAAATGACAAATTTGGTGAATTTATTGAAACTTGGATGTACCTAGAAGAAATCATACTAGCAGAAATGAGTCAGAAAGAAAAAGACAGAAACCAAATGGTTTCACTAATATATGGACAACCAAATGAAAATACACAAGGAGCGAGTGGGGACCAGCTAGAGTACTCAGGGAGGGGAGGTGGTAGGTGACCCCTGGAGATTAAATGGAGATTAAGTTGATGTGAAATATATGAAAAAAATTAAAAAATAATAATTTTTAAAAAGATAGTTCAGAAAGGCTTGCAGGTGAAGGAAGAGAAGACTCTCTGGAAAACAGACTTTTAAAGCAGTAAAATATTCTTTATGATTCAAAACTGTAAGTACATGCCACAGTACATTTGTTCAAATCTATATAATGTACAACACCAGTAGTGATCCTGCATATAAATCATAAACTTCATGTAATAATTATGTTGGTGTAGATTCATCAGGTATCTTAGCTGTAGACTCTGCTTTAATTACAAATGTGGTCAGGGACATATGGGAAATCTCTGTACCTTCTTTTCAATATTATGGTAAACTGAAAATTGTACCAAAAAAAAGTTCAAAAAGAGTAAGAAAATTTAATTACTGTGATGTCTCTGAACTAGCTTGGAAGGCAGTATCATCAGTGAAAACAATAGCATTTAATCATAAAGTGTCAAGAATCACAATCAATGTCTCTCAATTAATTAAAACAATCATATTTATAGAACATTGATACAATTATAAATTAATTTTGTTATTGTAGATAATTATTTAGAACTCAGGAAAATCAGATGATTTACCTAACACTAAATTTGCTTACTAATGTTACAATTGATGTGACCATAACTCAAATTCCTTTATAAAATTTTACTCAATAGAAAGGTCATGGAATTATCCAGATAGCTGGGATAATAGTTTTGAATCTGTCCCATATTATGAACATATTAACTTAATCATCTGAATGTGATGGTGAGGAGAGATACTAGTAGACACTTTGTCACTATTGTAGTCCATTCTTATTAAGTGTATCTACCTTGTGCTTGTTGACACATAATTGTTCTCCACTTAAAAAAGAAGAGGAATTTGTATGAATTAGTACAAAGTTATAGAAAATACAATAAGAGCAAGGAGACAGCATTGAGAATATATGTAACTATTTTAACAATTATTTCCTTTTAGAATAAGAGCAATCTGAGCACTTATAAAGATGCTAGAGAAGACATTTTAGAGCAATCAAAGTAGGAAGAGATGGGTCAGCAGAATGCAGTATATGTACAAGGGAAGAACCAAGACTAAGGCTGGAACATAATTGCTGCTAAGCAGGTATGTAGAATAAATGGATGTTGGAAAAATTAAACAAAGAATATTTGACTTAGTTAATTCTTTATTCAGTCCAGAAAAATCAGCAGGATTTTGTCATTTTTTAAAGTACAATAGTGTTGTAAGTTCTATATACATATATTCCTATATGAGCACACATTAGTACATATATGTGCATGCATGTATATTAACACAATATGCCATTACTTCCTTGAAAGATGTTAGGTCTATATCACAAATTATCAGGCAGAAATAAAAAAAGTTATTCAAAGGACATGCAACCCTAATTTGTGTTCCTTATTCTATCTCTTATACGTTTCCTTTCTGGAAACTTTCACTGAGTGAAAAGATTATAATCTTTGTCAAACCCACACCAGGACTTATAACTTAGAGGTAAAATAAAACTCATGCAAAGGTGAAAACATAGCATTCCCCCCTATACTCATAAATTTTCAATCTTGTTTTTTGAAAAACTCACATGTCTTTCTGCTAGACATGTGCAACTCTAGCTGAGTCCCTGCTGTGGAGAGCATGTCAAAATTCTTTGAGCTCATTTTTTGCATCTGGCTTCAAAAACATTTGTAATGTTTTCCTGAACATTATGCATTTGCCCGTTTACATTTTTAAATCAGTGCCCAAGGTCTATTATTGTCAAAACAAAACAAAACAAAACCCTTTTCCTATATCAAATATTTAAAAAAATATCTTTATTCATATATTCATTTTATTGAAGTCTTCAAATTCTTTGCACACATAGCTAAATACACAAAGGTAATAGCATATAGAAAGAACATTGGTCTTTCAAGTACTGTGCTTCTCATCTGATTATTTAGCAATTTGTACAATTACACCTAAATGGATTCAATGCTGATATCACTGCTTATTTTATTTTAGCATTAAAACAGGCACAGTGCTTTGTGCCCTACTTATTTATAATATTAATCATAAACAATTTTATGTATACTCTATTTCAATTTCCCAGCTTGATTAGCTAACAACCTGCACTAAAATATTCAAGGTAAAATGGAAAGCTAATTGCATGGAGATTTTAAGCTCATTTGCACACAACAGGATTTATTAGTGGTGATGAAGGTAAAAAATAGTATGACTTCTCTTATATCCTTACTAATTCCCTCTGCTAATTCAAACTATCCACAGGGGAATTTAATGGGATAGAACATAGACTTTTTGTAGGCATTTTTGGTAAGTGTACTATTTGGAGAAATGAAAATATTCCTTGAATCTACGTACAGCTTAAGAATTACTTTTATTCTGATTATTGCCTGATTTTTAGAATGCTGCATCAAATGATGTAGAAATAGATAAAGCTTCCCTATACTAAGAACGGATTTCCATTCATTACTTCCTCTCACAATTTCCTATTAGGTTTCTCTCCTTACTCCTACTTTGTGAGTGATACCAAAAAAGAACCCAGGTGATTAAAAGGTCAGAATCTAAAACACTAAGTAGGAGCATAAATGTATTATGCTAGAATGGGAAATAGAAATGTTTAAACTGAAAATTTCTTAAAATAAGTAAAGTGAACAGAGATGGGACAAAGATGGTGTAACATACCTTGAAGTAGATGTGAAGTTATAACCCTAAACCATGTATAGTGCTGTAAACCAACTTTACCTCAATACAAATAATATAATTTTATAAATAAAAATTTAAAATACGGTGTCAAAATATTTATGAACTTAGAGGTTAAAAATTTACTGTCCATTTAAAGATTTTTAGAAGTAAGAAAGTTAAGAAGTTAATAAAAATGCAGATGTCCAGTTTTTAGCATGGAATGAAATTAATAATTGTTTGCTCTTGAATGAAGAATTTTCACATATAACTAAAACATATAACTTTTTATCTACCTATGATTATAGTAGAGAGAACTATATCTTCTTTTCACCCTCAATACTGTTCTTGCATACCTACTGTATCACCTTTTCTTCCATGTCACTGGGTGAAATCGCAGGCAAAATTACAACAGAATAAGTTATTTTACCATAAAAAAATCCAAAGAATGTCAGTAACAATATAATGAGTTTTCCTCTTTATTTACAATGCATTTCCAGTGTGAATAAGTATGTGGGTTCTGTTGTCAATATTCAGGAACTGAAGTCAGGAAAAGCAATAAGCAAATTGCACACTGTCTCCCATGCCTTCCTTAGGAAGCAATATACGCTATTTAGATTGAATTGTATTTGTTAAAGAAAGTCATGTATCTAGACTTATCAAAATAATAGATAGGCACAAGAATCCTATTTGTGCCTATCTGGACAAGGGAATAAGAATATTTGGGAAAATTCCTAGTGACTTCCACAAGTCTATTAACCCACCAGGCTGCAAGGATGAAAAGAAATAGAGTCACAGGATCATACTTTTAAAAATGAGCAACTGAATTTATTTTCAGAAGATGGTATAATTCAGAGATTCTCAAAGCTTGGTACATGAGCCTCTAGGTGTCTACAAAACCTAAAATATTTTCATAGCATACTAAGATGTTATTTTGTCTTTTCATTTCCATTCTCTCATTAGTTTGAATTTCCATGATACTATGGAAATTTCTAGAAGCTATATGACATATTGTATGGCAACAGATTGAATTCAGCTCCTCTCCATTGAACTAGAAATTGAATAAATTTGCAAAAACATAAAAAAGCCACAATTGTCATTAAACCCCGTCTTCAGAATATTATTATTCATGAGTGTATATTTTAACATACTATATATATAGTAAAGCCATGTATTTATATTTTAATATATAAAAATATATTTTATATATTTATTTTTTACATTTTAAATATAATATCAGATATTAGATATATTTATATTATATATATATATATATTTGATGCAACCTTGAAAAACAATTCTAGTTTCAGAGTGTCCCAAAGGATGCATTGAGATCTCTATTGTTTCTGTTTTACCATTAAATTTCTTCTTCTGTCCATTCTTCCTTTGATTGCCCAAAAGTATTATTCCAAGAATACCCCCCAAATTTTTTCTATATACAGTTTCTATTTCAGAATCAGTTTTCCAGATACTTCCTTAAAGCAAGGAGTGATACAAAGAAACTTACTTTCACCTGCTTGTTCCATCACTAGGGTACGATGGAAGGCTGACAGGAACTTAAGAGGCCCACCTTAGCAAGCAGTTGAAGAAGTCATAAAAGAACAATTTAGAAAATAAAAGTTCGTGAAAATTTAAAATATCAAACATAAACATTATGAAAATAGTCAGTACTAACTGTGAGAAAACATTGGAATATCATGTGATAAAGAATTTGTATCTTGAATACATAATTCTCAATTCAATTGTTTAAAAAATCCCTCTTTAAAAAGTACACACCAAAAAATTGAGCAGACACTTAACCAAAGTAGATATAGTTGTGGAGAATCAGCATATGAGTAAAACACTCAAAATCATTAGTAATCAGGGAAAATAAAAACAAAGTGAGATACCACTGCAGACCAATCAGAATGCTTAAAGCAAAAAGAACAGAATGTGTTAAACATTGGAAAGTAATGTAGAAGAACTGGACCTCCTGTGCATTGCTGATGGGAATGTGAATGGGTCCAGCCACTGTAAAAAATGTTTGCAGCTTTATAAAAAGCAAAACATAGACCTACGTATGAAAGCCAGTTTAACCAAGTAGTCTCATTTTTCCATGCCAAGAGAAAAGGAAGAACATGTTAATGGTGAAAAAAAGCTATAAGCAAAATTTCACAGTTCTTTTTATTTAATAATACTGAAAAACTGGAAAAACTCAAACTGTTTACCAACATAGAGATAAATAAACAAATTGTGGTATGTGTAAAATTTCATTTAATTGCACAGTTTAGTATATATAAATTTGATATGACAATTATACCTCAGAAAAACATTTTAACAGTTGTCATCACCTGTGTAGCCCCATAAAGATAATGAAAATATGTAGCTAAAAAAATTAACATTTTCTTCAGTGAACATATGAAAATAAAGTCTGGAGCAGTAGCTTGTTTATAATATCTCAACCAGCAGCAAAAAAAGGGCTAGGATTCAAACCAAGGTCTGTCTGACTTAAAAGTTACTATTCTCACTACATTATGTACCATGATTGAACATAGTAAAAGCAATAGAATCTTTCCTTAATTCTCTTATCCCTTGCAGGGAGTTGTTTTAAAATAAACAGTTATGATTCTCTCTCTTTCTCTCTCTCTTTCTCTCTCTATCCCTCGTTCGCTCGCTCGCTCTCTGTCACACACACACACACACACACACACACACACACACAAATCAATAAACTTCACTCCTATCCATTTTTTTTTAAATTTTGGGTCATTAATGACTTTTCCTAGTGAGTTTTAAGTATTCTTCAGTGTTTATCTGAGCAATGTGCTTCATTTAAAATTGTACAAGGTAATATTAATAGTGGTTAAGAGTTTAGGAGTTAGTTGTCCAACTACTGCTTGGAAGAGATTGATTTAAATAGATTCAAAACCCTTGTGATTTCTCATGTCTGTCCTATAAGTACCTCTGCTCTGATCCCACATTCATTTGAACCATGGCTGTGAAACCATTTTTTATAAATCATGACATTACATAGTGGAAGGTTGAGAAACAATTATTTTACACCCTACCCGTCTCACTACTAAACATTCAATTTTGTTTCAAAATATCATGATAAATTCTATATTTTAAATATATGCTCATGCCTTCTTCTATATACATAATCCAGCAGATCATTTGATAAGTAAAATATAATTATTTGTATATGATTAAAAAAGGGATTTGAAAAATTTCTGTAGTAAAAATTTTTTTACTTTAGAAAAATGCAGTGCTGAGATGTATGTCTACAGGAGTTCAAATCTAGGCACTTACTACCTGTGAAACCTATGTGTATATATCTAATACCTCTTGAGTCTTTATTCATTTGTTAGATAAGAGTTTAGCACCTATATTTAAGGTTTTTTAAATTATTTCAACTTACAATTATTGTGTAAGCATTTATATATATAAATGCTTATTTTATATATATGCTTAATTTATATATATTATATATATATATATATACATATATATACCACAGGAAAACATTTCTATTTTAACAGGCTACTGTTTAAAGCATGTGAATCTTTTCTTAATAATAGCAAAGGACCATTCTGAATCAATTGAGCATTTCAATGGACTTAGTATATGCAAGTGTAGACTTCATGCTGAATTTCAAAACTAAGTCTAGACTGAGTTATTCTGCAAAAGGTGGAGGGGATGAAAAGAAATTAGAGATCACCATATCCATTAAATGGGAGAGAAGTTAAAGTGAAAGAAAGAGATGGAAAATAAAAGTTTTTTAAAACCTAGACAGATTCCATGAAAGTCGGAACCTTTATGATCAATGATAGTCCCAGTGATAAAATTCTGAGGTCTTTAAAAATAGGTATGAGGAATATTTCAGTATTTTGCTCTTCATTCTGAAAATTAGTAAACATACTCCATGATCTTGCATTTTTTTAAATGTTCCGATGACAATTGAAGTTCTTTTTAGAGAATAAATATTTCAGTGTTTTAAGGAATTTTCTATGGGATTGAAAAAAGATAGATGAATTTTGTCCCTTTTTTTTCCCCTTTTTGGACCAAGTGATTGGACCCTTTTTGGAAAACATAAAAAAAATAAATCAGTATACAGAATCAAAAGGAAATAGAAAATCAGACCCAATAAAGACAATGAGAACAAAATCTTACCTAGCAACTTGCTGATATCTTGGAAAGGGATTCCAAAACACAGTTTGATTTTTGTCAAAATATGGACTCATATCTTAATAAATTTACAAATTCCATGCTTTTTGGTACTTTCACAGCTTTCTGTCTTGATGACTCCTATACATTATGAAAGACTAGAAATGCTGCACCATTACAACAAATAAGGTCTCTTATCAAATTCTGATTAAAGAATCAACATACATGCATACGCACATACAAGCACACACACACACACTGAAAGGACATTAAGGTGAAGGAGTTACTGGACCACTTATCAAGTTCTAGTGTTTTCTTTCTTCAGGACACTTTCCTGTGCCCCTGCTACTTTGTAAGTCCCAGTCAGGACTTGCTTTTCAAAGCCTAGTAGAATATATTGATTGTTATTTTCCTTCCCAGTAGATAAACCTTCTGTAATCATCACAGTGTGGTTTTTTTTTTTTTCCCCACACATAACTCAACTTTACTGAAAGCATGCAGTCTTTGTTTCTTTCTACTTTCAGTAAATAGAGATTTTGTGCATTGGTCTTTAAAACAAGGCTTTTATTTCCTCGCGTTTCAGCTGGGTTGCCATTTGTTTTATTAGTTCTCAGATGATTTATGTATTTTCAATGTACAAGTACCTAGAGGCTAAGATAAATAGAGGTATTTTATAGTAAAATTTGAAAAATAGTTCAAGGCTTGAAAACCAAAGCTTATTAGATACTCAAAATTAAAATGAATGCTTTCTCTGCCATGCTATTTTTGCAAGAGACAAAATGAAACATGTGAAGAGAAGCTTTCTGATATGTTCCTTTTTTCTCTCCATCTCCAGTGAATCAATGTCTCCGAAAAAATATTAAGACATTTACTAAAAGATATCTGGATATTTTAGAAGAATATTATCCTCTAATTCACAACCCCCAAAGGCGTAAATGGGTTCTGGAATCTAAGCCTCTACTTTTATGTGTTGGGAATTAGCATCAGTCACTGCACCACAGTGACTAATACACACAGACTTCCTTATGACATTCTTCTTGCACAAAGGTCAGACTTCCTTGAATCCATGGACATTCTAGCCCATTTCAATAGGTTTATTATCATTATGTAAAAAATAAATTTCCATGTATATGTGTCCATTTGTGTTTTAATAAATTGTAAGGAAAGCCAATAAATTAATGTTCCAGAGTTTCATCATCTGCCTATAATGGGAGAAAATATATTCATAAATGCCACATTTTATTCCAAAGTATATAAGACCTATTTTCCCTAAGACTTCTAGTGCATACATTATAAGATGATTAAGTGCTACTGCTAATTCAACTCTGATTTGTTTTGTAGCTAAAACATGAATTGATTATCAAGTTTAAATAATCCCAAAGTTCCTGATGTTGAGTATGCTCATGAGATTAATTATTATTTATGTAGCCACATTCATATTTACTTCTTATATATGAATTACATCTAGTACAAAATCAAAGTTAAAAGAACTTGAAGATATTCTTACAACAGATTAAAGAGACTAACTATTGACTGAACTATTAGTAGCTGAACTCTTTTGACAAAATAAGTAATGCAAAGCACTGAGTGCAATAAAAGCGTTCTGGAAAGAACGGAGGTCAAATATGAGCTGGTGATGCACCTTATTACTCTCAGTAATAGATATGGCTTCTAATGTTAGTTCATAACCTGTACAAAGGTGATTAAAATGAGCATTCAGGCAATCAGCTCAAGTTTTGATGAGGTATGCAGAGGCAATGAATAGAAGAGGAAAAGGACAGGTCACAGTAGGGCCTTGGTGAGCATAAATATAAAAGAGGTGAGCAGAATAAAAGAAGTCACTCAAAACACCCTAATGGAAGTCAGAGCTGTAAGAGAAAGATAGAAATTAATGTCTTAAGGAAGTAAAAGTGAATTGCATAGGCCATGTCTGGGAAGGTAGTTTCTAGAATGATGAGGACAGAAGTCAGAAATAGTGGATTAAGTTATAAACGAAAGGCAATTAATTGGGTCGCGTTGACTGATGATTTCGAAGACTTGTTTTAGGATGATATGCAAGTCACTGATGACAAAAACACAATCTATGAGAAAAAGTTTTTGTTTTGTTTTCAGTATTGAATATTGTTACATCTTTATGTTTGGGATAAAAATCCAGTAAAAAGGCAAAGACTGATAATATATGAATAATAGAGCTTAATTGACTGGGCAAGGTAATTGAATGGGGAAAGGAGAGAAACCTAAGTCATTGTGCAGAGATTTACTATACAAATATATATAGAAGACTTTTCATTTCCATTCATAAGGGGGAAAGTTGGAAAGTGAATAATAGATACACATTCGTAAGGTTCAATGTGCAACTTAACTATTGGCTTTATCATCTTGATGAGGTAGAGGACAAATTGTCCTGATTATGAAAAAAATGGCTTGTAGGGAAGGAGTTGAATAGAAAATTTAAAATTTTAATAGTTGCTTAAAGTAATGAGAGAGGAATCTGGTTCCCCACCCCCATCTACCGACCCGGTATCACTATACCCGGAATCAGGATTGCTATGTGATAAGAGAAAAAGAATTGATATTTTCTTTCATTACATGATTCTGGATCATTTTCTCATGTCCATTCAATGAACTATGGGAAAGGGTGGTTAAGATATGTGGTTAAGACAATTCAAGTCACTTTCAATGGAACAAAAAAGAAGTAATTAAAATAGGAGAATTTTGACAATAGGAATAAGGTACTGCATATTTTATTGTTGTGTAAAAGTAAAATTTATCATCCAAATAGGGACATATTTAAATAATTGAAAGAAGATAAATGGTTCACAGGTGATAGGTGGTGGGAGAACCTCCAGTCAAGCAATGATGTAATATATATATAATATTACATATTACATATTATATATTACATATTACATATTACATATTATATATTACATATTACAAATTATATATTATATATTATATATTATATATTATATATTATATATTATATATTATATATTATATATATAATTGGAGGAAGATAATAGTCAAACAGGATGTCAGGAAAAAAGTAGGGCACTGAGTTTGAGATCCATGCAAACCAGGATAAATGGCCATCATGCTTATAGTGATTAAGACTAACATTACAACTAAATTTAATTGAAAAAAATCTAGTTAATGGTTTAAGTCTAATTACTACTGGCAAAAAAAAATTGAATATGAGTATGAGAATGTTAAACCTTAACTACCCTAGCTAAAAAGAATGGACTACAAAAGTTTAGGTCATAGAAGTTTAGTGATGCTGGTTAATGAAACAATGTAATTTAGTGATGCTGAAGTAAGAAGGTGAGTTCATTTGGGGTTCAGAAAGTCACAGCATTCTAAACTTATGTTGTGGATACTAATTTCCCTACATACTCTAAAACTGTCTAGGAAGATAGTATAATTAATGGTGGAGAAAAAGTGTATAAGCAAGAGGTAAGAGTCTTCAGAGAGTTTGAAGCAATCTGGGATAGGTCAGCCAGTAACAAGGATGAAGTTTAGGAGTCATCAATTTCAATGGAGATAGCTTTAAAGAGAGTGCAAGAAGTTTGATAATTAATAACTACTAAGACTTATGAATACATTTGTCATTATTTCATTTATTAAGTTTCTGAATCACTTTTAATAAATGGCTATACTAAAACATTGATTATAATTTTACTTCTAATATCTAATGGGAGGGAATTTTGATGTTTGTTCCAACAAGACTGTCAACTCATAATCCTCATTTTATATTAATATGGGCTTCTTGTTCATGCTTGATTTTAATTAACATGAAACCACCAAGAAAGCAGCATATCTATACTTTGTCTGCCAGTAATAACAAGAGTTGTTTTAAAAAGTCAAACTGTAGATCAGGGAGAATATACTGAGTTCATGGCCAAACTTGAAACTTCCTTGAGGTTATATTTTGGTCATAAGATGATGTACAAAAATTTTCTATGCACAATTTAAAAAATCAATAGAAGCTGAAAACTGAGGGGGAAATATGTTCACATCTTGTTTGCTGACATAATGAAAATGTGGTACATTCATTCTTTGTTTTATTATGCAATTGTTCTGTTTCACATGTTCCTAAGTTTTCTATTTTGTTCCTTTCAACCATTACTGAAAGTTACTACCATTTATAAACTGTTCCAGCATACCCCTAATAAGATAATATCTTTATAATTGGTACATGCATCTGAAAATATGTGAACATATTTCCCTAAATCATATACAGTGCTGTAAACTAGTGTTATCACAATAAAAACTTAGACGGCAGAAAAGAGGGAAAAGGTCTGAGAAAAATACAAATTAAAATATAATTTGCATCTTTCCATTTATTATTCATTTTATATTTATAGCATTGTTTACAAATGATAGTTGTTTAATTGAAAGTTTTAAGAATTTTGCTAGCACCAAAATGTCATCAGTCAATGACCTGTAAGTAAATAATTATAATTCATTAGCATAACTCAGATTCTAAATTAAGTTGATTATATAAAATTACTGAAATTATAGTGAGTTACAGCAGATGAAAAGAAACAAACATATTACCTTTAACATTCAATGAACATTTAATATTAGCTGCTTAAATATTATAGTGATTATTAAATTAATTATATAGAATATATTGACACTTAATACTATAGCTGAGTTAATCTCCCCTTGATACTTTTCTCCTGAGATAGTTTTACTAATGACAGTTTGGCTTTCTTCCTCTCCTCTTTTCACTCTGAGATCTTTCAGTGCAGTTAAAAATTAAATGTGTTCAACCTTTTTTTGAAAATACTATTAAGCTTCATAATTTCATCACATTTGTAGTTCTTCTCAATATATTCCTAAAAATCCTGGCAATCTATAAACTTCTTCAAATGTACTCAACCACATAATGAACAATTTTAAAGGATAATGTATAATCTTAAAATGTAAGCTAGTTTTAAATTATATCTTCATTAAGCTTTTTCAAATATTTCTTTCAATCACATGGCATAAGGCTATTATAAAATATTTTATCCAAACAAGCAAAGAATGTGCACAGGGAGCTTCAAAATATCAAGGTAAAATGTGTTTGTGGGGAAGGTAGACAAAAATATATGATTTTTCTATGAAAAGTTCAGAACTTTCTTAATCATGGAAAACCAAAAACTAAAAGCACTTCAGGAATCAGTATCAAACCAGTCTGTGCTTTTATGTTAATGAGGAGTTGCAGCTGTCTGCTTGCTGATCCTTTAAATTACTGTGCTTATTTTAAAAGAGAGCATAACCTTCCTTGTAAAAGTAAGCATGCTCAATTTTTGACAACCTAGAAATCTAAAAGAGAGAGATGAGAAATGAGGATTTTGCAAAAATGGTTGCCCTCCCCTCATCCCCAGCAAGGGATTTGGTCCTATTACAATAAAAACTTTGACATATATTTTATAAAATTATTTACAGATGCCTGTATTTGACTCAGCTTCCCTCCCCACATCCCCAGTACCAGACCTTAGGAGGCTTTAGTCTTAATATTCTCCTATTACCTATAAGCACATGTTTCCTTCTAATTGTAGATGTCTCTCTATTGGATTTAAAAGGTTTTATGAGGAAGCCAAGGAAAGCATATGCATTTTTTTAATCTCTTTGGTGATGTGTATTAATTAGTGGTTCTCAAAGTGTGAATCCTAGAACAGCAGCATGGGCATCACCTGGGAAATGCAAATTCTAGGTAGTAACTCGAATGTACTGGATCAGAAACTCTGGGCATTGGGCCCAGCAGTCTATATTTTAAGCATCTTTCCAAGTGATTCTGTTACATGCAAAAATAACTGTAAAGGAGTCCAATAAGCTCTTGCTATTTTAATTGATGGATTTTTTTTCTGATTAAAAAACATAAGAAATTGTCAACAGTTAATTATCATTCCCATTCTATATCTATAAATGCCACTAGAATATTGATAGAGATTGCATTGAATCTGCATTTTGTTTTAGGTGAAATGGTCATTTTAATGATGTCAATTATTCCATGAATAAATAATGATTTCTTATTTCTTTGTTTCTTTTCAGTGTTTTCAACAATATTTTATAATTTTCAGTGCATAGGTCTTTTACTTCTTTTAAATTTACTCCTAGCCATTTATTCTTTTTGATGCCATTGAAAAGTCAAGAAAATCTAATTCTTAATTACTCTTCCTGCTATTTAATAGTTTGTATATAGAAACACAACATTTTTGTAAGATTTTGTGGCCTGCAACTTTACTGTATCTTTTATTTTTTATTTCTAAGAGATTTTTACTCTTTATGGCTTTCTTTGTATAATGTCATTAGTCTGAATATAATGATATTTTTGCTTCTTTCTTTCCAACTGGATGCTTTTTACTTGTTAACCTTGCCCAATTATGTTAACTAAGTTTTTCAGTATTATTTTGGTAATAGTGTTGAGAATGGGCAGCTTTATTTACATTTATTCTATAGACATGGTTTTGTGCAACTGAAATATATGAATATTTTTAAGGTTCTTTATGCATATAGTTACATTACTTTACAAATTATTTCTTTTACAGAAGTTGTGCCAATAATAGTAATTATCTTTCAATTATGAAGTATAACAAGGTTACTAATATTTAATGGTAGAAAAATGTTTTCTTGCCCCTAAAACTAGATTCAATTTTCATCTGAAGATATACTAAAGAAATTATGTGTATAAAACATGGGAAGTGTCTTGATAATTGTTTTATATGGCAATATAAGATTTAGCTCATATACCTGGCTCTGGAGCCAGGATACCATGATTTGAGATCTGAGTTCTAGTTCAATTCAGGACAGGTTCACTATCATCTGGGCAGATGCATAGAGTCCTAGAATTCTCAGTGGATTTTATAGGCTCAATGCTCTCTCAAGGGAACACACAAGCACACTAGACAAGGAAGCAGGGGAACTGGAAGGCAGGAAGTCCACTGAGGCTGCCAGCTCTCCATGAATCCTTACCCTCTTTCTTAGGGTTCTGACCGTTGGTACTCTCTCTCTCTCTTACTTCTTCTGTAGTCAAAAATGCTTGTTGTGCTATAGCTGTTACTGCTGCTGCCACTTTTATCCCTGTTCCTCAGCTCAGGTATCACATGCTCAAGCATGGGCACACGCATGCTCTTTGGGCCCAGGTTTGTAATAAGCACCCCCTGCATAGGTCACATATGGTAGTCATAGAGGCTAAGGTTGTAAAAAAAAAAAAAATCTGATTAACTCATTTATTCATTTTGTCACCATAATAAGTATTATATAAAGAAATTACTGAATCTATCTGAATCTCAGTTTACTAATTTGAAAAGTGGGGCTGAATACAGTTATGTAATATGTACCTGAGAAAAAGAAATGAAACAATGTGTGTAAGCACTTAGCAACAGAGTACATACATAGAGAAGTCAATAAAGGATAATTATCATTTTTATTATTAATGATTTTTGATAAGTGTGAATGCCAGAAAATTTTATTTTTCAGTTTCTGTATATAAATAAAGGTTTGTATTAATGTTAAGACTAAAACCCTTATAATAGGTAGCTTCTAAAACAGTTCCTGGTGATTCCTGCTACCTAGAATTCAGGTGCCTATTTAGTCCGTGCCTGTGACCATGGAATGGACCCATTAACTTGCCTATAAGTAGTGTAATATGGCAAAAGTAAAGGTGTTGATTTTGAGGTTAGGTTACAGAAATCTACTTCCATCTCTCTCATATGTTTTTCTCCTCTAATTTGCTGATCTGATGCAGCCAGATGCCGTATTGTGAACTGTCTAGGGAGAGGTCCTTGAGGAATGAAACCGAGGGAGTCTTCTGAGGATGAGGTTCTTTGGCAAGTAGTCTGTGAAGATGTAAGTCCTCCCCAAAACCACATTAGTGATCTTTAAAACCAATCTAATTCAGTAAAGTAGATGTCCACTGCCCCAGCTGATGACTAGACCATAATCTTGAGTAAGTCCCTGATCTGGACATGGTGAAACAATAAAATTGTTTTAAAACACCAAATTTAAAATAAATAAATAAAAATAAAACACCAAATTTTAGGATAATTGATTACCCTATAATAGATAGCTAACATAATCCCAGTTCAAGAGCTTTATGAATAATAATAAATAAAAAATCCTTTCAATTCTAACTTTTAAAATTTATGTGTCTTATAAGACATTCTTCAATGAATTAAAAGAAATTTTTCAGCGTTTACTGTGAAGTATTTAGATGTACTTGTTAATATGTCAATTAGTTTCTTCCTGTATTAACTTTGGAGGGCAGGGCATTTAATTTTAATGAGTACCTTTAGTTACTTCATTAAAAATAACTATTGTTTAGTTGCTGACTAATCTTTGCCAATATACCATCCCAGTACCCAAATTTAGAGAGTTTTGAAACTTAAGCTATACTATTCATATTTTTAAAGAATTTTATAAAATTCTAAGAGAATTTATGAAAGTCAATTTATACATATTAGTTGTGGAAAGAGAAAATGAAAAACTCAAAGTGAATGATAAAAATTTGAGGTGTTATTAAAGCAGTTATAGATTATTTGAGCAATACTTTAAGCAATTGTCTAGTCATTTTATAGCTAAATATATTCTCACTTAATATAGAAATTTAAAAATTGTCATATTGACAATGTGTTATCTCAACATCATAATTATCAATAATTAATAAGTAATATTAATGAATAATTAAATATAATTTTGGTCAATTTAAACAGATAGATGCTTATGGATTTTTAAGATTTTTTTGTATGGTAAATAAATATAACTTTTAAACAACGGAAAGTAGCCTAATCTACAATTATAGTATTGAAAAAGATCCTTCCAAATCACAATTTTGGATAAATTTCAATATTATACTAAGTGGAACATATTAATAAACCATTTGGCAAAGAGGAACAAAGGATTCTGTGCTTTACTTTGCCCAGTGTTGCTCCTTTTTGGCTCTCCTAAGTTAAGAAAAGAAATTTCAATGGGGATTGTTTAATAATTTAGTGGGAGAGTGTTATTTTGGATGGAACACTCAGAAACAGAACATTTAATGACTAGTAAGAAACATAAGCATGAAAACAGCTTGCTGAATGGATACTATAAATAAGAAATAAGAAGGATGTTTGGACTATCTCTTAAACTGAATAAATGCAAGTTCATATAGTGTCAAAATTAACTTGATTTAGTTCATTTATTTTTTGATCATTTAATGTTATTGAAAACTAAGTTTTTACAGTACCTAATACTTCATGATAGATAAGCATAAAAGTCATTTCCAAGATTGGTGACTGCCCTTATGATTGATTTAAAGAAAAGTAAATTGTTCTACAATGTTTTAGCCAGGACTGTTTATCCCAATTGTTTAATCTTCCAAGAATAATCATAGGAAACAGTTAAGAACTTGGGTATGCAATAGGCTAAATTTGATCTTGAAAGGAAACCTACTTTGTGGCCAGAATTATACAAATGTGTTTGTTACATGGTTCAGATTAATCCGTTTCAGATATTTTCCAAACCAGGAATAACCATATGCTGAATATCATATATACATATATACTATTTCTACTAGAAGTGGAAATGGGTCATCACTAGTGACTTCAGGTCAGAGACTTCACCATCCAGTTAGGATAAAACAACCAATACTGCCCAATCTTTAGTAAATATCCAGGTGCAAGTATTCAGGGACCTGTTGTAGCAATTCAATACCTATATAGAATACCATGATAATTGAACTTTATAGGCATCCATTAAACCTAAGTCCTCTTGGTTGAATTTTATATAAAATGCTGTATTTGGAGTTCAAATAACTGGCTCTAAATAAATAAATTTTAGAACAGAATGTGTTTGTCAGTGGGGACCTGCCTTTCAGTGCCAAATCTATGCTCTGCTTTCAGCTTTGTGAGTATAGTCATCGACAGACAATCACATTACAGTTCCCCTGAGAACTAAGAGAACAAATGCACTTTCCTATGCCTGGCTGAGGAACTTGGATGTTAGACAGAGTTTGGCTCAGTTAAGTCTTAAAATATTAGGTGTTCTATAGTGCACATCTAAAGTTGATTTTCAGTATTGTAAAACAAACCACATTCTAAAGCATTATTATTCTTGTGATTTAAAAGCTAGTATCTTTTTTCTTAAATATAAGCAAGTGAAAAATCTTACAGTGAATGCTTTTTCCCATTTTCAACAAATTAGAGTGTTGAGTAAGTCAATGACAGTTGTGCTCTCCAGAAAAATGCATGCTTTCAGTGAGTGTCAGTGACAACCAAGTGAGTGAGTCTTCCAAGTAACATTACATAGAAAAAATAAATATAAGACAGTGGATCTCTTTTATAGCAAGCTCTCAGGAAAAAAACTGCTTTTGTCATCCCCCCCCTGAATTTAATATAAGTGTATGGAGCTTTGATTGACCATGGAGCAAAAGCTTCTTTTCAGTAACTCAATTCTGGTACAATCATTTTTCCTATTAAATGTCAGTACACTATTCTGGAATCCATAGGCCTAGACTCTTACTAAACTATGAGTCAACCTCATGGTTTCCACTTTTTCTTGATCACTCCTTTCCTTATCCTGAATTTATCATTTAATGAAATGGGGTGGGAGAGGGCAGAGGAGGTTGGGAACCTCAATCATAGGGCATAGGGTTATCTTTCTCCAAACCTTATCTGTGCCTAGAATTGATAGTTCAAACATATTCTCCTTAAAACAAGATTTCTGGCTACAATTAAATCGAAGAGAAAAATGCCACTGTAATTTTTTCCCTTTGATTAGATAGATACTATATTCAAGCCAGATATTTCTTGAAGATAATTTGGTATGACCTGAAAATAGCTTTAATTTATGAATTTCTCAATGAATTCATTTGACTCCACAAATTTTTCCTCAAAATAAACTTTTTTCTTAAAAAAAACCTCAAAAAGAGTGAGAAATATATATGCCTGTGTTTCCAAATGCCAATAATGAATAACCAAATTTATGCAATTCACCTACATTCATTCTGTGGTCCAAGATTCACTTTAAGGATGAAGTTTAGAAAACTCCTTCTGTTGTGTGACTTTTCAACTAGTGCAATATTGTTAGTAACTAAAAGTGTGTGTTGGTTCATTTATATTCTTTTATTTGATAAAGTAGCTACTATATTTAAGTGTATATTTGTATACATATATACAAATGTGTTTTAATTTAACAAAACATTTTAATTTGAAATTATTTGTTATCATGCTATTATTGCCAATGTGCTTGTTTCACTAACTTTCATACAGAAACATTGACAATACCTAAACCATTAAGGTAGTGAGAAATTCACTTTCATCCAAACATCACTCTTGACCTCAAATTCATGTTCGGAGACCCAAATGTTAATTACATACACGTGCGTGCACTCACGTGCACTCACACACGTGTATGTGTACGTGTATCATTTATATGTGTTTGTGCCTGATATATCCAAGACTTTTCTGAGAAGAACAAAGGAAGTCGAGAGTGGTTGTAATGAAAGGTACACGTTTGCTGTAAACAAGCAATGCCTCCTAAATAGCCACTTCTAGACAAGGAACACAGGCAAAGTTTCGAGCAGTTATTGTATAGAAAAAAAATAACAAATTTTCAAGGATTTAGCACAGTGATAGCCACCAGATACTTGATTTATAAAGAGAAGTAAACATTTTTGAGGGCTTGTGGATGGGAAATGGCCACATTAGCACATGTAAAGAGATACCTTTTGTTGTGCTGATACTGAGGTGCGCTATTTCCAGTGGTGCCACACACTGAAATGGCTTCCTTGGGTTCCCACCATATGTCAGATCCCACTTAGGGCTGAGGAGAGTGATGGTGGGGCAATATGGACTCATGCACAATCACGGTGCTGAGGATACTCATTTATGATAGAGATTAAAAAGGGAAATTCACCACAATTAGCAAGAGATTGCCACCACCTCAACCAGGAGTGAAAAATTCCTAAGGGAAGGTGGGGGATAGAAGTAAAGAAACACCATGAATATATAACATCTCATTTTCTACCCAAATGAGAAATATGAATGAAGACAAAATGTATCCATTGTATTTTTAGTTTATGCCTAGTCTATATGAGGGAGTATTGGAGATGAATAACATGTTTGAGTTATATTTCCCCCTCTTCAGTAAATCCAACAGAACCTTTATTTGATAATGCAGTTAGATCCCTTTCAGGTCACATCTCAGAGGATATATTGTAGTCTGCCATGGAGGAAGCATCTGTTTTAGATCTTCATAGAAAACCACACTCATCCTTAATACATTTCACTGTTAAACACCCAAATCCATACCTATTCTATCATTCCTTGTACCAGAATCTTCCTTATGTAAGGAATAATTCCAGATCTCTTGTCTGACTGAGATTCCCCACCCCCCACCTCACACCAGTCTTTCTTCACCCTCACTAAGTTAGCATCACCTGGATTCTTGGCAATAAAATGTATATGACAAGATCTCACAGATTTTTCCCAAAATTCCCACCTGGAAAGAATGATTTTCCACTGCTTCAATCAAGATAGCACGAATCCTTGAATCCCCTTATTTATTCATTTGATCCTCCGTACAACACAAACATACACTTTGCTAATCATATTTTGCAACAGGAGTTGTAAATTACACACCTTAAGCTGAATCCAGTATCGATTTTGTAATGACTGACAGAGAAAAGATTTTATACTCATAAATAGTTCTGTTTACAATGGTTATATAAACACTAGCATTTTTATCTTCAATTTTGCCTTTTGTCTCACACATCTCAAGTGTTCACCATTTGACCCTATCAGCACAGTTGCTGGTCCTACTTTATATGTTATTATCACAAACCACTACATCCCCTCCCTAGTCTCAATTACAGTCATCACACTTTTGTTCCTAAGCCCAGTATTTCCAATTTATTCTGGAATCTTCACTGTCCAAATCCTATCAGTCTTTCAGAACCATTCAAAGTACTCCTCTTAACTATTTATTATAAGATATATGCATGATACATATCTTTTGATAAACAGATTGAAGATGTATATTTACCTCACCTACAAAGTTCTATATTCTTTTAGGAATTCTGCTGTCTGAGTCTGCCTTTTTGAACCATTCAAGAAGATGACCTTTTTCACTGCTCTTTCTTCAAAGAGACTTGTCTGTCCCATTTCTTTTCCTACGTACAGGTATTTTGTGCTAGAATTTGCAAACTGAAAAATACAGCCACGTTGCAAATAACAGCTATCAATTTTTGAATAACAATTATCTATCAAGCACTTTAAAACATAATCTTATTTGATCTTTTCACATCTCCCTGAGATAAGTATTATTCATATTTTAGAAATGAAAAACATAAGTCTCCAAGAGGTTAATTGCTCAAATTGACACAATTTGTAAGTGCCAGTGTTCCAGCTGAGACCTTTAGAGATGCAAAAATCCCACGTGGTTTTCACTCTGCCATATGCTGTAAATATCAAAGAATAACTCAAGGGGTGGATATATCACTTCATAATGGGAGTTGAGTTATATTGACCATACTAGGTCTGGGAAAAGGGTTCATTTGTCATTAAGTAAAAGGTTCTTGCTCCGCCCTTTAGTCATAGCACCTAAGAAAACTGTAGGCTATAATTAACCTGCGCTCACCATCTGGCTTTTCTTTAAAAAAAGATAATTTTTATAGATACTAAATGTGCAAGCAACTTCACTTATTCTAAATATTACTATATATGAAGAAGCCCAGCTGTATTCCATAACCTTATAATTTTCCTCCTGGAAAAACATGATGACTTGACGGGAAGATTTTCCCGCTCAACCATGGGGATGTTTTTAAACTTCTTCCAAGAATTAAGAGAGGGACGGAATTACAGGAAAAATAGATATTTAGCATGAAAA
Source organism: Uropsilus gracilis (assembly GCA_004024945.1). NCBI lineage: Eukaryota > Metazoa > Chordata > Mammalia > Eulipotyphla > Talpidae > Uropsilus > Uropsilus gracilis. The sequence goes on along the minus strand of PVHY01000897.1, from coordinate 135,897 downwards.
TTCAACTTAGGTTAAAATTATCTTTGATAGTGACAATACATTTACTCTCCCTCTCCTCAACAAGAGCAGTTTACATAGTTCTTTCTTTCCCTAGCCTAAGTTTTTCTAATAGGACTAACCAATTCCGATGAAGAAACATATAGAAATAAAGAAGACAAGTCTAGCTAGTTAAAAATTTAAACATGACCTATAAAATGTATTATGTCTAATATTGCTCCTTTTAAAACTCTTTTTAGAATAAAATATGTATTTTTCAATGCCCCATAGTATTACCTGTCAAGACGCAATCCTCTTAAAGAGTTGGTAACTTTTACAAATCCCTCTTATAACCTGTGCTGCCAACATCCTCTTATTCCCTTGACCTTTGCCATGCCCAGTTTGAGTATTCAGAATTAGTGACCCAGTTTCTTTACTGAGTTTCATTTCTTTGTATTTCTTACAACTTTTTGTAACTCTAGGTCTGATAGTCCATATTAATTTCCAGGCTTTGAAAAAAAATATTTCTCAATATACAGTTTCTAAATCTTATTCTAGTTAAATTTCCACTGTGAAATCAGAACAATGAACTGTTTTTAAACATATTAAATGACCTCTTTATTACAGAGGATGAGAAAAATCAAAATTTCCTCAATCTCTTTTTATATTAACATTCATTATATGACTTCTGTGCAAAGTACTGGTTTGTATAAAATCATTCAATGTTCAAAATAACTATAAGAAGCAAAAATTATTATTGTCCCCATATTCATGGAAAGTAAGGAACTAAAGGATGAAAAGAACCAATTTGCTAATCAAGCTCACATGGCTAGTAAATATCAGATCATGTATTCAAATTAACATTTTGACTTCAAAGAGTGTATAACCACTAAATTATATATGACTTTGAGAATAATCGGTACAAGACTTTCCATAAAGATTTATGTTCCTTTTATTGGAGTGGGCAGAGTGACTTCATAAAAGCTGGCCTCATTAAAGTACAGTGTGTTTTTCTTTCCCCTAAATAAACATATATGGAGTGACCAAATGTTTAGAGATCAGCTTTCAATTTCACTTGCTACCCAAAAACTTTCACTGCTACCCAAAAATTCCTTTCCAACCTTCACACTAATTTTTCCCTCTGGTCATTGCTTTGAAGTTAACAAAAACAACACAGAAATGGAGCCATCACTCTCTTTTGTTCAGTTTCCAAAGTTCCTCAGTGCTATCGACTGGGCAGCATCTTCATTCCTTAGTCCTCTATGATTGATGATATAATTGTGATTAAAGTGGATGTTTCTGTGGACCTTACTAACTTCATGGTTTATACAGATCCCTTCTCCTTCTCCACCCCCACATAACCCTTTTAAATTGTTTTTGCTTTGTTTGAAACATACGTGTTATATTGTTTGCTTTGTGAAGTGCCATGCCCTGTCATTCTCAAAAAAAAAATCCATCAGCAGCTGCTCAAAAAGCAGGAGTGCTCTGAAAGTTGTGTTTTGTTTTTAATTTTTGCTAACAAATCCAATTTACCTTCTTAGAATGTAACTGCTGAGTTAGTTACTGTTTAGATAGTTATATACTTGAAATTTCTTATGAAATGACTGATTCTTCATGTATTCAGAATGGTATGTGTACGTGTGTGATAGAGAAAGAGAGAGAGAGAGAGAGAGACAGAGAGAGAGAGAGAGACAGAGAGAGAGAGAAAGAGGTGTTCATGTTTCCTTACCAGCTTTATTCTTAAGGAAATCAACAAACACTTAAATATATTCAGCAGATTTGGGACAATAGTGGGCTTTGAATCAGCCATTAATGTAGTATCCACCATTTAGTAAAAAGTTGTGCTCTTTTGCATAAGAATCTAAAGGTAAAGGTTTTTCTCCAGTTTAGGAAGCTGGTAAAGTATTTGGTAGGAAACTTGCCCCCTTTTACCCAATTTCACAATATGTTTTTTACTCTCTAACTTCCAAAGAAACAAAATGGAATGGCAGTTATTCCATAAAATTTCTATAAAGCTTTAGTATACTTGAACCTGTTATTTTTAGTATACTTAAACTTTATAGTCAAATTGATAAATGTATATATAGAAAGTTAATTTGTTTTCTGAAATTATTTTGTAATATATTCTACAGAAATATTATTTTCTACTGTATGCATGCTTATCTATAAGAGAAAATATTTCCTTGCATGGGTATATTTTAATTATAAAGAAAAAATTAATAAGATATTTAGAGAGGTTGGATTGACAATTATGGCTATATTTAGTGTATCATTTTTTATATGGCTTGTACTAGTGATTTCCAAATCTGTTAGCATAACACAAAATCTTTTCTCATATTTCTAGATCCTCTAAGCAAATCAACATGAGATAGATGATTGATAGGTAAACAGATAAATAGATTTTGAAATTTATTATGATCCTCAGGCAGACATTTTGAAGCAACAAACCCAAACTACCAAGTGAAAATAATAGGTGAACTAATTATTAATCAAGATATGGAGCAACCTATTCCCTAACTCCTTTAGTGTACTGATACTCAGTAAATTTTACAATTCTTAAATTTTTAGAAAGCACATAAATGTTTGTTTTTGAATTTATTGTTATTTTATTTAGTTACTATAAAACCCTGTTATCATAAAATGGCAAATTATTATAATTATATTTTGAAAATAAAAGAACTGTATCCATATAGTTCTAAGAGCACTTATGGAGTACTTTCTTTAGGATTTTCATAAAAACCTGAAATTCATAGTTGTGTAACTGTTTAAGGGATGTTTATAGTTTTCCCATAAAGTATGGAAATACTTGAACCAATTTTCTCTTTAGTAGTAAAGACCTGTAAGTAATTTAAAGAGCTATAAACACATAAATGAAAAACTAACAATGGTAGATACAAAGATGATAATATTATTCAGAAATGAAGATGAACTATTTATATGATATCACTGATGAATCTCAAAGTGGTTATAAAATATAAAGGAAAAAATGAATAGATGGCACCCCTTTTAAGGGAAAAGTAAATTAATGGCTACCTGGAAAGGTGAAAAATTCAAGAAGATATTATAAAAGTACATGAAGTAAATATATGATGACAGAAACAGTCATTACCTATCTATAATGACTTCAGAGGTTCATAAGTATGTCAAACTTTTCCAATTGTACTTTTCAAAGACATGGAGTATAGTAATTATAAATTATACATTAATAAAGCGCTAGAAAAAAATCTCAAGATTTTAAATAATCTATATGTTTCAGTCTTTTTAGGAAATGTTTGGCACACAAATTCAGCTCCACCATCTCTCTCCTCATGCTCTCTGCAGTGGTGAAGCAATGGAGGATTTTTTACACCTGAGTCAATGCTACTCTGGTTACAAGGGCCACATATTTGAACCACAGATTCAAGTTGACTCCATCCTCCTCTTCAATCGGTACAGTAATGGCATTGAGGCAAACCTCACTGAAAGACTTCAGTAATCTACAAAAACTTTCCATTATTTTTTGACCAGTGACATCACTCACAATTCCTGAAAACACTGCAATTTGTATATAAATGAATCCTTTCAAGTCACTGTCACAGAAATATTACAGGATGAACTCTTAGGAAGACATTCCATCCATTGTCTATAATCTCCTCCAATCCTTATCAAGCACAATTATGGTTTCCTCTGCATTTAAGAGTCATACAATTTGTGTCTTTAGCTCACTGACTGAACACCAGAACACATCTTTCATATTTTTATTTTGTAGTTCTGGGAAGATACTGTCTAATTCTGTGATTATGACAATATAATTTGTGTATCTGTTCATTTGAATGAAGCCATCAAGCATTCAAAAGTTTCTATGACCCCACATATTTAATATCCTTTCTTTTTTACTGTGTAGGTTTCTATTTGACCAGAAATTATATAATTACTGTTATTTACTATGGTATACCTAGGACTACATAATATTTATTGAAGGACAGAAAGAGCGAGAGAGAAAAAAGGAAGAGACAAGTGAAAAAAGTAGGGATGAATGGAAAGGAGGAGAGGAAGCAAGGAGAGAAGAGATGGCTTGCTGCTTGTGTTGTTCTTTTCCTAGATGAATTGTCTTTGATGCTCTGGGGCAGCTACTTTCCTTTACAAACAGCAAGAGGTGAGCAGACACTGTTAGAATTGGAGGTGGCTGTGCACCCTTTTTATTAGGGAGTAACCATAGTGAGAGAAAAAATAAGAAGGGATGCTGAGATGATAAAGGCATCATCAGATCTCCAGGGATCTCCAGAAAAAAAACAAAAAAAACAAATGATTGTCTTTTAAGGTTCCACTTCATATTCAGATTGAGAGGCCCCAGGAATACCACCTGCCTCATGGTGGACTGGCAGTTATTACAAGAAGAGAGTGGGCTCAGTTTGAAACCTGACACTGCCCATGAAGAAAGTAACAACAGGAAACAATTAGATAGTCACTCTTCTAAAAGCTAGCAAGTCCTCTGTTAAAGGGAATCTGGAGGCACATCTCTGTCTTCTATGCAAGGTAAAACCTGTAGAAAACAACCTAAGAAAAATCAAGTTCTCCATATCAAATTGCCAGCTTCATATACGAAGGGTTTAGAAATAAGGATTTCAGTGAAAAGGAGTTCAGCTGAGGCATCTATTTTTTTTTTAAATCAGATTCTGTACTAAATTATTGTCTTCATTTTATTTATTAGTATCATCCACATCTAATGCATTTAGAGTCACTTTGGTTTGGAAACATATAAATTCAGACTTGAAAGTAAATAGGAATCTATTTTTTTTAAAAGAACAGAAAAGTAAGACATTTAAGTGGTTATCATATGGTGAATCTAGAGTGATTTAATGTCTGTTTTCCTCTGTTTGCCTCCCTTCTTGTGGGTTTCCATGGGAATCCTTGTAGAGCAGCTAACTACAGCTATCTATATGAGCTCTAACAGAATCGGTTTCATTAAAGACTTGTTTCTGCTCCTTGTGGCTCATGAAAAAATGTCAACATTAGTTTATTAAATGATTATTAATATATATGCAAAACTATGCAAAATCTCTATGAGAAAGTCAATAGTAACAGAGCTCTAGCTTATATTCCCTCATAGCAATGAAAAGTGTAGACAAACATCTATTCTTTTAGCATACGAACCTGAGCATCTTAATTAACTTTCCCGTGCCTTTTTTTACATTGTGTCTATCACTACTTCAACTAAAATGACTTTCTGTAATTGTAAGAAGTTTCTAGGGTTGGAAGAGATGAAAACTTAAATTAAAAGAATATTGTTGAAACAGTACCACTAATATCACTAGTATCTAAGACAATGAATAAAAATTTAGTGACTACAATTTAGTAGTCACTATGATTGGAGTCCAGAATTTATATGAACAATAAGGACAATGCCCCTCTTTAATGAAATTAATGTGATCAAAATAATAATTTCAAAACTATAAAGAATAAATTAATAATAATTACTTTATTATTAATTACATAATATAGGATAAGATGGAGTTGGGGAACTGGTACATTTTATCTAAACTAGCCAAGCAAAGGCAGTTTGGGATGGTATCATTTGAACTGAGCAATGATTAAACAATAAATTAAAAGTCTACAGGGAGAATATTTAGAAGAAAAAAAATAGATGAAAAAGAAAACATAATAAATGGAAATAAGTTTAGTCTGCTCTAGAAATATGTTAACCCCTGAAAATATAATGCACTTCATATATATAATTTAAAAGTTCTAGTAGCCACATTTAAACAGTAAAATTAAAGTGGTTAGACCGTACTAATATTTAACTTTTACTTTATTTTACCCAATAATCCAAACTCAGAGCATGTTTATATGTTGTCAATGAAAAAATTAATGAGAGCTTTCACACTTATTTTCATACTATTTTGATAAATGAATAGAAGTTAGAATATACTATGGTGATCATATTTGTAGTGACCGATAGTGGCTAGCACATATGACTTTGGACAATGCAGCTCTTGAGAATGAAGAAAGAACACTGTGGAAAGTATCTAAGGAAAATAATGGATTAAAGTGAATTTAACAATAGTAATAAACTGGATCCATTCCAGTTACAGTGAAAAGTCCTTAGAGGATTTTAAGCAGGAGACTGAAATGATATAACCCTGCTAGTTGTTTTTTTTTTTTTTTTCTTTTCTTTTTTTGCAGCCACAGTGCTATATAAAATACTGAAACCTGGATAGCTTATAAGCAAATAATTTTTTTCTCACATCTTCAAGGCCTGGAAGTGTAAGATCATTGGAGCAATATATTTGGATAATACATCTACTCAAGTTCACAGACTTCTAGTTGTGACTTCACATGCAGAAGGGAGGTATATGGGATCTTTTATAAGAACTCTAACCCATTCTTGAAGTATATATACTCACGACCTAATTGTTTCCTAGAGATCCCATCAACTAATGTCTTCAGGTTTGGGGTTAGGCTAGCACAGGAATTTTGGAATGATGTAAGCATTAATCTTCTGACACTTTTTAAAGAATCTGTGTGCTGTATAGAAAATGGACTGTAGATGGAGCTATAGTCGTTGCAGGTAAACTAATTAGAAGATTGTTAACAATCTTCCTTGGAATATATATAGTGACATGGACAGAATGGTAGTAATACATCTAAAAAGGGATAATTTGTTTTTTGTGTTTTTAGACATAAAGTCTATTAGACTTGATGCTAACAAAGAGATTATATGTGGGGTGAGTAAACAGAATTTAGAAATATTTCCTATTATAAGATCTGCTGCTTTGTTTATAAATAGGGCGAGTAAGCAAATAGTAACATTGCGACTGGTAAGACTTTAGGTTTCAGATGATATATGTAAATATTTTAAGTATACAAAATTTGTCATGGCAATTATAATTGAAAGTGATAAACACATTCTTTAGTTAATAAGAATTTTGATTTTGGAGGCATTAGCATATAGATAGATAGTACCTACAAGAGACAAGTGAGATGACCCATATAAGGATATATTATATGATAATATATATTTTAAGGTGATATATATGGGTATAAATGGTGGCAAACTTGAAGTGTTATTTAGAGTTATGGGAGGTGAATAAATGGAGACAAAAATACAAATAACACTTGAAGGAACCTTTATTAAGAAGAGCAGAGATGAAACAAAAAATAGAGGAGAGATGTAATGTCAATGAAAGGTTTTTTTTTTTAATTGGTTTAAGCTTCCTTTTCATACAAGTGGACAATGTACTACTACCCAAGAACTGAAGATTCAGAAAAAGAAGATATGATTTTCATGAGACACTTCTAAGAAAAATATTGTGCAAAACCACATCAGTCAGGATTTCAGAGCACATAGTGAAATCATGATGCAAACCGAGATATCCCTGGCAACAAAGAGCTGGGTCCTTCAATTTACATTATTGTACTTCTCAGGAAGGAAAGTAGACTTTTGGGAAACATCTACAGATGCAGTGTTATGAAGAGGTACTTGATTGGTCTAGATGTGAAGTGATAAGAACCTATAGTCAGAATTGTAAAGAAGAAAAGGGATGATGGAAAAGACATAAACAAGACATCTAGCCTAGATAAAAGTGGTTCTCATTAATATGGAAATAAGTGTCAAAATACGTTGGCTCATGAATTCTTACAAATTTGTAATACAGTGGTCTGCATCATTTGACATTCACACAGCTTGCAATTTAATAAATGCCATCATGTCCCTCATCTATTTCTTTGGATCTGAATTCTGCTTTTTTTCCTGCTCTTCAAATGACTAATGCTGATTTTAAACTATCCCTTGGCACTACTGCCCCCTAGTTGCCTCAGAATTTTTGTAAAAACATACTTGACCCTCTGCTGCATTTTTTCAGAAACCATATATGTCTGAACATGTAAGTCAATTCCTTTAAGGGAAATGTTGACAAAATCAATGACCAAAGAAAGGCTGAATTCAACATAAATGATACTGTTTAGTTTGGGAAACTTAGATTATGATATGAAAGAGGAGATTTAATTTCAAACTTAATTGATAATCAGAGTCAAGTTTCAATGCAGTACTATGAGTGATTTGTAACCATCTCTTTGGAATCTACATGATGATTAATATCTGTTGACATTAGCCTCACAAGATTTTCTAAAGAAACATATTTCTTAATATGGCCAAGATAAACCAAGCTATACAGAATCTTAAACAGTAGTCTGTTATCCTTTCAATTATATATATATATATATATATATATATATATATATATATATACATATGTATTCATATACATATACACCAAATATATATATATTTCTCTAATCTGTATTTTAATCTCATTTCACAGATCTCTATGATTTCAGTGATTTGCATGAGTTCTCAAGCTGTGACAGAGATGGAATTCACCTCAGTTTCATCCATAACAGAGTGTCCTCTCAGCCTGTCGCAGCTACTAGTAGACAATGCCTCTTGAGAAAGTACTTGGGAAGGAGAGCCGATGATCAGGTATTCAAGTATTGTTGCAAAAAACATTACTATTAATTTTCAGTGCTCTGACAAATGGAAGATTGCAATGATGATGATTATGTATAATTTGGAGTAATAAAACAGAGGAAAAAGGAATGTTAACTCTCAACACATCAGTAACATGTGATTGAAGCATTTAAATATGAGCCATTAAAAAAATGTTCCATTCAACAAAAAAGGGTTGCAATCTATCATTATTTTCCTTGGGTTTAATCATTGCTAATTTCTTCCTGTATTGTTTACTTTAGTTTTAGTTTTGTAATTTTGCAATTTCCTGCCAATCCTTCCTTTGTGCTTTTTTCAAATTTTATTTTTGGATCCTCTTCAACCTTGCAGCATACAAATGTGTGACATAATCTAGTTAGTTCATGTGGCATTTAAGGACTCAAAGGATGCTCTAAAAACTTTGGATTAGTTGGTTAATCAATTGTATTAATGATAGCACTGGATAACATTCATTAAAATTTTTGTACTCCAAAGAAAAATTTTGAGTGTCTAACCTTGTTAACCAAATTACAACCTCATTATCAAATAGTAATTATCTATTTTTATGATTGTTAGAAAGTATTCATTTTTAAATGTAACATCTTCATAGTTACAGATTATAGTTTGAACATTTAAATTCCAGGTAAACATTAAGTGTCTATTAAAGTCAACTAATTGAGTATCAGTGATCATATTGGCAGTTTTGAACAGATCTCTAGACAGAAGTCATTGATCCAAACCCTGTATCTTGTAAGGTTCAGTAATTAAAGTCATTCATTCATTCAAGCATTCTTTCATTTATTCATCATTCATACAGCAAGCAAGCACGTTAGCTCATGTCTACTGTGAATTTTTTAGAGCACTAAGTATTGAAGATGCAATAATTAGCAAATCATTCAGGGCGTATGATGAAGATGGGCACATATGCTAATAACTATTAAATGGTTTTAAATATCCATGTATTGATATCTAGGCATAAATAGGCATAAAGTATAACTATGTATATAAGTATAAATAAGTATAAATATATTAACATTGTATACTTGGTTTTATTTAACAACTATTCTGTGAAATGAAAATATTCACATGGAGAATAAAAGTGCAAAATCTGATATTTTTACATAATACAAAAAATATCAGTATTGGTTATCACAGGAAACAGAAAATACTACTGTAACCAAGCGGGGGAAAACTGATATATACATTCAAAGGTATGGACATAAAGAAACCAAAAATCTATTAGTTAAATGAATGTACAACCAGAGAGTTTGGTGAAAGGTGGGAGGAACATGTACAAATATGGGGGAATAAAAATGTAAAACCCAAATTATAATAGTTTAAATACTGAAAATAAAGGCAAATATATGAAATAAATTGAAATTAAGACAGCCAGGCACAGTGGCACGTGCCTGTAAGCTTCAACCTATGAAGCGACTGGGGCTAGGGATCGCAGTTCAAGTCCAGCTCCAGGCATTACAGTGAGACCTAGTCCCAAAAAATAGCTGGGCGTGGTGGTGGCGCATGCCTGTAATCCCAGCTACCTGGGAAGCTGAGGCTGGGGATTGCTTGAGTCCGTGGTACCTCAGGCAATGTGAGCCTGCAGGTCCATGGGCAAAAATAGCAAGGCTTACTCTCAAAAAATGTAAATAAATAAAAATAAAATGAAGATATGTATATACTGTCTGCCATTTACAAAATTTCATAGGAATTGATAAAACATCACCACGTAGTATAATATGTATGTTATATACATATTATATTATATATAATGTACATATTATATTATATAATGTACATATTATATATAATATGTATATATTATATAAGTTCACTAGCTGTACTGTACTGCTTAAGTTGCATACATGGTTATCAAAAATATGAATAGTCAAGATAATTGTAGATTATAATGATCACTTAATCTAATAATATGTATGAGTCAGAGGTTAACTTTAGGGAACCTGAGAGATATTTAGTTAAATTTAAGAGAATGAAATCACTTGTATATTTTCCGGTATCTAAAAACAAGGATAAAGTAAAAAATATAATTGAACCAGCATGGATGCTGAATAAAAATTAATAACAGCTGTGAAAATTCTGTATTGATAAGTTTGTAGACATTGATCAGAGGTCAGAGACTCTGTATCTAATTGTTTTAGTATGTATTTATAGTTATTACATAAGTTGTTTCATAAATGCTGAACAACATAATAAAATTAATATTCATCATCTTTGAAAAATTTCCCAGATCAATTATTGAAAACTTTCTTTCTTCATAAACCTGGGAATAATAAAAAACCATACCACCAAAAATTACTTAAAATAACTATAGCCAAAATAAATCATATGTAATGTACCTAATTACTAAGGGAGGTCGCATAAACTAGGCCTTAAAGCTTAGAGTTGAAAAAAACAGAGGGTGATGATTGGAATTTAGGTAATCTAGAAGAACAAAACAGTTAATGAGAAAATGATGAGGTACAAGTGAAATTCATATGTGACTATGCTAAATCTCTTAATGTCACCTGCAATTCTTTTCATAGTTTACTACCTTGAGACAAAGTTTAATATTTTTAAATTTGAGCAAAGAAGAAAAAATGTTATTTCATGTTTTCAATGAGTCAATAATATTTTCCAAATTTCTATTCACTCATCCTATCAGATACTCCTTCTGGCAATTAACACTAGCATTCTGCTGTCTGAGATCTAGAAGAATGCTAATGGAAGAGGTATTTTCCAATACTTTGTTCACAGAGGGCACAAATAAAAGTTTTAAAGTTTAAAGACCCTCAAATAGATAATTGGGAAGGTAGGCATCTGTGTCTCATTATCACACATTAGAAATGTCACAGTGAAAGCCGAGGTGGTCAGAGGGAGAGAAGGCATTGCTAACAGATGTTATTTTTCTTCTACTCCATTTCAAGTAGAGATTTAAAATTCATTTTTATTATATCTCCCATTATGTAAGATATTAGGACAGACCACTCTGACTTACCATGAGATGCCACATAACCCCAACAAATTGTGTTGTTAATAAGGAAATAGCCAATGCTAGTGCACTCCTAACCCAACTGTGTTTCTGCCTCAGCCTCATCCTCTTACGTTGAACATCATATTTTAAACAGAGAGAAAGGATAATTGAAAAGCTATTAGAAAAAGGTAGTGGAGTTTTGAATTGATAAGCATATTAAACAAAGTAGCAGACATCACATGTATAAAAACATTGTCCTGTTTTTAAGAAATTCACATGAAGGTAGCCACTCTCCTGCCTACCCATGACTATGTGGGTGCTTTTCTTAGCTACCTTTCTCCCTTTGCAGGGCAGCAACTCTCCTGCCCACCTGTTACCATGCAGGTGCATCTTTATCAACTTTCTCCCTTTGCTAAGAAGTGATGGCATCTCTCCTCCCCCAGCCACCCACCTCTGGCTGTGCAGGCCTCTCTTGGCAAACCTGTCCCTTCTGGGGGCAGTTCTTTCCACCTGTTGTATAAGCCTCCTTTTCTCCCCTTTCTTTTTTATAATAAGCCTGTCCTTTTGGATATTACAAAAAAAGAAAGTAATTTGCATGAAACCAACACTCATATATGTGAAATATTCAAATTATTTTAATCATTAAAGAAAATTAACAGGGAAAATCAATTTGATTGATTTGCACATGATAAAATGGATAATTTCTAATGTATTTCAACATGAAAGCATTTAATGAAAAGACCTAATAAAGCAAAATTATCTTGTTTTAAGTCTGAAATTTCTCCTATCAGTTTTTCATCAGGATAAAACATTGGTTGCTAGAATTGAGTGTCAAAAGAAAACTTCTGACTGACCAGGAAAGTTTATATATCGAAGCAGCTGTTGTTTTACAATGGTTTTATCCCCAAATTTCTTATATTTTAGATGTGATCAGAGACCTTATGGAACAGGGTAAGTGACAAATGGGCTGATATTCAACTTGAGGAAAGATATGAGATATTAGTCAGACAAGTTCTGCAGTGGGGGGACCTTAATATGAATGTATGAGAATAAAGTATTCCACAAGGTCACTTCCATAGGGAGAAAGAAGAGTACCCATATGAACTATGTAGAGTCATTATAGAATCTATTGCTCCCTACTAATACATGTGTCAGAAATTATCATTCCCATATTAAAGATTGAAGTATAAAACAATGAATAAATAAGTAACAAAGAAAAAAAATAGGTACAGATGACAAATTTTCTTTGGGAAAAAAATCCATCTATATTAGGTCTTTAAAAATTATCCTAATAAATAACAAAAATAGGGGAAAAATTAGAGCAGGAACAGCTGGCAGTAAAGAGGGAGGAGGAAAGGAGAGTGAGACAAAGGGAAAGAGAGGAAAGGAGAAGGAGGGAGGGAAGGGAGAAGCAGGGGAAGGAGGAAGAAGTGGAGGAAGGAGGAAGGGAGGAAAGAAAAGAGAAGATATAAATGACAGAGGAAAACATGACTTTCTATGAAAAAATTGATTATGTGTACACAGCAAATGCTTCCAATGTCACCTGTAATAATGATGATTGTGATCATCATAATAATGAATGAACATCAAACCCAGAGAGAGTGAATTGGGAAGTAAGTTGGTTTTATTATATTATTAAATATAATTTAAAATTAGAGACTGTGAGAGACTTCTTATAAAAAAAAAATGACTGATTTTCTTCTGTGGTGCTAAACTCACCCAAATATTTATTTTGTTGTTGACTAAATTCATTGATTCTACAAAATTTCAATTATGATTTTAAAACAAAACTCTTTAAAAATTTAGCATGAGAATATGTTTGCTTTCACCAAGTCTCTGGAGCTGATTCTTTGTTGGAAGTTGTTATAAATGATTGACAGGTGTGAAAACATTAGACCAAATCCCAGAGAATCATTTCTTTGTATAGGAAATACAATAAACGTCTGTTTCTACTGCATGGTGAGGAATTGGGATAGCTTGGTTAATTATGTATTCTAGTTAGTTGAGGAGTTATATGGCCAAGGAGAATTAACAGATGGTTATAAAAATGTGGGGTGTGTATTAAACCTAGCAGTCCTGGGCTTACCACTTCATTTCATACATTTTTAGCATATTCATTGAAATATTTCTCAGTTCTGAGTAAATTAAGCATATAACATTCACAAATTATGTAATTGATAAGTTTGAATGGCATATATTATGTCTTATTCATTGCTAAGAATATGAACTTTTTAAGATTTTCATGTTTATTAAACTGCAGTGATCACTGATTTCTTACCTATGTTCAATCTGTTGCTTAGTGTGCATCAGCCAAAGCTGTTTTTGCTGAGGGGATTTAAGACAATGGCATCAGGAGCCACATTCACTTGTAATAATATCAAGTTATATCTTTCCCCAAATACCATATCTATCGATATCTATAATGAAGCTATGAACAAATCTGTATATCATTTGCTTTATTTCAACAACAGTTACAAGGAACCGCATGTCAAATGCAATCAGCATTCTATAAAGCTTTCATTTCATTATTTCACTCTATAATATACACATCTGTAGAGTGAGTAATGTTCAGTTACCTGGGGTCATTTTCATTCATGGGTATTTCACAGAAAAACCATCTCTAAATGCCTGGGGTCCTTAGAAACTCAACTATAAACTGTTCATTAAAATTTCAATCATTTTACACCTACTAGCATATACCATATGCTAGATATCCAGTGAGGAAAATGCATAGTACTCTAAAATCTCAATGTAGTCTGCTTTGAGCAACTTAATAAGCAGAAACTAACTTCTGCTGCCCACACTCCTTTGGGCAGTAAAGAGCACCTACACAGTGGCTGTGAACCTACACATTTCCTCTTTCTGAATGAATAGGAGAAACAGAGGACAGTTCCTATGATACTGAAAGCCAGAATCTTCAAAACCCACAACCTTCCACAATGTTATACAAAATACATGTAGGAAACAGGAAAATTGACATAATTCTATATTCTTTGGTGGATAATTTGAGCCATTTTTTTTGGAGTAGTGGAATTATGGGTATCTATTTCCCAATCACAAATCTCTGAATATAGGTGTAGAAGGATTTAGACAGATTGAGGCATGTTATCTTATAAAAATATTTCGCTAATGCTCCTCACATTTTCAGTTGATGGGTCAAAGAGAGGATACACAAGTATTTTCCTTTATGTGTTACAATAATATAATTTTTAGAAGAGGTTTCCTCTAAATCAGTAGTGCTTATTCCTCCTTGGATACAATTCACAATATTATATAATATTGCGTAATCCCTTTCATGAGACAAATATACATAAACATGTATCGATCATATCATTTCTACTTCAAAGGGTTGAAGAAATAATAGGAAGTTTTTAATGGATCCATCAGTTTGGTATTTACAATCACCCAAAGGGAAAAAAGGTATTGGCATCAATGAGGAGTTAAGTCCTCTATCACTCACTGCGGAAGTTATACATTAAAAAGCTCATAAGATTATTTATCACAAATAAGCTTCTCTTTCCTTTTTCAAAGTAGAGCATTCCAGGGGGGGTGTTTCTGGCTTCTAGAGAAGAAGCAGACCTCACTGGAGTTATCTGGGGGAGTCAGATGCCTTATGTGCCCTTGAGACAGCTTGTTCCCCTACAAGCAAGAGAAGAAGCCAGCTTATGTAACTGATTCCTAAGCATTTGCTCCATTTCCGCACTAAATGTACTCATACATGTTGAAGGAATTTAAAGTACTCAAATGAAATCTGCTGAAGAATATTTATTTAAAACAGTTTTATTCAGCACTTGCCCAGAATTTTCTCCAACTCATGATTCAAAATTATTGATTTATACTACATGTAGGCAGAGTATTTGAAAATAACAAGAAGACTTTGAAGAATTTTAAAGTAGTAATAAGTATATGCTAAAGGTTATATATTTACTCCATGAAATATTGTGGAGGCCAATTTAACAACAACAACAACAAAAAAAAACATATGTGTGCAATGCATTTCATGGTATGCTTTGTCCCGTTATTCCAGTACAGGAGGAAAGAGAAGCCTCTTGCATGTTCCATCTCCTCTATCCTTCTCAGAACAAATTGCATACATTTCACACACTCATTTGGATTGCTTAGCTGTGGGGAGAAAATTGGCATTCTTAAAAAGGAAGTGTGGTCATATCTCTGCACTGAGCCAACTAAGGCGAGGCAAAGGATGCCCTGAGAGATTGTATCTTTGCTTTCCCCAAGACCAAAGCAGTCCTAGGGAACAATCCAGTACAAATTGCAACTGTTAAACCTGTTCCCTCCTTTGAATACTTCAAGGTCTAGCTCTCTTCCTCAGAGTTATAGGATATAACTTTTTTGTGTCTTCCCCAGGAAAGCGTATATGTTGCATTAAATGGACCACTCTTTGTCTTCTTTGCATCCCATCTTTACAGTATCCTGTCAGTCCTGTGTTCATTATCAGGCTTCCTCTCTTCATAGTCTATGCCCATGGGTGACCAGACCTTGCCAAGCAGAGCACACCCTCAACCTGAATCACTCTGAGATCACAGTGATGATTTTAGATATGGGCACATGATCCAAGTTAGGCTAAACAGAATCTCTCTCAGTTTTACCACTCTTAGAATCACTATTCTGAATATGTGTATTGGAAGAAGGTGGATAGAATGATAGTTACCATTAAGAAAACTGTTCATCAAGATGAACAATATTTACATGAATTAAAATTCATGTTTAGCAAAATATCAAAATTTTAAAGACAAAATCAGAACAAAGCATACATATACATTTTACTTTGAAAAAAGAGAAATGCTATTGTTAAAGACTAAAAGTTAAGGGATTGATTGGTGGCCTCACTGCCCTGGGCATAATCACTGAGATGGGTTGCTAGGAGATGGAAGTGACCAGAATAAAATCCAGATTCAAAATGAGACTCTTGAAGCTTGGACACTGGTGAACAGTTCAGGGAGGAAGCCGGGAACATTCAAACAAAAGTCAGTTAAGTTTTAAAGGCATTGTTTTGTTTGAGAAATTTTAATGCTGGCAACATTGCAATGCCTAAAGCAATTCAAATGATTCTGAGTTTTCACCAAAAAAAAAGGAAATTATCTATGAAAACTATTCTGTCCCCCAACAAAACTCACTCCAATAATCTCTTGTGTAGCCATGAAGGAAATGAGCAGAAAATATCCGACTAGGGAACAGCAAGGAGGCGGGCCAAGAAATTCACCCACCTACCACGGAACAATGATGGTGGGGCTTGTGTCCCTCAGGCACACAGGTGCACAAAGAATGCTGGATATTAAGTCTCTCACCTTTCCTAATATGAGAGCTTCTTTCTGTGTTTTACTCCATTCTGACTATTTCATTTTGGATTGACATTTTTGGGCTGTCTAGATTTATCTTATAACTACCGGTTACAAATTTTTTTAGGGAAACATTAAAACTGAATAAGAGCAAGATAGATCATCTAAGATCCCCACTTGGAATTGGGTTCCAACATTGAATAAAAGGGGGCTATCAACCTTTGGACAAAATGTAATTGGATCCTCAGTGTTATGTGAAAGTATCTTTGTTAATATTATCACATTTTAAAATGGATATGGATATGAAAACAAATATTTTATGAACAACTATGAGGTGGACCTGATACTTACTTTTTTTTAAAATTTAATTTAGAGCCCCTTCCATTAAAACAGAATTATCTTACATTATGCATTAATCCTATTCAGTCTAGGTTGTTTGTGAGACCAGTCTTTATCCTTCTTCTAGTTGACTCCTCCCCACAAAGCTTAACTGCTATCAAGATATGCAAAATAATCTCTCACCTTTCTCTCCTCCAGTCCTTAACCCTCTGGTTTAAGCTGTGTTATAGTTCTAATTAGAACATCTGTATTATTTAATCTGTCACCCTCAGTGGATCAAAATATAGAATAATCATACAAAATAATATAGGAAGTCTGTCATTTTTATATACATTGCACAAATAACTCTACTGAATTCTAAGACCTTTTATATAGGAGTTATTATAATTATGACTACCTTGTAGATGACAATAATATAGCATGTTTATGTTTTTCCAAAGATAAGTAGCAATCAAATAGTAGAGGCAAAATACACATCCAAACAGCCTAGGCCCAGAACCCAGATATCAAGTTCCTTTACAAATACTACTAATTCATCATAGTTTGAATGAGACATGATAGATGAGTGAGCTGACTCATGTTCATTTCCAACCTGATTAAAATTAAGCAAGGACATATAAGGAAAGATGTTTTTAACAGAAGAACTTTCTATCATTTCCTAAGTCATGGTACACAGAGAGAGGGACTTGCGACGACACCTTGAAATTTCTTATCCCGCATGTAGGTGTGTGCTTTGTTCATACAAATTATTTTTTTTTCAATATGGAAAATCTTATTTTTTTTAATTTTTAATTGTTTTATTTATATATAAATTTCACAACATTGTAATCTCAAGGATTTGCCCGCCTCACCCTCCACTCTCTTCCCCCCCTTTCCCTCCTGCTCAAATTCTAACTCTATTAGCATGCCTATTCCCTATTTCAGTTGGTTTTCCTTCTTTATAATGATTCTCCAACATAGGTGACTTAAACATTGCCCTCAGAACGTGTTGAAGAACATGTTGCCTCTGTCCCTCATGTTTGGCCATTTACTGTTTATCTACCTCTATGCTTCAAGATGCTCATTTTTTTGTAACTTGCAAAATAAAAGTTACTCGGCTGAAGTGCTGTATTTTCACCATGCTTCCAGCTAAACTCTACACAAGAAAACACATTTAGGAGATGGCAGGCTTAAATTTTAAAGATAGGGGAAATGTATAAAAAAATCTTAAATTAGAACCCTATAGAATATATTGAAATGCAGTGAATAGAGGTTAAAGTTACAGAGTAGTTTAAACAATTGGAGATAGGTGAATGAGCCAGATAAGAGCTGAAAGTCCCTTCCGTGACAGGTGTGTCTCAAGTGCCTAATCCCAAATCAGTCAAATGTGTTATTAGGTGAAAGTCTCATTTCATGAGGACCTGTACATAATCACTGCCATCTTTCTTTTCAGAGTTCAATGTTCATAGTCTCAATCAGCATGAGGAAGGTAAGAAGGACAGAAGTTTATGTGATTTAATATGTATTTAATCATGAAGAGTTCAGATTAAAAAAGAAAATAGATCCTCAGCTGGTGAGCATTACTATTTCACCAAGTTTTACTACTAGGGAATGTGTATTCACTGTAAAATTTGAGCTGTTAAAATGCAAATTTCCCTGGGAGTTTTCAATCACATGAGTCATTCTTAGCTATGAGTAAACAAAATAGGCAGATCATGTCCTAAGAACTGGTGTAAGGAGGAAGGTAGGAGGAGTACATATCCGGTCACCAGGGACCTGGGCTAAGGAAGAAAGAGGCTTAAAACTGAAATTGCTAAAATAGGAGAGTTCTAAAGTCATAATATGTGTCCTAAAATATTTCCCTAGGGCTAGTCTTTATTTTCATCTGCTTACAGATTTAATTTAAAGGAGAGTAGTACTATTTTTGATTCCACCTGAAGAGGAATGTGCAAAAGACAAAAAGGACAAGAAACTAAGTTTCATTATATACTGGGTAGTTTATTATCACTAATCATCAATTTCTCTGAGATATCTTTGTAGCTTCTATTTCACATAAGAGAAAAATGAATCCAAGAAATGGCATTTGATGTGATGAAGGTCACACATCTAATAAACAGTATAGAGGAAGAAATTCTGACTCTGATCTTTCTGCAAAGGGTACTTCTTTTCCACACACAAGACTTCAGCAGCTATTTCCAGAGTTCCTACTTGCATAATAAAATTAAAAAATTGTTAAATAAGGCATGATAGAAAATTCATTTCATTAATAAACATACTAAACACATTGATACCAATAAGATGTAATATATTTGGCTGTGATTAATAAGAGATATTAAGAAAAAAGAAGGACTGACTTCAGGCACAGCAAACTACTATAAAGATATTAAGTGAGAGGGTTGAATAAAGAATTTAAAAATAATAATTTAATCACAAACAAAGAACAAACAATCTAATGAAGCACTTTAAGGCTATGTCTGTTAGATGTCTTTTATTTTTACAATGTGAAAGTTCAGGCAAGGTATACTCAAATGTTCTTGTAGTTAAAATTTCCTGACCTACTATGTGCCAGAGCATCTAACAATGTACAATTAATCCAGTGTGTTAGTGGCATTTTGGATAAAGTTATTAGCATCATCTTTTAAGTATAATTTACAAAGAAAAGCTGTGTGGGCATGTTCTGGTAAATGAAAAACTACCCTTTTAAGTGTTTATTATCACAGAAAAGCTTCTAATAATTTAGATAAACTGTAAAAATATTTCTAAAATATTGGGTTTAAAGAAAGACATTTATAAGGACCTGAAAGCTAAAGTATATGAATAGGTATGCAGAACAAAATTTTTTCTCAGCTAGTTTGTAAAGGAACACATTTTTTTTTTAATTTTCATTTTAGTTGTATTTTTTATTGAGATAATGGCCTATAGCACTATGTATGATTCAAGGGTATAGACTCATTTCTCCCCATCACATCACATGTACATCCAAGAGCTCCACAGACTTCCAATCAGTTCAGGGGACTCCCTCCCCACCTTGCTCCCCACCTTCTCACCTCCCCCTACTCTCTCTCTTTGGTAATCTCAATTTTACATTCAAATCTAGGGTTTGCGTTGGTTTATTTTTCATCTGTCCCTTTTATTTGTTTCTTTATATACCCCATGTGAGTGAAATTATCAGCCATTATTGTGTTCCTTCTGATTTATTTAACTTAATATAATTCCCTTCAATCCTTTAATATTTCACAAACAGGAAGATTTAATCACTTTTTTTGACTAAGTATTATGTATATATACCTTTGTGTGTATATACCTCATCCCCTTAATCTGTTCATCTGTTGTTGAACACTTACATATTCCCATAATTTTGCTTTTGCAAACAGTGCTGCAAATGATCATAACAATACTTGTATCCCATTGGATTGTGTTTTCACATTCTTCATGAAAGTAGCTAGGGACATATATATGACAAATACAATTTCTTATTATATATGACAATGAATAGCCAAATTCACAAATACAAAGAAAATACAGTTTGTCCTGAAGAGTATGCATTAAAATTTTGTTTTTGACAACCTAATTTATTTCTGTTTACTTTTCTTATTTCTAAAATACATCCTTAGAAATCATTTTAATGATGATCTGTGCAGCAGTTCCTTTTTATAATTGTCTAAAATTGTTTCTATTTCTTATACTCAAAGCTTTAGCTGGATATAGAATTAAAAGCACCAATTGCTCTACCCCCCCAACAAAAGCTTAAGAAATATATAATTGTTAATAAGTTTCTTTGAATTTTCAGATATTGGTGGTAATAAAATTACTTAATTTCCATTTTAAAGGTTTTTAAGTTATGTTTGAAGATCCTTTGTGATATATACCCTGCCTCTAGTATCACAGTACTCTTCCACATAGAATATTCTATGTTAATTGCATTATAGGTATATCACAATAATGCTCAAAACCTTTAAATACACCCTACCTTCACTATCTACATGATACTATCCTACATTCTTAGGAGAATGTAATGATCCATGTTAATTTCTGTAGCCTTGTTTCTCACCATCTCAGACTTCACAATTTTTGCTCAGATACCAGAGTTACTTTTAATTCACTGAAAACTGCTTAAACAAAACTCCATGCTGATTTTTATCTTTGAATACTTTATTCACTTTGATATTTCAGCTAAGATGTTCCCACTCAATCCCATTTTTATTTATAATTATAATTAATTAGTTGACAACTGTCAAGACTTAGTGAAGTCTTAATTCTTTAAAGAAATCTCCTTTAATATCTCAGAATCAAGTAGATATGTTTCCTGTATTTTCCATTAATATTCCAAGTATACACCTGACTTTCCCAGTAAACCTTAATTTCCTTAAGATCAGAGGTACTGTCTTTACAATTCTAGTTCTCATCATGTCACACAATTACCTATACCTAGCAGTTGCTCAGTAAACACTTGTTGAATATTAAACAGAATTAAGAAAAGGAATCAAACAATTAGGATGCATAATTTCCTAGTCATTCACAAATATTTACTTAACATTCAACTTTTAACTGGCATTCACCTTTTAGCTATTTTGCTTACTTTAGGATACTTATAATTGTTGAAAGTTTTATTGTGGTCAATAATCTAGGATCAGGAAAAAGTAGTTGTCACAGTGAAAGCATTCCGTGTTTGAATGTTCATTAAACATTTCTAGTTAGGAAGTGAACCTATAATTAATTTCTGCAAAGATTTTAAAATAAATGCTGTTACTGATACTCCAGAATCACAGCAAAGGTTTTTACTTTGAAATGAAATATTATAAAGATCTCCACATTATCTTTATTATTTATTTCTAGACTTCAATATAATTTTGTTGAAGTATGTAAAAATGAAAAATATATGACACTAAATGATACTGAATTAACATATTACAGTTTGCATTTTTATATTTTCAAGTAAGATAACACTGTTGAAAGCTTATGAAAATTGTTTTTTACTTTATTTATTTGGGTACCAATGTATCATTGCTTTCAAAGATGCATTAAATATAATTCCAATATTAAGAAAAACATTAACATTGTATCAGGCTTAAGATAGACATTGAATCTCTTTCTTTGATAGTATTTTATGTATTCATTTGTTCATTCATTTATTCAATAAATACATCATAAATGCCCACTAAGTCATACAACAATGCTAGATACTATGATTATAATAAGGCAAGTAAAATGATTACAAGGAGTAGGATGTACTACCATAGGGAGACAAGGGTCCATTTATTTATATATACATATATATATAATATTACTAGTTTAATTATAAGAGTTCTGCATATTGTGTAGGATGACTTGTACTGGAGGGTCATTAAATATAAGTAAATCTATCAATCCAGAAGCAATGTAAAATTTCAAAAATTATATAAATAATATATATATAATTAGAAGAAATAGAAATAAAAAGATACATTGTATTTTTAATAAATCAGTTGATATTTTTGACAGTTGTGGATTATGAATAAACGCATTTTTTTTCTATATCAACATTTTTTAAAGTTCAATAGAAGGAACTGTAATTTGTCAGGATAGTAACAAAAATAGCATTTTGTATGAACTAAAATTAAATTATGGTAAATTGTGTAAGGATAACAATATTTTAATGTAACATTTCTCAAAAAAATTTCTCAAAAAATTTACAGTAATATGAAGAATTTCATACATGTTTGTATTAGTGTTTGATTCCATTGTACTCTCTCCCCAAAGCAGTGGGTCAGTAGTGGTTTATTTGGGAGATAATCACAGAAAATACCAGAGGAGAGTGGGAATGTGACATACAACACAAAGAAAACCATTACAGATTGTACAATGAGTAGATTCTCATCCTTCTGAACTCAATCCAGTCACTGCATGTGCGTATAATGAACTACTCATTTGTGAGATACAGAGGCAAGAACCTGAGATGTTATCCATCAACTTCTGTCCCCATCAATCCCAGTGATGTTAGCTGCTTGACATTTCATCACTAAGAAATTTCTAGCATGGTTAGGAATAATGACTGTTTCTTCTGGAGCTACCATTTTTTAAGTGGATTTAGTCAAGGTCTTGTAGGGAGAAAAGAAAGTTTCCTCATACTTAACTTGTGTATAGGTAGGGTAACAAACTATTTATAGGGTAAAGTTTGTTTTTACAATTGTTTGGAAACGGATTTCTCTTATTCTCTGCTTTAGGTCCAGCCCCAGGAAAAATTTAGCCATATAGATTCCTTCTTTCCCAACATTCTTTGTTAAACTAAAGATTGTTTCATGTCCTTATAGTTTGTTTCTAATAAACAGGGAATATAAGTTTCCAAGAGTTAGATTTTTATATTCGAAAGATGATGGTTAATTTCATGTTTCAGCATGGCTAGGTTATAGCATAGAGCTATTTGATCTAACATTAATCTAGGTCTTACTGTGAAGGCATTTTACAGATATGACTAATGCTAAGGTAGATAATTAGGTAAGGAAGTTGTCCTGAGCATAGGTCCATGTTCTATGAAGCAAAAGACATAAGGGCAAAAAATGAGGTTTCCTAGTGGAGGAAAAAAAAACACTTCAAAGGTAAAACATCAATTTCTGTCTGTTTGTGGTTAGTCCTCCAAGTCTTCTGAAATCCAGCTTTTCTAGAACCTTGCAATTGAATAACAGGTGCTGACCACCTAACAATAAGGTGTTATTTTTCTCCGGTATATTATAGATTTGTCCTATATGGAAATTGCATAGGAAAAAAAGGAATTGACTGATAACATTTAGATAACTTTTGAAATTCATGCCAAATATCATTTAATATATACTCAATCATCTTGAATCACAATAAATTTATGATTTTGAAAAATACCTTAAAAATTCAGTATTAACTATGACTCTGTAATCTGACTAGTTTCAGCAGCAACAAAGATCAATTTCATTGTTATTACTACCATTGGTCTTCAGAATGCATTAAATTGTAGTTTCTCTTTTTACCATATCTATGCTTCATTACTTATGCATTTTTCAGTTACTATTCTGCATTACTTCATATAGTAACAGATTATAACACATGTTACCAATATTTAATAATTGCTTGCTATATTGTATATATATATATCTTTATGTCATCTACTGTTAGAATAAATACTAGACATTCTGTAATAATCCTAGTTACATGTTACTTTTTTTAAATAAGGTTATCTTGCTAAAATATTATGGTATATTATATTTTTCTGTCATTTCAATGTATTTTATATAATCTCACAAGCCATAAAAAATTAGTCTTCAGATCATGACTCCCAATTTGTACTTTTAAAAATACATCATTGTGCCTATAGTAAGTAGATCAGTCTTTTAATATTTTTATTTCTAAATATATTAACTACCTCATATTTGAAGGGTAAAAACAAAGCATGTCTATTTAATCCTGATATTCGTTAAACTGTTTCTTTTTGTAAGCAAAAATTATACAAGTAGATTTTTCAATGTATAAAATGTGAATAAATGTAATAGTAAAAAGTTTGTAAGTGGAAAAAAGTCAGAGAATGAACTAAAAGAACATTTCTTTTTTTTTCTTTATTTATATATAAATTTCACAACTTTGTAATCTCAAGGGTTTGCCCCCCCTCCCTCCCCTCTCTTCACCCCCTTTCCCTCCTGTTCATAGTTGTGCGCTTCATTTTGGTGCTTAGCTTGTTTTGACTTTCCTCAAGGCTTTTATTTATTTATTTATTTTCACCATATCCCATACATTAGTGAAACCATTTGGTTTCTGTCTTTTTTAAAAGAACATTTCTTCTGGGAATAAAATTAACAAGAAATATACTGAATCTGACTGAGAAAATTCAAAGTAGTTATAAGAAATGGAGGAAAGGAGATCACAATACCTGCTTGCTTAATTTGAGGATATATATATATATATAATTTGATGTTTATTTCCCTAAACAATCTAAAAAATGATAAATTTTGAAGAATGGAATAACAACAGGGTTGGGGAATATTAATTATGAGTATTAAAAGAATGGACTGGAGAAACATTAGCAGATAAACAGAACATCATATAATTGTAGGAAAACATATTTGTAATATTCAAAGAGAAGAGTTAAAAGGAAATAAAATTTTTTCAGTACATAAATTTAACTTGGATGAAAGCAGAAAATATATAGTTTGCTAGAGGTAACAGTAAGATACACTTGATCTACTAAGGGAAACCACAATAATTTTGGTGTTTTCAAACCAAACTATCCCATTCTTAGGAAGTATGTCTTTGGGTTGTCTTTTAAATCATGAATATTTCAACAATAATAGTTAAAAATATATTCTTGTGAGATTTAACTAAACACCTGGCTAACATATTTCAGCTCCCTGCAAAAATCAGGAGAGGATGGATGGATTAAAATACAGTAATACACAATCACAAAATACACTGATTTAACATTACAAAGATTGATTTCTCATTTATCAAAACCTTTGTGGATCTGGAAGTCATCTTAAGATATTTATCCCTCCATGTAGCTACTTAAAATTCTGGGTTGGTAGAGGTTCCTTGGTCAGTGCAGCAGGAAAAGGAGCACTGCCATTTCCCAAACACTCCATTAAATTCTTTGTCCTGGAAGAGATACTTCTTATATCTGCTCAAAGCCCAATAACTAGAAATTGTCACATAGCACTAACTCTCTACTAAAATGAAGATGCAATCCCCTTATTTACCTAGAATGAAAAAAGAATTAGATAACCAAAAATACTAGGACTTTCTATCACAACTTTTAGGACATTAAAGTTCCAGCAGAATCTACAATTTGCAATACTATATTTTTTTCATATTTCAGCAAGTACAAAGTTTGCCTTGTGTATTTTGTATTATTGAAACAGAATTTTGTAATAATAAATGTTTTTCTCTGTATCTTAAAAAGGTGACATACAGAAAATTTTGGTATGATGTTACAGAATGTAAAGACATTAATAAAAAAGCTATAGACTTTTACACAAATCATTAATATATCTCCCATATATTATTTTAATGTCTAGTCAGAAGGGTTATTAATTTAAGACATCCATAAATGTCAAAAAATTAAGTAAAACTCTGCTTTTGCATGTATACACAAACTTACTGAACAGCTTAACACTTCTGCTCACTGTTAGCCTATGGTAATACTATAGGGTCTTTTCATTTCCCAGGGTAGATTCCTCAGGAGAGCTCTTGCAGTTGCTACAGCTGTTCCCTCTGAATGAGAATGTTATTATATTCATGGTAACAGATGTTACACCTGGAGGTTCATCTTTTACTTCCAGGAAAATTTCACTCTCAAACATGAAGTTTTATGAAACATCAATAATTTTACAAAATAAATGAGGGATCTCAAACTTACACTATTTCATAAAGATATACTTTAATTTTACAAAGTTAAAGTAATTAATTGAAGTTGCTAGTCATTTCAAAAAATTTAAATTGCACTAGAGGAAACAAATAGGCTTCAAATTCGAATTACTTGCATGGACAATCTCTCTTTTTCTCTCTCTCTCCCTAATTAAGTATGCTTGGTCATAGGTTCTATTTGTAATTAGAAAGAGAATTTACAGTATTTCTGTGCAAAGTTGTTTTATTCTTGAGTGTGACTGCAGTCACACACTTACCCATAACCAGGAAATAAATCTTTCTTTAGCTTTGTATTCAAAAGAAAGAAGAGCATGAATATATTCTTTAAAATAAATCCTGTCATATCATAATATTATGTACCCTAAACCTTTAATGACATTTTAGAGAAAGTCAAAATGTAAACAATTCAGAGCTGATGATCACTAGATACACAGTTTATATTCAGTGATCTCATTAAGCAGGGATTAGCACCTACCATGAACTTACTCTTTGCTTGGTTCTTTTGTCATATGACATTCCATATATTCACTAATATTGCAAGAAGATAGATCTTAGCTCATTTTTAATTTGAATCAGCTTGATTGTATGTTTCCATTCTCTGATAAAGATGCATAATATCTTCACACATTAGCACTGGTAAACATGGATTCAGCTATAGACTTTAACAGGTTTATCAATTGTACATAAAAAAAAAGAATATGCTGTTACATTTACTGCATCTTATTGGGGTATAAGAAAATGTAGGTACATATTACAGAATTCATAAAAGTTTTGAGATGATAAGTAAGAAATATCATGATATTCCATTTGGAAGCATGTTAATAAAAGTGATTTAAATATAGTGTCATAAAGAATAGTTTTGCAAAAAAATTATCTGAAGCAGATATTTCATATTAGCTTGAAGACAATCATGTGAATTTGTATATATCAGATATTACATTAATTTAAAATGACTTTTTTAACCTTTATATGTGTTGGTCTACTTTGGTCCAAGATGCGATTAAGGGTTGTTCAAATATGATCTAAATGAATGGAGATATTGAAAACTGCTTGTAAATGCATTTAATTCTGCCCTTGTCTTACATAAAGTCACCCTTCAGGGGGCCTGACCTCCAGGATATGTTTTCCATGCTTAAAGGAACAGGAGATAATAGAGCTTTTAATGCAGCTATTCAGAAACTAACAGAGCATTTTAGACCTCAGAAAAAATTTTCCCTCCGAGAGACATCTGTTCAGGAAGATAGCCGGAGAGCATGGTTAGCCTGTTGATTCTTTGGCTGACAATCTGATCACCTAGTCTCATTTAGGACCTTAAAATTCCACCATGCTTTGGAATCAAATGAGTAGTGGATTCATTTTGTGAGAACATGTCATATATTAAGTAGTAGTCTAATATTTTAATCCACTGGGAGCTTGTGGGTTCTAGGCCATGAAGGTGGTATTCCAGCTGCATAAAAGTACATTCTGCAAATCAAAATGAAATAAAAGAAGAACTGGAAAAAGCTCTATTTTCAATTTTTAGATGTTAAAGTACATTTTACCTAACAATATAATTGATGATTTGGGCAAAATGTTTGAGGCTACTTGGGAACTAGGCAATTAAAGTAACTCTTACATCTGCTATATCTATAAACATAAGAAATCACAGCTATGTACAGATTTGATGTAAATAAAATATGCAAATGTTATTGAATGAGAGTCACTTGACAAAGTCAGAACTGAAATGTGCAATTACAGTGTCCTTTCAGACTATAAAATATTCATGTTTCTAAATAGTGACAGAGGGGATTTTATATTTTGTATAATATTTTCTAGTCTTTTCAAAAAAAGACTTCAAACAAATCAGCAAACAATTTGCAAAGCCTGCCCAAATGACCTCCATGAGCTGTGTTTCAAGATAGGAAGAACCTACCTCACTGAAGTTACGATAACTCTCAAAGCAAAACACAACAAAATATTTCTACTATCAAGCAATATAAGGTCTGAGAAACTTATTGAAGGACTTAAATGTTTTTGCTATCTACTATGTTGGAAAATATTTTCAATAAAGTTATATAAAAATTTAGGACAAAAATTACCTACAGGTTAAGTGACTGGCTTCTTCCTTGCACTTGGATAATGTATCAAGACAAACAAAATTGCTGCTAGCCAAGAACATTGTGGAAGAGGAAAGGCAGCCCCAAGATTTCAGGAAAATGGAGGGTGTGTTGCAGCAGAGGCACAGGTAGAGCCACCAAGAGTTTATCCATACATCATCAAGGGGGTGATGAATCTCTGACCACAATTTAATTTAGATGATTTCTTAAGAAAATTCTTCATTGACTTTACTCAGGTGTCTTTCTAATGAGCATCCCAGGGAATAGGGTATCTACCATTAACTAATGCCTCAAAATAATAGCTATAGCCAGAAGAAGGACTTTGAGGACAGGGAAGAAATAGAATATTTGAGTTAATTTGAACAAGAAGTTGAATATTACTAGCCATCAGGTTTTATGGATTAGTTTGATGAGTTTTGATGACCACTGTCTTTTGCTGTGGGCTTTTTTTCTTATGTTTTAACTTTGAATCAGTGATTTATAATTAGAAATTGAAAAATTTCTCATAATATCTTTTTTAAAAGTTAGGTCTCTGATTTAAATGTAACAACACTGAATCAACATTACGAGACTGTATAATTAATTCATGCTATTCCCATCCAAAAGAACATATTTTTCAGTATGTCTTGTTCCCCAAACTGCTATTCATAATTCATATCAGAAATTCACCAATGAAGGGTCAGTTATGTGCATAGAGATTCCCATTGTTGGTTGTTTTCATGATCAGCTGCTTTCCTCTCTGTTAACCTACCTGCAACATATAGTCTTGAGTCAACAGGAGGTGAAAAATGAGAGAATCTGGTACCAATGTTCCTAGTGTCAACTCTGAATTGACCAGAAATAGAAGTATCTTTAAAGACCAAGACTAATATAGATTATACAGCTCAATCTTGAACTGAAAAACAATGTTTGTGCGCTAAAGAGAGGAGAGAGATTATTGGCACTCTAAGGAAGTTTGAAACTAATGGTTAAAATTGACTTTATTACTATAGATTTTCCCACCAGAAATGCTCTTTTGGAGATTTAAAAATATGCATAATAAGGAATACCACATATAATTTGATTTAGATTTCCATATGTTCCCATAACTTAGGCAGGTGGGTCAAAGAGATTGACATTATTATACATTTTCCATTATACAAAAATAGCAGTCATTAATCAAATGTTTTTAACATTTTAGATAATATATAAAAATGGAACCTTATTGATATAATGCAGAAAATGTAGGAGTCTTGCCTAAAATATAAAACATTGTATATGAATAATTTCTTCACTTTGAAAGTTACTGGGTGACTGTACAGTTACAATGTTGTATGGAAGAGCATAACAATATAATTAACTGTCCAAATTGCTAACTCTAGAATATATTTATTATATTTATACTTGTTTAATCCATTACATAAACTAATTAACATGGAAAATATATAGAAAATTATACAAAATGGAATTTAGAAAACATTTGGACATGGGTAAAAATTTTAATTACCTTAAAACAAAATACAATCCAAAATACAATGCATAGTTTTCTCCTTTGCTGAAAACATTTTATGAAATCTCTTTCACATAGTCAACCTCTTCGAATACTGGCACTCTGTATTCTGCTCACTGAAAGTAAGCTAATTTGGGATCTTTTTTATTCAGTATAAAGTTAAGGGGATGAAGGAACAGATATTTATTGAGTTATAATACTATTTTCATACAATATTAGAACAATATCAATATAGGTTAATTTGTCTATGGTCAGCAATATTCTTGATAATATATAAAGAAAATCAGAAGTCTTTATAAACTATTTAAGATTTCACAGTGCAGAGCTCAGTCTATTTCCCGGTAAGCAGGAGACTACTATACTGGAAAATTATATCCAGAAAGCAATATGGTGACTGTTCAGTCTAATATTCTGTTGCCAGTTCACTTTTTTAACCACAATTCTAGTAGAATTGTTGGTGACAATGTTACTTAAATATATTAGTAAAATTTATACCAAAGATTGACTTTCTCAACACTGCCATTAGCCAATTTTCCTACCTGTGAGATGGTCCAGAAAAACATCTGTCCTGACTATTACTTGAGTCCGGGATCAGGGGAAACAAATTCTGTGACATTTTTAAAGTTAAAACAAAACTTCAGAATGCAAGAATGCAGGAGGAGTGAATCAGATTTGAGAAAGCTTTGACTAAAACACCACACTCATAAAGATGAGGGCTCCTTATAGAGAGGTTCTAGCTGATGGGAAGAAAACCTTCTGTGAAGCCATACAATCCAAAACTTGGAAAATAATGGTACAGTGATCAAAGTTACCTAGAAGAGCAAATTTTTAGAAAAGAAATCATTTTACTATCTCAAGAGCAAATCAAATTTCTTAAAATATATCAGTAAATATGCCTGAGTTGATTGAGGTGAGGGGTGTTGCTGAAATTTGGAGTGAATTGCATTTATGGGAATAAGAAAGAAGCATATTGATTGTAAAATTAATAAAAATCTTGGGGTGACTCTAGTTAAGGAGAATAAAGGAAGCTAGAAGCCAGAGGAGAAGGCCATCTCTCCAAAGAAAGGATGGAAAGAGGCACACATGTGTCTTTTTCATTCTTGCAACAGCAAGTGGTGAATAAAATGTTTCAGGGTTAAGAACTTTGTGTTTATATATTTGGGACAATGTCCATAGCTAGTTATCTACTGATCAGGAGATGTTCTTTAGAAGAATTTCACGATATAAAATCTGTATTTAAAAGAAAGTCCTTTCAGTTGATAAGAAACTACTGTACAATCTCTTAAACTTTTGATAAAAACACAGCCCTCAATTTTTCTCCCTCTGGACAATGGGGGTCTTTCATTTTGAGGTATATGGCTATAAGTACTTGAGGTTTTGGGAACACAATAATCTATTAATATTCTTCATATTAAGAGGATGAAGGCCAATCCTCTTGTAAACAAGTACCCACCCACCCCTACATGAGATGAATTAGGCCTGCAAAAATCCAAAGCTTTAAAGAAATGGTACAGATCAGATGTTTTTACATCAATTCTAATTGCAGATTCTCGAGAAAAGTCATGTGTGGAGCTGGAAGTTCATACAGCCATAGGAGATGTTTGTGTCCTCTGAGTGGGTCTTCTGGAAAAAAGGTAAGAATGAGTCCCAGCATTGTAAATTCTTTCCAATCCCAGAGTCTAAGGAGTTTGGAACCCTATCTGCAATGCTGTGCATATTGCTGTGACCTGAAAATTTATATTTTTTCAAATGTCTGATTTAACTACTAGAAAGTGCTTTCTATGGGAGGTAAGGACCAAGTTCATGAGGTAACCTGTTCCTGTGCAGCACAGCAACCCAAGCACCCACTGAGAGGGCTTGCTTTATTCTTTCTTGACACTAACCAGAAAACCTCTATTTTCAACCTGTTGCTCACCTTTTTTTTTTTTTTAAATTGTCTGTATTGAACTACCTCTTCTTGTAGAGGTGGATTTTAGTCCAAATGAGGCAACCAATGTCATTGTGTGCTTTAACAAGAAAATGATATTAATTAATATAAGGAATTTTGGCATTATATTTGTGTTTTGGTATATATAATGGCATTTGGCTTACATGCTTTCATCAGGTTTATGTGTAATTTAAATCAAACCAATCCATTACATTGAAAGATAAGAAACATTTTTGTATGTGTTTGTATGTGTATAACTATGTTCATATCAGTTTTTAGAGATAGTTTTTTAAATGGCACTTCTTGAGATTTGAAATATTCTCACCCATTTGCAATTTTTGGTGAATATTTCACACCAAATAAAACTTTAGCTTGAAACAATTTAAAATTGCATCAATTTTTATGTTTGCAACAAATGACATAGCTTGCTTGAACAATATAAAGTAACTTTACCTTAAGAAAACAGGATGAATTTTTGATTCTATTTTATATTGCAAAGAAGATGAACTTAAGTATTTGCTATTAAATGATATAATCTATGAGTTTATAAATAAATTTTATATATAATATCAGAGTACTGTTATAATTATATTTTATTATTGTAAATAACTTATTTACTGAACATGCATCATTTCAGTATTTAATGCAATTATACAATAGTAAGTTATAGTTTATAATTTATGTCACTCATGATAAACTGGTTTATGATGTCAGAAATAAGCAATCAATCAAAAACATGAAAAATAGACTTCCAAAAAATTAAATCTATTCATAAAATATAATGCAATCGATTTGTGACACTTGGAGACATTGATATTTGAATATGGCAATCAATTAAGCATTTATTGAGTACATATGAGTTTCAATTTCTCTTCCTGTTTAACACTAAAAATTTTCTTAAACTTTAACAAGAGATAGATAAAATCAATAAATAAACCTTTCTTCCCCTTTAAAAGTGTAAGTAGCTACTGTTGTGTAGAGAGATTGGAAAATTCTGTTTACTTTGGTCCTTTTTTTTGCACATTGTTCTTATTACCAGCATGGAGTCTAACGTTAAACAAGAATTGAGAAGGGGATTCTCAGGGAATGCCACTAAATAGACTTTACAGTATCACGGCCTATCCTTTGTTTGAAGTTTCTAAAATAGTCTAAAAAGCATGATTCCAAATGTGCATTAGGAATCAATTATATATAAATATTATATAGCATATAATGAAGAACTACCTTTAAATGCTGTAAATATTTTAATGAAAACATTCTTTATGGGGAAAATTGCCTATAAAAGATAACAAAAAAATATAAGATTTTTAAATGGCATTGATAAAGGACTAGGATGTATATAAAGAAAGTACATTTTGATAAACTAGCTGGGATGTATCTGCTGAAATTTTTAGGGGTAAATTATACTGACATCTTCAATGGAAGTGCTGCTTGAGAAAATGCAAGGTGGACTAATGGGTGGGTAAAAGGTAAAAAGAAATATAATAATAACCAATATAGTAAAATTTTAATAAAATCTGGTTGCTCTGTTCATGGATATCCACTGATTTTTATTTCAACCTTTAAGTAGGCTTGAAAAATTTTGTAATTAAATGATAAAATAAAAAGATATTTTATTTTTATTGATATGACAATGATTGAAAGTTTACAAATATTAGATGGGAGGGTGGGAGTAATGGTCAGCTCATGAAAGCATCACAAATAAACCCAGTGAATGAACACAAGTTTTCTCGAGTATAGTGGACCCACATTAGCAGACATGTTCCAGTAGATCAGATTTTAACAACTTAAAAATTACAAATTTAGTGAGGAAATTGTTGAAAGACAGGAAAACTAATGCAACAGCACATAAAATTTGTTGTTATCGATCTTCCTTGAAGCATTTTCTGCAACAATTTAAAACAAGAGTTACTATCCATGGCATTGGTACCAAGTTGTCACATCTGAGATTCTACACTAATCTATATTGTTAGGAAAATATAAAAATATCTCAAAGCATGTTATGATCTACTTTTAATAAGCAGGAATAGTATTGATGTGTAAATGCACCAATAACTTGCCCAGTCCTTGTAATTGGAGTCAGGGATATTTGATTTTTTCATATATTAGAATAAGTGTCATTGCAACTCTGTCTTAAGGACATACAGGAAAATAAATAAATTAAGGATAGAATGCATAAAATCATTCTGTGGTACTGTTCAGAATTAATGATCTTCGATTTTTATTGCTAGATCTTCCCAAATATTCTCTCTTTACTCACGATTGCATATATGCTTCCAGTGGACGTAGTGAAATTCATTTTCCATAAGAAATAAGTCCCATGGAACTTACGGAAAATTGATTTTATAATCTCAAAATTAGTCTTTCATTAATATGTTTCTGTACTATCATTTTTATCAGCATATAATTCCAGTTCCTTAAAAATAATCGTCTTGATAAATTATTGGTACATTTTAACTCTGTAGATTAAAATTCAGAATTTCTATTTCTCAGCAAAGATGAAAAAATATTAAAGTGAGAAGTTCCCAGTGCTCTTGATACCACACTTTCTCCTTCATTATGTAGGCTGTAGAGAAACTTTATAAGTTGTTTTCACTTGGCCCAGGACATTTCGGGTATTTTCAGAGATTTGAACTGAGAAAAATGAATTAACTGAGATTGATGGGATTCTGTTGGCAATGATTCTTAAAGCACAATTTAGGAAAGCAAGTATTCATTTTACACAGATCTCACATTTTTCCAGAGATTCTATGGTAACTGAATAGAGCATTATGCATGTGCTCTGTTCAAAGTCTGTTGTGTTAAGTTTTGAAATGCTTTAAGTAGTAGATATTCTCTCTCTCTCTCTCTCTCTCTCTCTCTCTCTCTCTCTCTCTCTATATATATATATATATATATATATATATATATATATATACTTAAAGATTTATAAAGTACCTCTGCCAATGTAATGGCCACTAAAGAAAAAAATATTTAAACAAAAGTTTAAGATTCTTTAATCTAAATAAATCAGTACATAAAAGAAAAAATAGATTGCATTGACTCATTCTATCCCTTGTAACATTGTGTAGCTTTATATCACTCATGATATCATTGATAAACAATATAGCCTTATATTATTGATAAATCTAAAAGTCATATATGTTAGTATGTTTATTATGATTCAATTAAGTTGTGTTTAATGAAGACTTAAAGATATTTTGCAGGAAGTGTTTTAAATTTTATAATACTATAAAAATTCTATCATTTTATCAAGGTTGGATAAACTCAATATTTTAGACATACAAAAAATAGTAAATAATATTTCTGCACATCATTTATTGAGTGTCATCTTTGTCTTTGATGAATACAATATGCTTTGGAATAAAAAATTGGCTAAAATTTTTTAATATCATGACATTCAGTCTGATATTCAGGTTGTCAAGTAGAAATAATAATCTGTGTACTTTTATTTATAACCAAAATAGGAAATGCCTAGAGTTAAAGATAAATCATCCCTCCTACCAGTTGCTCCTGGAATAGTTGGCAATAGTCTTGTCTGTTATCAACATCCCACAGATTTACTTTTCCTTTACAAAAATGTGCTTCATGCCTCTGGGTATATTTACAAAACATCAAGCAAAGACAAATAAATGTTTATTTTTAGTCAAAGAAGTATGTACCAAATTTTAACTTTCATGCATATTTGACTAAAAATAAATTAAGCAAAGGGAGGGAACAAAATCTCCTTTCACACCAACAAATAGAGAATAACACTTCAACTCAGTGAGTGGAAATTAGTTGTATTTTAATATTTGTAGGTTGAGTGAATGAACAAATAAATACTATAAATGAATATTCATAGCCAACAAGTATAGAAATTTATTATCAATATGGATAAATCGTTGTATTCTTACAGCAAATAATGTATCATTTGTCTTTATTTGAGCTGATGAACATATTGTCTTCAAATTGTAGAAATAGGAAGTAGAATTGACCACATCTTAACTTATTTAGCACCAATAGAAAGGAGTAGTCAAAGAGCTGAAGTAGTATGGAGTAAAAAAAAAAGTATATATGAATATAAATTGATATATATTTATAGTCTTTTGAAATAAAAAATAAGTAGTGGTAGAATGTGCGCAAATATTTATGAGAGAAGGAACTCAATTTTATTCAAGCAGAATAAAAGCAAAATGAAATAAAATAAGCAAAATATTACTTCTGAAAAACAAAGGTGAAGACAGAGAAACAGAGAGGTAAAGCATTACCTTTATTTATTTTTCTCCGTGTTTCTTTTTTGGGGGGTGGGTATGGGTTTGTGTGATAGAGGCAAGTTTATTAATAAAAGGGAAATGATGATCATAAAAAAAGAAATACAACAGAGGATAACCTGAGTTGGCCAGGCTCAGGAGGGATAGACTACCCTCTTCTTGGATCTTAATCTTTGATCATTTTGCAATTTATCATTCAATAGGTGTAAATAAGAACAGGGAAACATGAAAAAAAGAATCAATATGGCAAATGCTATACATGTTTTCTGACATGTGACTAGAGAGAGGATCTTAGGGCTAAAATTATTTGAAAATATATACAGTTTACAATAATGTATAGATTCATAATTCAATACAATTCAATTTCATAATATCCAATATATATAAAACTTTAAGTTATATTTAAAATAATGAAATAAAATAATGAATAAATTATATTTAAAATAATGAGTAAGTATGCCATACTGATTCTAATATCCAAATAAAACAACTCGTGTTTCTCATCATCTTTCACTGATAAGCTTTGTATTACTTAAGATTTGTATTACTTATTAATTAGTATTACTAATAGTCACAAAAATAAAGACTAGAGTAACAGAGTCAAAGAAGTGCTTGCAAGCAAAAACAAACATATTTTTTACTTATTTCTACTATCCAATGACAAAATTATAGTCAGCTAAAACTTTTTCCATATGTAATATAATCCTGTTGACCTGCTACTATCAGGGGTCAATAGAATATTTGATGCAATGTGTAAACTAATGGGATTTTTCCATGAAAAGAACATTTATTTAAAGAAAAGTCAGACCCTTATCACTGCCTGTTGGAAGATCTGAATAAGTATAATTGTGTCTTGCCTCTGCAGATATTACTATACTATTATAAAGCTAGTGGATATCTTTATGACAATACAAAGAACTGTGAAGAAGCAATGAAAAATTAAGCAGACTAAGTACATGTACTGAATAGACTGTAAGAAATAAAAAGAATATTTGAGGGTATATCTAAGTAATATTTAATACATCACAAGTTATTTTATAAATTGATGGTCATTATCCTAGTGAGTAGTGAGACATCAATATATTTAAAATTGATTAATATTTTGTAAGATTTTTATCTCAAGAAGTAAATATGACTATGCATCTGCTTTGTCAGTAAAATTCCACTACTAAAAGGAATAAGGAACATTTATTAAAATGAAAAAAGGTGAATTTCTCTAACTAAAATCACATATATTAATGCACATAGTTGAATACTCATTTAATTTTTCAGTAGGGAACATTCTTTCTTCTGACTAGAATTATATGTAAACTCTAGGATCCTCTTTTTGAGATAAGTTACATGTAACATTCATTAATTTATCCAGTTAAATTTTCCACTGTGAACAGAGAATAAGAGAAAAGCAAAGAAAGGCCAAAAGGAAAGAATGGAGGGAAGGAAACAAAGGGAAAGGGAATGTTAGAAAGGGAAAAAGAGAAGAAAAACCTTACAGTGAAATTTTACAACGTTGAAAACACTTGAATTATTTCAACCTGAAAGAAAGAGCACATCTTTAGTGCCTGGATTACAGACTTCCAGATTTATTTCCCCTCACAAGGCATTTTACATTTTGATAGCTTTTGTTTCCCTTATTCTCACTTTAGGATTGTAATTACCTAATGTTTCCACTTTTTGTTGTTACTACAATAAATTATTGGAAATTTAGTTGTAAAATGTGATAGGAATTTATTATTTTACAACTCTTGTTATGTTTTTCGTTGGGTTAAAATCAAGGTGTCTCCAAGGATGTATTTGTGGAAGCTCTAGGAGAGAACACATTTCTTTGTTTTTACCAGCTTCTAAAGGATGCTACATTTTGTGATTCATGACTTCATTATTCCCTCTCTAAATATCAGCAACAACAGGAATTTTATATAGTGCATCACTGAGATCAACTTTTCTGTCCTCTTTCCATTTGTGGGTTTTTGTGCTTCTCTGAGTCTACCTGCATAATGGAGAACAATTTTTCCAGAATAAAACCAGCTGTTTAACAACCTTAATTCCACCAACAGTATTAATATTCTTTTATCATGTAATGTAGAATTTTAATAAATTTAAAAGACTAGTGTCTTGCATTTGCAGGGAGAAGGTTATCATTGTGCTTACCATGCTTAGTTTTAGCAATATGTTCATTTTGTCAATATTACTCATCAAACTTCAGATTAGGAGTTCTTCCTATTGGTTTCAAAGACATTTCCCCCCTTTGACTATGTTACTTTGTCAAATCTGTGTACATGTATGTTTTTTTCTATTGTTAGTCTCCACATGCCACCTATTCCATGAGTATCTGATACTGTAACAATAATTGTAAAGATATAATGTTCATTGAAAAATAATATTTTCTACTTTACATTTTTATAATACAAAAAAAAATCATGTTGCATAGTATCAGCGCCTAATATCAATGTAGTTAGATGGTTTTCAAATGTAGTTGCATATCAACATTAATGAGCCATATGAGAAAAAAAAATCTGGTTCCCTTCTAAATTTATAAATTCAGAATATTTGAAGCTGGAATTCAAATGATCCATGAAGTACTCAAAATGTAATTGTAATATAAAGTAAAATTTAAGAATCTTGTATTGTCCTATGCAGTTATATCCTCCGTGAAAGTATTCCTCACCCTTGACTAATATTTTACTAAGGATTTGTGTTTAGATTTTTTTTTCCTTTCTCATGTTATTTCCAGATGTGTTGGCTCAGTATTTTTATCAAATTTTATCATTTCCCATATATATATATATAGATATAGATATAGATATAGATATAGATATAGATATATGTAGTGATATCATTTGGGAGTATATTTCACATCTTAACATAAACACATGCTTCAGTGCCCCCGCCACCAAATCTCCAGGGCTAATTTACTACAATGTTGCCCCCCCACTCACTATTCCTTTTCCCACTTTGCTTTGGTAACTAGGATATTTCCCACAGACGCTGAATATTGTTTTTGCTGGGTTTTATCCATTTGTTTCTTTGTACTTTATATTCCGTAAATATTCTGCCATCCATTGTCTGTCTTTAACTTTCTGACTTATTTCACTCAGCATAATTGTCTCAAGTTCCATCTATTTTGTCCTCCAAGTGTTATTTCAGTTTTGCAATAATCTGAGTAGGACTTCACTGAGCATATTCACGCATTTTTTAAAAATCTAATGTCAATAGGTATTTAGTTAGATTCCATTTCCTAGCTGTTGGAAATAATGTTGCCATGAAAATGGGTGTGCATAAGCTATTTGCTCAATAAATGAATATTATTTATGCAAATAGCACTAGCATTCCTAACTTAAATATCCAAAAATACAAAGAAAGTATAATGAACCAACCAGTCAATAAACAAACAAAAAAAAATCTTAAAAGTTTACAACAACCATAACAATTTGACATAGAGTAAGGTTGACTTATGTTGACATCAGAAGTGTTATCATTTTGTGTTTATGGGAAAGCTTTTCACTACCATATGGAAGATTCTGAATGTAACAGTTGGGCTAACATCATAAATGATCATTGTAAAAAAAATTTAATGTTCTTGTGACACATACCCCATGTTTGGAAGAACAGAGGAGTCCTTTTTCTTCGGACTTAATTTCTGAAACGTGTGGTTAATTATGCATGTCATATATTTTATAATGAATGCTGAACTTCAAAGCTGAATTATTTCAAATGTAAATTCATTTTCAATTCTAAGATAAATGATTTACAGATTACAGCTTATTTTTAAAAGGTCAATTCAATAACTTTTGTTTCTTAATGTTTTAGCTGCTATTAATCATAATTGATAATATGTGATATAAAAAGAAAAAATATTATATCTTTCACATATTCACAGATTAAATAAGCTGTAATGGTGCCTGCAATTTATCCCTTATTTCTTAAAGTAAGAAATAGTAGATTTTTAATTTGCTAAAAGAAAAAATACCATTGATGAGTAAGAAGACCTTTATAATGGTGCAGTTATGTAGTCAATAGCTAAGTAGAATGAGGAAGAAACCACAATTCTTTATTAAAAATTGAATTTTTATATTTTTTAAATTTTATTTATATATAAATTTCACATATTTGTAATCCCAAGGATTCACCCCCACACACACCATTCAGTCCCTTCCCCCCATACCAAGTTGTGTGCTTCAGTTTGGTGCTTAGCTTGTTTTTACTTTTCCTCATGGCTTTTGCTTATTTTTTTTTTCCTATATCCCATATATTAGCAAAAAAATTTGATTTTCTGTCTTTTTCTTTTTGACTTGTTTCTGCTAGTATGATTTTTTCTAAGTCCATCCATGTTATCATAAAATCATCCAATTTGTCATTTTTAATTGATGAGTAATATTTGATTGTGTATATATGCTACTTTTTCATCCAGTCATCTGTTTTGGGGCATTTAGGTTGCTTCCAAGTCCTTGCAACTACAAATAGTGCTGCAGTAAATATCCGAGCACAGGTGTTCCTAGTACCCACCTTGAGGTCTCCTTTGGGTAGATTCCCAAGAGAGCAATTGCTGGGTCAAATGGTAGTTCCAATTTCATTAATTTGAGGGCCCTCCAC
This sequence comes from Uropsilus gracilis, assembly GCA_004024945.1. Taxonomy (NCBI): domain Eukaryota; kingdom Metazoa; phylum Chordata; class Mammalia; order Eulipotyphla; family Talpidae; genus Uropsilus; species Uropsilus gracilis. The sequence continues at coordinate 95,162 of PVHY01000897.1, read as the reverse complement.
ACAGCTTCCCATAGTGGTTGGACCAGTTTATAGTCCCATCCTCAGTGTAAAATGTTCCTGTCTCACCACATCCTCGCCAGCACTTGTTGCCTGTTCTTTGGATGTGGGCATTCTTACTGGTGTAAGGTGGTGTCTCATTGTGGTTTTGATTTGCATTTCCCTTATTGCTAGTGATGTTGAGCAGTTTTTCATATGCCTGTTGGCCATTTGTATTTCCTCTTTGGAGAAGTGTCTTTTTAGTTCTTCTCCCCATTTTTTGATTGGGCTTTATATTTTGCTTTTGTTTAGTTGTGTGAGTTCCTTGTGAAGGTGTGTGAGTTCCTTGTCACTCTTGTGGAGGGCAAAAATGTTTTTCCCATTCGGTTGGGCTTCTTTTTGCTTTTTCTGCTGTTTTGTTTTGTTTTTTTCTGTACAAAAGCTTTTTAGTTTGATGTAGTCCCATCTGTTTATGGTTTCCTTCATTTTTCTGCTATCCTTACATGTGTTCAGAAAGAGATTTCTGAATTATAAATCATGGAGGTTTTTGCCCAAGTTTCCCTCTATGTTATGGTTTTAGGTATGACATCTAAGTGTTTTATCCATTTTGAATTGACTTTTTTACATGGTGTGAGGGAGTTGTCTTGGTTCATTTTTTTGAATGTCTTGTCCAATTTTCCTAGCTTCATTTATTGAACAGGTAAGTACCTTTAATTCCCAATTTTTCAAGGTTTTTTATCATGAATGTATGCTGGACTTTGTTGAATGCTTTCTCTGAGTCTAATGATACAATCATGTGTTTTTATTTTTCTCTTTGTTGATGTGATGTATTATGTTAATTGATTTACGGATGTTGAACCATCCTTGTGCCCCTGGGATAAATCCTACTTGGTCATGGTGAATAATGCTTTCTATGGATCATTGGATTTGATTTGCTAGAATATTGTTTGGATTTTTTGCATCCATGTTTATTAGGGAAATTGGTCTATAGTTTTCTTTCTTGGTGCTATCATTATTTGGTTTTGGGAAATAATGTGAAATTTGCTTCATAGAATGTGTTTGGCAGTTTTCCTTTCTCAATTTTTTGGAAAAGCTTTAGTAGTGCAGACATTATTTCATCTTTGAATGCCTGGTGGAATTAATTTATAAAGCCATCATGTTCTGGGTTCTTGTTTTAAGGCAGTTTTGATAACTGCTTTAATTTTGCTGCTTTTGATTGGTTTATTTAAGTTCCCTATATTTTCTTTGTTCAATTTTGGAGAGTTGTATCTTTCTAAGAATCTGTCCATCTCTTCCAGATTGTTGTATTTATGTCCAATTAGTTATTCATAGTAATCTCTTATTATCCTTTGTTTTTTTTATATCTGTTTTAATTTCTCCTCTTTCATTTGTGATTCAGTTTATTTGAATTTTCTCTCTTCTTTCATTTTTGAGCTTTGCAAGGGGATTATCAATTTTATTTATTTGTTCAAAGAAACTGCATTTGATTTTGTTGATCTTCTGGATAGGTTTTTGGCTTCTAGGTTATTTATTTCTTCTTTTATTTTTGTTATTTATTGTCTTCTGCTGGGTTTTGGGTTATTTTGTTGATTTTTTAATTTTTTGAGTTGGTCGACTGGGTTCTTTTTTTGGTTAGTTTCTTGGTTTTTGATATTGGCCTCTATTGCCATAAACCTTCCTCTTAGATATGCTTTTGCTGAATCCCAGACACATTGGAATGTTGTGTCTTTTTTGTCATTTGTTTCAAAGTAAGTTTTAATTTCTTCTTTTTTTTTTTTTTTCAGTTACCCATTCCTGTAGCATGATGTTCAGTCTCCAAGTGTTTGATGTTCTTGCTTTCTTTTCATCACTGATTTAGTTTGTTATCTTATGGTCTGAAAAAAGTTATTTTATTAATCTTTGTGTATTAGTTAATGTTTGACTTTTGGCCTAATATGTGGTCAATTTTAGAGAATAATCATGTACATTTGAGAAGGTGTATTCTTTTCCTTGTGTGTGTGTCGTGTCCTGCAGATATCTATTAGGTCCATTTTATCTAGGTCTTCTTTTAAGGCTTTTATGTCCTTGTGTAGCTTTTGTTTTATTGATCTGTCCTTTGTCAAGAGTGGGGTGTTGAAGTCTCCAACTACATGTGTGTTCATCAATATTTTTTTCAGTTCTCTTAGTACCTGTCTTATGAATCTTAGTGCACCCTCATTTGGTGAGTATATGTAGATAATTTTATGTCTTTTTGGTTGGTTGACCCTTGAACCATTAGGTAGTGACTTTGTTTATCCTTCATACATTTTTTTATTTTGAAATCTGCTTTCTCTGCTATAAAAATGGCTATCCCTGCCTTTTTTTGAGGTGGTGGTGGGGGGGGAATCATTTGCTTGTAGAATTGTTTTCCATCCTTTTACCTTCAATCTATGCTTGTCTTTTGGGATCAAAATTTTTTCAAGAGGCAGCAAAATGTTGGGTTCTGTCTTTAATCCAGTCTGCCACTCTGTCTTTTGATTGATGAGTTTAGCCCATTGACATGTACAGTAATTATTGATATTTGAGGTTCTAACAGTGGGTTCCTGTGGTCATTTGGGGTTCTGGTTTAGTTTCTTCTTTCCTTTCTTTTTATTATTCATTCTTTTTATTCTTCTGAAGTTTTCAATCTTAGGGCTTCTTGCAGGAGTTCTTGGAATGGGTATTTGATAGAAGCAAATTTCTGTAGGCTTTGTATGTCTGAGAAGGTTCTAGTTTTTCCTTCATAAAGGAAGGACAGTTTTTCTGGGTAGAGTATTCTTGGTTGACACTTTTTGTCTTGGAGTGTTTGAAGATGTGGCCCCATTCTCTCCTTGCTTGGAGTGTTTCTTCTGCGAAATCTAAGGTCAGTCTAAACGGTTTCCCTTTGTAGGTTATCTGTTTCCTCTCTTCTGTTATTCTCATAACATTTTATCTTTGTCTCTTGAAACTTTTACTATGATGTGTCTTGCTGTATTTCTTCTTTCATTAAAGTAGTTTGGTGTCATTTTTGCTTCCTGTATGTCTGCTTTCATTTCTTTCTTCAGGTTTGGGTAATTCTCCTCCATTAGTTCATTGAAAAGCCTATGTATTTCCTATGTCTTTCTCTTCTCCTTCTGGTGTTCCAATCACTCTTATATTTGTTTTCTTTAGGGTATCTGACAGATATCTGATGTTTTCTTCTCTCTTCTTACTTTGTTTTTCTCTCTTTCTCTTCATCAAATCTATTTCTGTATCCTCGTGTGCTGAATCATTCTTCTATTTCTTGTAATCTGCTTTCCTGGCTTTTCCCTGCATTTTTGAGCTCATGCATTGTTCCTCCTATACATTGTATCTCCTGCAGGTTCTTATTTAGGGTTTCAATTTCATTTTTATGTTTGTCAATGATATTGCTCATTTTACTGCATTCTTTTCTATATTGTTCTACTTCTTTTAGTTCATTGAAAGCTTCTAACCTCTTGTTTTCCCTTTTTCCCCCTCCTCTTCTTTGGCCTCTTTGAGTGCTTTTATCATGTTGCTTCTGAATTATTAGTCTGTCATATGAAGCATTTCTTTCATGTCATCCATGTTGGTTTCTGCAGATTGTTTATCCTTTGGTGGTGAGTTATTTTTCTTAGGGCTTGCTTGAGTATTTATATTCTTCCTCCTTCCTGTGTTTTCCTTTCAGATTTGCTCTACTTATTGAGTGACTACTGCTCTAGTATTAGATGACATATTGAAGCCAATCTAGTTGTGAAGAAAGCACAATTTATATTGATTTTTTGGTTGAAGAAAGGGAAGAAATGGCATTTCTTTGTATGAAATGTTATACTTTTCCAGGGACTTTCACAAGGAAATTTAGGAAAATTGAGAAAGTTCAAGGGATAGAATAGCAAATAAAAGGGAGATGTACAAAGAAATGCCACAAGATATAAAGACATTATTCAGATATCTTGGGAACTTTGAGGATTTCCTTTTAATAGCAGGTAATAACAATTTGGTTTGACTTGTTAACATTTGCTGAAGAAATAAAGCTTTCGTGTTTTAGAACTTGTTGTTAACAAAAGATTCACACTAATTCCAGAAACATGAAACAAAAATTAACATTTATAAACAAATAGATTAAGTGAGAATACTTTGTGTCATAGTAGAACTGCTGCAATTTTTAAAATTTTAAACAGACCCTCCAATAGTCTAGTTAAATGTTTATTTATAAATCAATATCTACTTGAAAGAGAGTCTGAGCCTAAGGGGCAGAAAGCCTAAACCTGATATATTTGAAATTCCCATTTAATGAAAAAGATTCAAAAATAAAGAAGCCATTTTAAATATCACATATAATTCAGTGGGACATATTTAATTTATTTCCACTGGCAAAATTGTGGTACCTCTGGATGTGACTCTGGTTATTTTATGAAACTTCCCTAATAATGATATTGCACATCAAAAAAAAATAAACAAAATAAACTTAAACATTACTGCTACAAGAGCTAGCAGTTTCTTCTTTTCTTGAATAATATACACATTTAGGCCTGCATACCTATGCAAATATTAATGTATACCATTATTATTTGGAGAATAGTATTGAGAATTACATTTGGCTTTATAATATAGAAATGGAACACTGTCTTGCAGTAATAAAAGATTAATTTAGGACAATCACTAAATTTAATCTTAGAATAGCTTCCTTAGTTTTATTAGCACCACGCTCTAACCAACTGAGCTAACCGGCCACCTAACTTCCTTAGTTTTAAAAATGAATGCATAACACAAAGAAAATTACTAACTTTAGAAATGTTTTATGGTTCAAATACTTTACTTGAGATTAAATAGTCCAATAAAAATACTCAACAACATGTTAAAATATTAAAAAGTATATATTATATATCATACCTTGTAGCAAATATAAATAAATCAACTTAAAGTGATACTTCAAAAGAAACTTGACCGAAACCTGATTGCTTTGTAAATCGTCTAGAAATGATTCTGTGTATTAGATGCAGATTTGTTGGAAATAGATTAGAAATGGAGAATCATTTAGCAAACAGTTGCAGTGTGTTCCAGCACTAAGAGCAGCAACTGCTTCTAATTCTTGATATAGCTGAGAGAATGAGACCTGATATCTGAATACTTGGGTTCAATCCCTGATTCTCAAAGTTGTAGGACAGCGAAATGACCTGTAAGACCATCCCTTAAAATCTCTGTTTCTCTGTAGCCATGCCCTTCCCTGTAGTGTGGGCTTGGCGTAGTGACTTGAATCTAATCAATATGATACAGCAAAGATAATGAGATGTCACCTCTGTGATTAAATAACAATACCTTGTAGTTTCCATTTTGCTAGTAGACCCTCTTATTGCCTTATCAACTTAAATACTTCAATGAAGCAAGCTGGCATGTGGGTGAGACCCATGTGGTGAGGAACTGAAAGCTAACTTCCAGCCAGCTGTAGCCTGCAGGAAAATGCATGCTGCTAGCAACCATGGAATTAACTTAGAAGCAATCAAATAAGACTCCAGTCCTTGGGACAACACCTTTATTATAGACTCTTAAGAGACCCCAAAGCAAAGGACTAAGCTAAGATATGACTAGATTCTTGATCCACAGAAATTGTACACTAATAATTTGATGTGTTTACTTACATTGTTTTGGAGTGATTTGTTTTAAAGCTATAGAAACCTAGTACATACGAGTTGACTATTAACAAAATTCTTAATTTCTCAAGACTTCAGTATTCATTTCTGTGCAATGGTGAAAATAATAATAGTGATCCTATCTATAGAAATAATTTTATCAGTTAGTAAACAATCATGAAGGGTTGCAGGTATCAGGGAATATAACAGGCCCTAGTAGATATAGTTAATATACATCTTCTTGGGAAGAATTCATGACCATTTTTAAATAAGGCAGAGTATTTTTAATGTAGAAAAAAAGTCATAGCATGCATAAAGCAGATCATGAAATATGATGGCTGAAAATTATAGGCAAGTAGACTTAAAAAAAATGAATCCTAGACTTAGGTCAAATTTTATAGCAACACCAGAATGAGCAAGAATAGGAGATATTTACTTATATAAGACTTATAGCATGGAAATCAAAACAGTTGTAGTTTTATCTGTATGCAGAGCTCCCAAAAGAAAGAAAGCAAAGAGAATGAGATTGATCTACATATGTTAAGTTTTCCCTTCTAAACCCTCCAACCAGATAAAGCCATGCCAGGAGAACAATGAAAGCATGAGAAAAATGGAAACTAGAGGTATCTCAAGAATTAAACTAAGGAATAAAAACAGCAGATAAAGGAAATATCAGAGTAGAGATAGCATAGTAGTAGTAATAATATTAGATGCAGTAGTAGTAATATTACTAAGTGTCTAGTTAATAGGGTGGTTTGTATTTGTGGAAATGGGCACTGCAGTTTTTTTGTAGTAAAATGTAATAAATATAAATGTATTTCATTTTTCCCTTGTTAAATCCATTACGCATTAAGAAAACTTACCATTGCAATTTGAATTATTATGTAGATCTGCCTATAATGAAGTATAGTTGGTGAACATCAATGACATATTTACCAGATATTCATTAAAATATAGATTAATCTCCTGATTTTTCAGCATGTCTTTTAACTACCATAACTACCATAGAATTTGTTTCCTTTGAGATTAAAATTTCTAAGATTAGTGGATGTTCATTACAGAAGTAGATCATGCTATATATTGATAAAACCAACACACTGCCATCCTGTGGAGACCTGTCCAAATACCCAGTTAGATTTTCCTCTGAAGTGAATTCCTGAAAGTACAACTAATGTTGATAAGTCACTGGATTTGTTTGAATACTTATCAGTGCTATTGTCATCTTTAATTTATATATTTACTTTTCCACTGAAATCATTCAGTTTTACTGCTTGGAGACATAAAAAATAGCAGAAAAAATAGGGACATTCCGGAAATTAACATGATATAAAGTAAAAGAAAACATAGAATATTAAGCTAGTCTGAATACTAGAAAATTGCTATACTCTAGAGAAGATAGTTCTTTGTTCACCCATGCTTAAATAACATTTTCCATCCTTTGTTAATATGATCACTATCTGAAAGCTCAATATTTATTAATACCTTGAATAAAAATCTTTAAGTGTTTATTCTCTTTGAATTAAAAAATGTAAGTCACTATTAATAATGATTGTAGAGAAGAATTATTATAGAAGAAAAATTTTAATCTGTAAGATTTGAAAAAATCAGAAATGATAGAACACAAAAATAAAGAATATAAATAAAACAGTAATGCACAGAAAGACTGAAGCTTGACTATTTATTCTATTTCCTTATAATACAATTATATATATATATATCAAATAAAGAGAAACACCTTGAAATTAAGTTCTGTGTTGTTTCCTCTTGATAACATCTATGGTCCATAGAGTCATGTGAATATGAGTGATAAATAATAAATGCTTTCATAAGTTACTTTAGCACACTATAGTTTCTTGTTCTTAGCACTCATCTTTTCCCAAGCTATCTGCAACTACATAAAAGCTCTGAAAAACATGATAAATGTTTATTTTTTAATATCCCCCTTTTAAAATTGTTTCTGAAGTCATATGAAAACATAGTTAATATAATAGAAGTATAATTAAATATTTCAGATATAAAATAAAAGTATATGAAACTGGAAAAGGATCCGCAAGGAACTATAGGAATGAATGAGTTTTGGAGAGCAAGTCCAATGGGAAAAACAATTCATAGAATTGAAAATTTTAACCAATCTGAGACAAGTAAAAGACTGTTCCCCTCTCAAACTTATTTTTCCAACTAACTAAACTCCACACTTAAGAGAATGAAATGGAGGAAAACACATGCAGACCAAGAACAAGGAAATGTTGACAATATAACATAAAGCAGTTAATTATGAATAAAACAATCAATTGTGAGGGAAAGAGTGCTAAAGGAAAGATGAGTTTAATCTGTCATGAAAGTATGTCAGATCACTTTAGAAAGTTGGCATTGTAAGGTTGGGCCTGAGACAATACACTACCAAGGACAGAAGGGAGCAAACAAAATAATCTTGCAAGCTCCTAACCTGAGAAAGCTGAGTGTCAAATCTGCCCATGTTTTTTACAAGATCCAGGTCTCTAGAGCAGACAGACGAAAGAAAAAGAGAAAAGGTTATTCAGTTGCTGTCTGGGCATCTGAATGGATAAGTGAATTTGAAGGATGAAGACAGTGTTAAGACTGGTCAGATACATTAAGAATCTGATTAAAATAAAGGTGGGAGAGGCAGCTGCTATTCAAATGGAGTGAAGGCCCATCCTTATATAGTGGCCTAGCAAAACAGAATACCACATGCCCTGTGGATTAACAAAAGACTCATAAATTTGTCTGAACTATGTTTCTAGTGATTTGTAGACCTGTTAGGACTGTGCATAAAGACAGCAGTTCTTTAACATTTGTAAGGGAGGCACAGTCTGACACAGATTCAGGAAATTCATCTAAAAATATCATCGGTTCCCTGAATAATTGTTTCCACTGGGTAACATTAAACTAATTTCTCACATCTCTTTCTACAGTCCAATATATTGAGAGATCATACATAGAACTTTGGTGACATAATCTTGAGGAAACAGGATATATCCTGTTTGATATATCCTTTCTTCAGCGGGAAACCTATAGTCGTAAGAAACCATATTAATCATTGCATGGAGAGTGTATAGTAACTGGTAATCATGTTACCCAGGATTTAAAAGATAATTGCAGGCTTTAACAGATTTTAAAGTGGATATGCCCTTTAAAGTTTCAAAGGAAACCAATTATATCAAACTTTCATCCTTTTGTTTGTGTCCCAATATAGAATATAATTAATTAAACTTTAAATAATGCAGCTTATGGTGTATAGAACACAAAACATAAGAGTTCTTTTCTATCAACCTTTTAAAAAAAGAATTTCTTTATATTACCTGCAGTGATCCTTTAGAGGTGGCCATAATTTTTCCTACTGTGGGATAAACTGATATATATGTTTTTTCAAATGCAAAGACCAAAATGTGCAATTTATTCATTTAAATGGATACACATATCTGAGAAAAAATATGTGGAATGAAACATTCATTAAAATTCAATGGACTAACTTGATTTAAGAACTGAAAAACAGACTGCACTTCATCCTATTATAATGTTTACAGAGTATTTCCTTAAAACTCAATAGCATCTGTTGAGTGATTTTGAAGCTTTTCAGATCTTTTGTAAGACTTATAGCCAAAAAAAAAACCTGCAATATATTTTATTTTTGTGGAAGTTTTGGCAGTATCGATATGCAAGTATGTAGAAGGTACATTTTATGGTTCTACAAAGATGAATTTGTTACTGTTCTTGGTTTCAAACAACAGAAAATGATGTAGGTTACTAGAAGCAAGAAAGGAAATGTTTGGAAGCCTATCAGGAGGAAGATAGAATCATTCAGAATACTGGGAAACTCCGCTAAGATTTACATAGTATGAATGTGGCTACTATCCTCTAATTTTTCATGACATTGAAACAGAATTAAATTTCCAGGTGATGCCATTAAATTGACCTAGTCTGACTAACTAGTCAAAACATTAAAACGGGAAGCAGAGAAATTCAGTACCTAACATTGTAGTCTATAGTAGAAGCTAGGATCTCACCTGTAACCAGACTTGCAAATGGTTTACTGCTCCAAATTTGAAGACACTCTTCACCCCAAAGGAAAGATGACTACTGAGATATATTTTAATAAAAGCTATTAAAGGAATGTGAGTTAAAAAGTTATATCTACTAAATATTTATAAATGAGTACTGTTCTTCAGCATTATGTTCTATTAAGGTTAGCCTTGAAAAGATTTTTGTTTGTAATTAATAGCTTCATAATAAGTGTTCAAACAAATGTACACTTGTATTATCTCATACTTTATATTTCATTGTGTGTATGTTGAATAGATGCTTTTAGCTCCTATATTACTTACTGAATGAAATTAACTGATCTTTGGGGACCATTTCTGTGTTTTAATAGTTACATGATAGCTAAAGTAGAACAATATATAAAGAATTGCTTTTAAATATATCCTATGTCACAATTTTGTATTTCAGGAAGAATTAAATGATAAAAGTAGTTAAACCTACCAGGCATTATATAAAATAAAGTATTTGGACAATAAACTCTTCTTTGGAGTTAGACTTACTGTTAAGGATACCTTCCAAATGATCTTTCTATAGAAGATCTATTTTTGAGCTAGAAATATTGATACTAAAACACTATTCTTAATAAAGGCATTGTCTTAAATGAACATTAGCATTGTATCGGTAGTGCTGTGTTTCGCTAAGAAATTACATCTTAGATTCAAGTTGGTTAGCAATGGAAAAAATTATTATTTTTTTTTACAATGAAAATCTGTGATGGTTTTGTGCATTTGAATGGGGACTCCATGCTCCCATGATTTCTCAGTGACCAGAATGATAGAAGTTCCATCAACTGTTCATGCACTTCTTGAACTATGTAATCTTTTTTAAGAGAAAGAAGCAGAGAATTGTGCATAGACTTGTAACCACCTCAGTCAGGAAATAACATGCATCATTCACAATTACATTGATCACCATATTTAAGTGACTGTGATAAGGGATGGCCATTTAAGGGAGAAAAAAATGTACCATTGTGTCTCTGCCACAAACAATACTATGTTACCTTTATCATGTGACATTAGTTTCCTGATTTCTAAATTGAACAAATATTATTCTTCTTCAATTTGATGTATTTAAGCACTACAATTGATGCTTTGGGAAGAACCAGTTGGCAGCATGGATTTTAACCCTCCAATTATTATTTCTTATTATATATATATACATATAAGTTGTATAATATAAAAGAATATTGTCTTTTATTTTAAGAAAAGTCCATAAATTAAAAAATTATTGAAGGTTGTGCTAAAATATCATGTTCTTGTTATAATTGTTTTAATTTCTAAGCATATGTAATTATATAGTTCTATATGTTTATAGATCAGGAAAATATAGACAATGAAAAATAAGCCCAATAAACTAAATTCAGAATATATATACATAAGAAATAAAAAAATGCCGTTTTAAAACTTTAGACCGTTACTTAATGGTTCTTTTCTCTTTCCCCTCATTTCCCACTGTCTGTTTTATCTTGATGATATATATATAAATTTGAATATCCATAAAAACATAATTTTTCATAGAGAACTTAAAACACTTATTGAAAATGACCAAGAAACAGGAAAAAAAAGCTCAAATAAAAAGTCAATTAGACACAAATAAATTAACTGTATTTAAAAAATATTCCCAAGTCAAAATACATGATTATGTTGTCCTAATATATAAATAGATTATACATATACATGCACATAATATTCATATATATGCATGCACACATATAGAGGTGTGTGTATGTAAAGAATTTATTTTACTTGCTAATCTTTCAAGCTTTCTCATTCTTTAGAAAATACATAATTGCAGAATGTAACATTTTAAAAAAATACAGGATGACAAGTGTTCTTAAAACAAATACCATCCATTATGATCTAATGCATGCCTATGTACACATAGAAACATATATCATTATAACTCTTATTTTCATATTTTAAACAATCTAAGCAAAAAAAATAGTTATAAGAAAATATTGCCAGAATTTGTCATCAAAGAAAGCAAACAAAATTTATGTGAGTAAATGTAACGTATTCAATTTTATTTCATTAGAACACGGATCACTTATGGGAGTATGAGTGTGTTAGACAAGTTGGAGCTCAATAAAAGGAAAGGTTACTTGCAGCAATCTCCTTCTGGAGTTCAAGAGCATAAAATAAAAGCAAAAATATTTTGAAAGGAGACACATGTTATGAAGATATATTTGACATTTTGAGACTTATTTGACTATTTGTAAGAGACACATAATCTTATAATAATGTACTAAAATAGCTTAGGCAAAAATAATCCAGGCCTGGTCTACTTTATAGCATTACCAATACAAAGGAGACAGTGGTTAGGAGAAGCCCTAAAGTGAAATTAAGATCTGGAGAATGGAGGTGTGGGGGAACATGTATGCATTATTTTTCGAAAGCAATTAGCTGAAATTATTGCACACAACTGGCAATATTAAGAAAGTGAAACACTGAAGGTGGAGATGTATGGACAGAATAAAGGAAGGGCCTAGGGGAGATGAAGCAATGACATTCACATGTTAGCCAGTTTACTCAGTAAGGTAGCAGACTTAAAGAAAATGGTGTTTGCAGATAATTCAAGTGAAGAGACAGAGATGATACTGTCAAGCAATCACAGGGAATGCCATAAAAGAGATGATCATAAAATAAAAAACCAAGTAAAGAAAACATCTTGGCACACAGCAGACATGGGATCACGGTCACGTATTTCCCACTACGTTACCCTGCGGAACTTACATAAGTTCCATGAATCTCTTTTTCTTGATCTTTAATCATGATGTTCTCTAAGCAGAACAATTAGTTTAGGGTTAAATGTGATAAAGATGTAGTTATCCCAGCAAAGTTAGTAACACAGTGTAGTGTAGCTATTAGTTTTATAAGAAGAAACAAATTATGTTTTAATAGAAGTCAAGCACCAAGAAACCTTCACTAAGTTCCAGGGAGTATTTATATAAATATGGGAAAACTGATGAAGAACATGTCATAAAATGGTGGCAGTAAGAGTCAGAAAGCCAGAGTTCAAAAACGAAATTATTTCCATGATAATGAAGACCATAAGAATCAACTATTCTTTCAATAACTAAGTAATGCAAGAAAGAATGTACTTATTTGTGGTAAAAGTTTAGAAGGTTTCAGGAAGGTAGTTTCTGTTTACTGGGTTTTCTGTTATATAAACTGAGATTAAGATTACCTTTAAGTATTTGAGAAAAGCTTTTTAAATGTAATTAGGAAAAGCAGTATTTGGAGAAAATTAGTCCAAGATAAAGCAGTGATAGAATTAGACACAGGCAAAAAAAATCTTTGACAAAAATGAGCTATGTTTCTTAGGAAGCTGCTAGAACAGTGGCATTAGATACACCTGATTTAGCCTCCATCACCATCATTAACTCAATGTGCATGATTCTCAGTAAGTCACTTGTTTTCTCTGGCCAGATAGTTTTATTAATCATCTGGAAGGATGATACTGATATCCATGTGGTTTCAAGCACTATGTTAAGAGTAGACATTCAAAAAGTGTTAGCTTCCTCATTCCCTTCCCTAACATTCAGAAAAGTAGAATAGCATGGGAAATGAGAAATGGTCTTCATCAGCTAGCAAAAGGAACTTTGTGTGCAGAAGATAGGTGGTGAACTCCCTGGACAACTTTTGTGGAAAGTGTGGAAATAACTCACCAGACTTTCTAGCAGTTTTGATGAGATTGAGATAATTATGAATTTGCTGAGACAGTTTCCTACTAAACAAAATCTTGATTGCTGTTTTATTAATGATGATTTCACTACTTTAAATGTGGTTCCCTATAGATTTAAAAATGTTTCAAATACAGGAATTGTCTGGAATTTGGAAAAACTGCTCAAAGAGTACATAACCAACAGTAGATTGCTTTCTGTAAGCTGTTGCAGATAGACAACCTGCACTAATCCTTAGAGACCTGAGTTTTATTTCAAATCATGAGTTTTAAGTATATACCATTTTCTCAAAGGAGCACATGGCATTTCTGTGACCAGGGAGTCACTTGCACACTTAATTTATTGATAGCACTTTGTGTCTAACCATGAAAAGTTATTTGAGAAGAAAAGTTGACTTTTATTTTTCTCTCCTAATGCTTAAAAACGTATTTTGCCAGGGAAAAAATATTATTTAGGAATCTGTAATTGAATGTGAAAGAAAGAGTCCTCGTGTATAATGAGGAGCTGGAGCACAGCCCGTGAAGACAAAGATTGCAGGCCTGCTTCTGCCCCAAATTGTTTCATTAATATTAACTAAGGTTTGCAAACCTCCTTGGGCAAGCATATGTTGTAACTCGGAAAAGAGAAGCACATAATAACTCACATAGACTACAAACTTATCTTCAGAAGTTAGAGGAAAAGTGGGAGCAGAAAAGTAGTGAGTGTTTGGCAGGTAAGTGAAAGGTTTTCTGCCACTGGGAAAATGTTACTTCTCTTCAGAGGAAAAAGCTGTTGTATTTACAGTTGCGAAACACTGACACAGAATTAAATTTGTAGCCTGCATTTCTTGCCTTAGGGGCTTATATATTTTTAAAGATAAGTACTGCAATATATAGCTTAGAAATGAGGCGATATTTTTATTATATATATAATACGTTTCATTTAATTTCTTGAACTTAAAAGAAAAGTACTGCTTAGCTATAAGCTGTACTAATAGGAGTAATATCCAGCTATTATGATAAGCATTTCATCTGATGTGTTTAGACAACCTAACAGCTATGTGACTATGATTACTTTCCCTATCTTAAAGATGAAGAGATTTAGGGTGAGTAAGGCAAATCAGTGGAAAGTTAAATAAAATTCTAGTTTATGTTCTTTAAACAGTAGATATATATAACAAATACCATTAATGTTTGTATCAAATTTAACACAACTACATTGAAACAAGGGTATTCAATCAATTATGATATTATATGACACATTGTCCATTTGATAATCCCAAATTGCATTTTTTTCTACCATTATAATGTTTTAGAGTAGCAAGGATAAAGCAGACACCTTCTCTAAAGCAACATCTTGCATTTTTGGCAAGGTAAGTATGGGAACTATTTTAAAGATCAAAATTAAAATTATCTGGTATGTGCAGTTTTAACACTTTGGCTATGTTCCACTCAATATGGAGGAAGGTAAAAAGGCAAACTTCTATTGATCAAAATAAGTATTTTTAAGGAATTAAATTTAACTACATGTTTGTCTTAACTGTAAACGAGCTGGTCTCTACACCACTGTACTGATTTTAATAGTCTGTTAGATCACTTAGATCATGAAATGTTAATGTGACCAAATCACAGCCATATGTATTTACATTGAGTTTAATATTTTTCCATAATTCTACATGTACCTTCCACAGGTATGTGTGTATGTGTATATATGTGTATATATATATACATGCACAATAAGTATATTTATGCATACATATTTTATTCACATATAGACACATATGCACACACAGCACTTTCCAAGTGTGAACCCACTTGAGGTCACAGACAGGCTGGAAAAGTAATATACCTTGCATAAAATATAGCATCTGTTCATTATAATTGTTGGTACATAATTCATTTATTATGATAATTTGGAAGATGACCAGACTTGAACATATTCACATTCACCAAAAGCAAGGGAATTTAAACCACTACCAGGTACATTAGTATTTTATGGTGAAGCATATATAAAGAATTGGGTTGATTATAATATTGATAATGATTATGATTATATTATAATAATATATTATAATAATAATTATAATAATGATTATATTATTATGACCTCAGGGCAGTCAATGTTGTAAAATATATATGTATATATGTATATATATACATATATATTTACGTGTGTGTATATATAAATATATGTGCAATCAATAAAAAATACAAAATAATAACTTACAGGGACTATACTTTTTTGCCTCCTAAAAAATCACCTAAATAATAACCTTATTAAACATTTTTTTAAATTTTTATCAATACCTTATATTTTTGAGACTTGGCTTTTGTTTTGTTTTGTTTTTACCTTCCCTATGAGATTTAGGTTTTAAAATTTAAGCAAATTAATGGGGTGAGATCGTTATTATTTTGTATTTATTTACTTTTATTGATGCAGAATTGCGTTGTAATATATACATTTCAGGTGTGCCTCTTTAAAACTAAATATGTGTATGTATATACGACATTCAATTCAACATTCAATTCAACACTAAAAGACTAATCTTCTCTTCAGAAACCAGTTGACTCCTTTTACTTTATTTACTTGATATTTTTCCTCTTCCCTTGTGATAACTATCAGCTAATTGTATGGTTTAAATGTTTATATTGTTATCCTGTTCATCCGTTTGTTGATTTCTGGATGTATCACACATAAATGGAACCACAAGAAGTGTATCTTTCTCCATCTGACTTATTTCACTGAGCCAAATACAATCTAGGGCCATCTATGTTGTTTTAGATGTAGAACTTCATAGATTTTATAGTTGAGTGGTTTTCCATTGTTCATATATACCACATGAGCTTTTTCAGGTATCTGTTGATATCCAATCATTTCTAATCCTCAGTTATTATAAATAACAATACACTAAAATGGAGATTAATTTATCTTTTCAAATTAGTTTCTTTTTTGGGAGAGGGGGATCTGGGTAAATACCCATAGGTAAAATAACTGAATTGTGACAAATTTCTATTTTTAATTTTTGAGTAATATCTATATTACTTTTCATAGTAGCTGCCCTATTTACATTCCCACCAGCAATGTATAAGAGTGTCTTTGTACACTTCCCAACATTTGTCACATAGATAATAGCCATTCTCATATATGTGAGCTAATATCTAGTTCTTGTTTTGGTTTTCATTTTCCTAAAGAGAAGTGATAGGCTTTTTTTATGTGCTTATCGTCTATAAGTCGTTATTCCTTAAAGATGTGTCTGAGAATCATTTATGTTTTTAACTAATATTTACTGAATACCCAATAAGTAGCAGCACTTCCTGTATCTTTATACCTTTATATCATATTTTAAAGTGAATTCTTAAATTTTACTTTACATTCTCATCATGAAGTCCTCATTACTGAGTGCTTTTAAAAGTCCAAATTTTCTCTGGAAGATAATTCAACCTCACTCACATTACCCTCAGATTTACAACTTGTCATTTAAGGAAGCCGTTTTGTTTTCCTGTACATATTATTTCATCTGTTACTTTAAATTTTTTTAAAATATTGAACAATAAAAGACTTTAATTTTAATTAAAATGCTTTAAATTTTAATATTTAAATATAAAAATTGAACAATAAAAGACTGTCTTTTTCATGTCAGTCCAAATGTAAATTTTGTAATGGTTTCATGTGCTGGCTATCTCTGTGTTCATCCTTCCTTTCACAGTTAAAAGGGCTTCAAAACTTGCCTACAATGAGTGAAGCAAGTGTTTCAACTTTTCAATGTGCATTGATATTTATGGAAATAGCATACTTTATCTCTTGTATATGTATATTCATGATCATTGAGAATATCTGTTTATATTTTTATGTCTCTAAACTTTGATGATCACAAAAAGTTTTTAGGAAAAAAGAATGATTATGTTTCTGTATTTCTCTATTTGATGTCCTCTTCTATTTAAAACATCATTTTATTTGAAGAGTATTGAATATTTTATGAATAGTTACTCCGCCAATTAATTCCAAATTTAACTTTACATACAGTAATTTAATACATTTAGGTATCATGAAACAAAAATATTTTTGAAAATGTTTAACCAAAATGTTAATTATGTGAGTGTGATTTTCAGACCAATTATTTGGATTTGAACAGATATAAATTGCAATCTGAAGCAGACAATGTTGAGCTACCACTTCTCTAGTGACCATATAACAGGACTATAACAAACACAGGGATTGCACTCTCCATGTGAGTCACATAACAGACTTTAAAATGAATTCATTTTAAATATATCATTAAAACAAATAAAATATAGAGCAGTGTGAATAGATAAGTTAATTACCATGTCTGAATGTAGTTGTGTTAAAATTCTGAAAACATGTGATGTGAGCTTGGTATATGAAGAAATGGTGGGCAGTGCTGCTGGTAAACAAATTGTATTAGGTCTCTATATCACATAACAGATTCACTTTTAGTTTTTTCATAGGGGTTCGTCCAGTCCATATACCCACCAACAGTGTAAGTGAACTGCTAGAAACCCATATCTATTCCTTCCTATTAATTTCTCCTTTCTAAATTACAAAGTTTGTAGTTTTAAACCAGCCATCATTTTTAAGTAGAAGCCAAGTTAAGGTCATTTGATGTGTTGAAAATGATTCAAACGTTGCTGATGCTACTAAAGAGACAAATCTAAAATATTTTTAAAAAGGAAAACTTTGTCAATTGAATGATTTTCAAAGTCAAATGCTATATGTATGGACAAAAATGGTTGATTTTTTTAATTTTTGTTTTATTTTTATAATATTAAGTAATTTACTTATATATAAATTTCACATCTTTCTGATCTCTGAGGGTTCACCCCCCATCCCTGACCATTCCCACCCTGTCCCACCGTGCCCCCCCCTACCCCGCACAGGTTGTGTACTTTAATTTGGTTGTTGGCTTTTTTGACTTTTCTTCATGGCTTTTTGTTTATCTTTCCTATGTCCCATATAATAGTGAAACCATTTGGTTTCATTCTTTTTCCTTTTGACTTTTTTCTGCTAATATGATTTCTTCTAAGTCCATCCATGTTATCATAAAATCATCCAATTTTTCATTTTTAATTGATGAGTAATATTCCATAGTGTATATATACCACCTCTTTTTCATTCAGTCATCTGTTTTGGGACATTTTGGTTGCTTCCATGTCCTTGCAATTATAAATAGTGCTGCAACAAACATCCTATCACAGGTGTCCCTTTGTACAAGTATTGAGGTCTCCTTAGGGTAGATTCTCAAGAGAGCAATTGCTGGGTCATATGCAGTTACATTTTCTTTAATTTGAGAGCAATCCATACAGTTTTCCATAGAGGTTGGGCCAGTTTACATTCCCACCAACAGTGTAAGAGTGTCCCCTTCTCTTCACATCCTCGCCAGTACTTGTTGCCCGTTCTTTGGATGTGGGCCATTCTTACTATGTAAGGTGGTATCTCATTGTGGTTTTGATTTGCATTCCCCTTATTGCTAGTGACATTGAGCAATTTTTCATGTTCCTGTTGGCCATTTGTATTTCCTCTTTGGAGAAGTGTCTTTTTCAGTTCTCCCCATTTTTTGATTGGGCCTCTTGTTTTGCTTTTGTTTACTTTTGTGAGTTCCTTGTGGATCTTAGTTATTAAACCTTATCACTCTTGTGGAGGGCAAAATGTTTTTCCCACTTGGTTGGGCTTTTGTTTTTTTCTTTTGTCTCTTTTGGGTACAGAAGCTTTTTAGTTTGATGTAGTTCCATCTGTTTATGTTTTCCTCCATTTTTTGCCATCTGTAGATGTTTCCAGAAAGGGATTTCTGAATTGTACTTAATAGAGGGTTTTTCCCAAGTTTGTTTCTATGTATGTTATGGTTTCAGGTCTGACATTTAAGCTTGCAGTTTTAATGAAGTCATGCAGACTTTATCAAGGACAACAATATAACTGAAGAGTCAGGTTGGTGGTGGTGGTCAAATTTATCACAACTTGCTTGGTAAAGTCACAAGGAAGAAAGAGTTTGAGCATATGTGAGTCCTACTTTGTGTTACACACTCAAAGGAATGATATCCATCATTCACTTTTGTCATATTCAACTGGTTAGAAGACAGTCACCAATCCTGCCAAATCTCAATGACAGGAATATGCAGGGTAAAGAAGTAGTAATCATGAGAATCACTCAATGTCTGTCTGCCACAGAAGGGAAGCCTAAAGTAATCTTTTTGGAGAAATGATTAGAGAATTCATCTTGTGATGTGTTAGCAAAAGTAAGATATTTTATTTGTAATATAAGAAGACTTTGGTGTTTTTGACAAGATAATTCATCCTTTGAAATAAAAATTTTCTCTATATTAAGACTGATTACTAATGTTCATTCTGTCTCCTCTCCCAACCCCACCATAATCCACCTGCCATGATGAAAATAAGCAATCCCTATTTCAATTATTGGATTACATATAGAAGGACAAGCATAAAGGAACATCATGAATAATGAATGTTTAATATGAGTCTATCCTTATGCATGCACTCTACTATTCCCACTATAATTCTATAAACAAAATATTACCATATCCTATTAAATGTAAGGGAATTGGAGCAGAAAAAAATATTGATTTACCTGGCATCATAGCATTGGTGACTAAGCATGCTTAGATTTGAATGTGTTATATTTTCCCCTCTTGAGACATACTGTTAGGAGAAAATAAAATTTTATTTATAAAATAGTAGTCAGTTAAAATGTACATGATTATGACCAGTGTACATACACATAGTGAAATTACTATGCTGAAGTTAATTTTCCTAGCATATTTGCCATCTTTTAAATCTATATTAACAAATTTACATTATTTAACAGTACATTACTATACTATGATTATAGATAAAATTTGTTTCCTTTGTAACTGCAACTTTGTATCTTGTGACCAATATCTTCTCACTTCCTCCACTCCCTGTTCCTAGTTACCTCTGGTGCACTCTGGTTCTGCAGATTCAACTTTCTTATATTTCAATTATAGATCAGAATTTTTTGTTATTTTCTCTTTCTGTCTGGCTTAGTTCACTATGAACTAAGTTCACTTCCAGATTTGTCCATGTTGCTACAAATGGGAAAATTGTTCTTTATAAAAGTGAAATAGTATCTGTGCATGTATGTGTGTGTGTGTGTGTGTGTGTGGATGAGTGTGTTACATTTTGTTTATCTATTCACATACTCAAAAACATTTAGACTGGTTTCCTATCATGGCTAGTGTGAATAATGATGCAGTGGTCAATGGAATGCTTATATGTCTTTGTGGTTCTGATTTTATTTCCTTGAGATATATATCCAGGAGAGCAATTCCTTGTTCATAGAATAGTTCAACTTACTGATGAACATACATACTGTTTTCATATGATTATACTGTTGTATATCCCCTTCAGGAGTGTACAAAGGTTGACTTTAGTCCAAATCCTTGCCAACACTGATTATTTGTTGTTTTTTAGAAACAGAATCAAGTCTTAATACCAATTAGCCATCTGAATTTTCCCATTCCAACAGCTGTACCTCTCCCAAAGCCTAGAATCAGATTTTTGTTGTTGTTGTTGTTTAAAAAATGCTGAACAATTCTAAGGCCATAGCTCTATAATTGTATAAAGACTTTTGTTCAAACATTTTGAATTTTAAAATATATAGTCACTTTAAACTTCTATAATCCTATGCCTATTGTGGTCACGGAATCTTGCTAACCAAAGATATCCAATGTTTTAACTTATTGAAGTTCTTTCAGTATTTTAACAATGTTCAGAGACTTATTATTAAAGGGATCCAGGTGCAGGAAAGTGAGAAAGGATGAACGAAAGAGATTGAATTTAGTTAAAGAGGCAGAGATTGAATGTAAGCATGAAACATTTAGTGAATTTATTAGGTTTTAGAAAGCTTTTTATGCAGTGTAAGAGAATGGCTTATGATAGGTTAAGTAAGGGGAGAAAGAACTAGTTTAGGGAAAATTACATTAGGGAAAACACTATGTGTTTTGTGACTCCTAACATGTTAGGTCACATTCTAAGGTCACGTACTACATGACACTATATTTAAAAAAGAAAGACACATGTAAATACATTATGGTCTTAAGCTTAATGTGAAACTGCAGAAACATGAAAAAGAAAATTTAGAAACTATGACACTATTTAGAAGTATTGCCAGTATAGTAAATAGTATTTTTAATATGCATGGGAAATCTATTCATATTAGTACTTGTCACTAATATTTTTTAAATGGATAGCATAATTAGCTTATATGCACAGAAATGCTGTGTTACATATCAGTATAATGAGAATAAAAATATTATTAAGTTTCTATTATGTGCAAATATTATCTTGGTCCTCTTTCATATAGTGTTAAATCTTCATAACTCCCACCTAAAAAGTCTCTAGCAATATTAAATTGTTTAAATAGATCAATCTATGAATGTATTTAGTAAAGAGTTGAGTTGAGGCATAATTATTGGATTTTTAAGCAGCATCTACATAGTATTGAATATGCATCAGTTATGAATCCATGATATCTCCATAGTCTCTCTCTCCTTGGTTCCCCATATTTGAGAAAAACAAACAAACAAACAAACAAACAAACTTAGGATCTCATAGTAGTCAACATAGAAAAGACTAGGGAAGACTACTTAGACTGCTACAATTTCTCCTTACAGTTTATAATAGATACTACTGACCAACCAAAACTTGTTCATGCTGAGTCAGGATGGAATCTTAAACTCCTTTGGAATCAAGTATTAAAGACAGTGTTAGATTCATACTGGTAAATGCAAGACAAGACATTGACACTTTTGAACTAAACTGTGAATGATTACAGTTTCTCTCCCATTGACTCCAAACCACTGAAATCAGAGAAACTCTTAAAATGGCATAGTTATCCTAAAACTTTTCTTAGGGAAATCTAGATCTCAGTGGAGAGTAAGGGTATATTATCTTCACCAAGTACCATATTCTAATTTCCTCTCATAGAAATCATTGAATAAAGAAGAGGAACTGATGGAAGGTCATCTGATATTTTTAGCTATAATCGTGAAGCAAAGTCACATAGGCGCTCAAAAATGAATTTCAAGCACTGCATAGCAATGTAATCTATATCTTCAGTATTAAAAAAATAACATCTCGAATGTCCAGTCATAATTAAGCTATACATAGTTTTTCTAATATCTAACATAATTCATATATCATTTATATATGTACATATTTTCACTTTGTTCATGATTTAAGTATTTTTAATATAAGAACTACTAGCCATTTTATAGCATTTTACAAAATTCACATCTCCTAATGATTTCAATTTTAGGAAATGAATGTTGTATATTAAAAAAACATCAATGCCAAAAAAAGATTTTATTCACGTTAATGTAAATTAATTGTTTTTGATTCAACACATATTTATTGAACTTTTACTGTATCCAAAATGTCTGATACTACAGCTTGAGTGATAGAATTTAAGTCAATCACTAAAATGTTAATTAATTCCTCTACCTTTTATGTGAACTCAACAACTGAATGCTGTTATTTTCTTGTGTCCTCAATTAAGCAATATGTCAGGAAGCCATAGGATTTCTGTCTAGTACTAAGCTATACTGAATGCACACAAATATAATTATAGATGAGAGCTCTGAAAATGTTTTTCTTCTAGTTAACACGAGTGACACTAAAGAACAAGTTTAAATCAGTATAGCAGATTTTTTTTCCTTCTGAACTTTGCAACTTTTTATCAGAAGATATGATTTCTATTTCCATTATTTTATTTCATTTTTACACTTTAAGCTCATGAAATCTCTCCAGTCAAAGAACTTGTTACAAAAGATTGTCATTGCTTAGTGCCATGTGCCCTCATGTGCTTGGCTTTTGAAATGCATGGCTTGAAGCCATCCAATCAAATATATGCCATGAGGTCACATTTTAATGCAAAATATTAAAAATCATAATCCAGTTATATTTGCTATCATATATAGATATGAGAGGGCATGTTTTATATTATACATTGCAATGTAGTATATATCGATATAATGAGGCTATATTATGTATATAGCTATTTTGCATATACAAGTAAATATGTACATATAAAATATATTACATTCAAAACAGTACATTCAGTAGTTCAGATTATTAAAAGCACCTTCAACATTTAAAGTAGGATTTGACTAATATTGGGAAGCTTTTCATAATTGACAACCACCAGCTAAATAGAAGTAGGTCACCCTTCCATAGATTTTAGTTTCTGTGATTCTGTGTAGCTAATATACCAAACACAGTACAAATCACATTTGGAAACTTTAAGGACACATTTCTCTATACTGACTCAGCCTTTTTTTAACCCTGATCTGAACCAATCCAAGGAGTTTGATAATGAGATATGAAAATCACTATAAAATCACTCTAATTTTATCAAAATGCTATAAATCAAAAAAATGTAACTTTCATTTCTTCCCTCCAGAAATAGAAAACTCTTCAGAATGGTTTGATATCAGTTGGTAACTTTCTATATCTATCTTACATTTAAATTATACTTTATAATTAAATAACTATAGTGAATTTTTACTCCCTGTTTTGCTACTTTATAGAACAACAAAAATCTCTGAGTCATGTTGTGCATGCAATCTAGCTTGAGAATGAAAAACTTCTTTGATATTAACCCATTATATTTATAATGATTGATCAATCATAATCTATAATTCTGAATAATGTAATCATAATATGTATTTCTGAAATGATGGATTTATACAATTCTTAATGATGAAGCTAATGATAAAAATGACAAGAATGGTGATGATGATGATGATGAAAATAATAGTTCATTTTTTGAGGATGCATCATGTTTTTTGTTACTATGAATCATTTCTCATGTACTAAGTTACTGAATGTTTACAACAATGACAAAGGTATTATTATTGAGTTATTAAGTATCATTTATCTCACAGATAAAAAATAAGTTTAAGAGTGTTACTTTAGATCCCTGAGATAAATTCCTGCTGAGAACAGTATTCCAGGTCTAATTTCTGAAATTTAAAATTACTCTAAATTTAAACTGCCTTTTCGTCATTAACTGTACAAAACATCCTGTGAAAGAAAGAATGATCATTATCAGAGAATGTTTCTTTGTGACAAAAATCTCCTTGTAATGGAAATACTCACAATCAATTTGCATTTGTGTAGGCTGGAACTTGTATAAAAGGATAATGTGTTTTTGTTTTTTATTTTTGTTTTTCTATCCAGATCTCATAAAGTGGAAAAGTTAGTGTATTAAGTAAGTCTCTTTTTTAACTTTTTCACTGCAAGAACTTAGATCCATTACTTACTCTCATTTTTAATACTATATCTTGCAGATTAATACTATAATCTGCAAGTTATAGCA
Organism: Uropsilus gracilis; assembly: GCA_004024945.1. Lineage (NCBI taxonomy): Eukaryota > Metazoa > Chordata > Mammalia > Eulipotyphla > Talpidae > Uropsilus > Uropsilus gracilis. The sequence goes on along the minus strand of PVHY01000897.1, from coordinate 70,495 downwards.
AATTATGAAATCAGATTTATAGAATGTTTTAATTAAATACTAAGTGAAAAGTGCTTAACATACTACATACAGGACATATTAAGTGTTCAAATATTATTGTTGCTGTTGCTGCTTGTATTTTGTTTTGCTTCTAGTAATTTTCCATCAGTAAACCTTGGGTGGACATTTATTTGTAAACAGCATCCTTTTTTCCCCCTTGCTACATCTTAAGACCTGCTGACACCAATCAATAGCTAGAGACTAGCATTAGAATAATGAAATAAAGAAACAAATCAATATTACTTTATATCAAATAGGAAAAAAGATCCAATTGCTGCCATCACTGGCACACACAAGAGGGTGGTGATATAAGAGGAACACTGCTAGCTGGACAGTTGTTTTTTTCTATTCCATGAATTCTTAACTGACATTTAATGATTTGAAGAAAAATGGTGAATCATTGTCAGCTACACCTATTACTTAGATCATGCAAGTAATCAGACATTCCCATTCCAAATATTAATGTAAAATAGGGCAAATACAATCAGAGATTAATCATACAACTTATTCTAAGTTAAAGCTAATTATACTTCCCAGGAGTCATCTATTATTTCAGTAGTGAGGCTGCTAAAACAGTTTTTCAGTGAAAAACAGAGCTATCGCTTATTTTAATGGACAAAACACGTTTAAAATTCTCCTCCCCCAAATTTAAGTGACAGTTTCAACTATATCTATTACTTACATCTTAGATTAGCAAAAAAATTATATTTCCCTATGACAGAAATGAGTTACATTTACACCAACTTATATCTGTAGAGTACTCTTTTAACTTCAGATATTCTGCACTACTCAGTTCTTTTTTAACTTATTTCTTTTAATGTTTTGATGAATCAAATTTAAATCTATTATAATATATGTAAAGTATGCACCATAACCATTTATAAATACATTGCCAAATACAGTAAGCTAATTAGTACATCCTTTATCTCACTTAGTTACCCCTGTCTTTTCTTTTGCTGGAAATGCTTAAGGTCAAGGTCTACTATCTTAACAAGTTCTAGAAATATATAAAACATAATACAGTATTATTTATTGTTGTCACCATATTGGCAATTAGTTCCTCAGAAAATATACATCTTATAACAGGAAGATTATACCTTTGAAAAAGATCTTCCAATTTTTCCTATACCCAACACATGGCAATCACAATTCTGCTCTTTATTTCCTAAATTCCAATTTATTTAAAGCAACAGCAGCAAATATTATACATAGAGATGGTATAATATAGTATTCATCTCTCTAATTTCACTTAGCCCTGCAGGTTCATCAGTGTCATCGCAAGTGACAAGATTTCTTTTTATTAATAGTTGATTAATATTTCAGTTTATATATTTGCATTTTCATTGTTTATTCACCCATCTATCACCTTGGATTGTTTTCCATATCTGGTTATTGTGTAAAAGTATGTAATGAACATAGAACTACAGATATTTCTAACAGATAGTGATTTTATTGTCTTTAAACTTCATTGAGAAGTCATTGAGATAATTCATTGCTGTATAATATGGTAGTATTATTTTGACTCTTTTGAGGAAACTCCATACTGTTTTCCATAGATACTGTACATTCCCATAAACCATGATATAGGGTTCCATTTTTATCACATCCTCTCCATTCCATTTTGAGTGAATGATTGTATATGGTGTAAAGCAAGGCTTCCATTTCATATATATATATATATATATATAAATATAAAAATATTTAATTTTCCCAACAATATTTCCTGAAGAGATTGTCTTTCCCTCACTGTATATACTTGACCACTTTGTTTTAAATTGATGAACCATATATGTGTACATTTAATTCTTGGCTCTCTATTGTTCTTTATCAAATTACCTGTTTTATGCCAATACTATATTATTTTCATCAATATAGTTTTTTCTCCCTCCCCATATATATAGTACTATAAATAGCTTGAAATAGAATTATGTGATGCCTTCAGTTTTGTTCTTCTTTATTATTTTGGCTTTCCATTTGTGGTTCTATATGAATTTCAGGATCTTTTTTCTATTTCTGTGACAAAAGCCATTGGAATTTTAATAGGAATTTAATTGAGTACACATGGCTTGGATAATACAGACACTTTATGAATATTAATTCTTTCAGTGCCTTAGTACAAAATACCTGTACATCTATTTGTATTTTCTAATTTCTTCCATCAACAACTAACATCAAAGGGTAAATTAAAAAAAAAAAAACTACTCTTGGTTGACTCCATCTATACTCTATACTTTGTACACTTTATAATTGTCTAGTAAATTAAATTCTTTGCAACTGATGAGTTTAATTTCATGGGAAATAATGATATTTGTCTTGAAGTTATATTATGATAGACAGACCCTGTGGTATCACATGCCAATTAATTATGTTACATTTTATTATTTTGCTATAGGTTTGTAAGCTATGTATTTGTTATGATTTTATGCAAGTTGTTTGAAGACTAGCACCCTGACCTCTTGGTTTTGAGTATTCTGTCTAAATTTTCAAAGAGTAAATTTTATTAACTCAGTTTCTCATCCCTCAATCTTCAGATCAACATTCATCAGGTTCTCAGTTCTCAGAGAAATTAGATTTGCTTTGTTTCTTTTATTTTTAATCACCATTTAAATGTGGTCTGAATTGTTTTACTGTTCTGTGTTTCCTGTGTCTTTTAGCCTTATACTTTATATTTTAATCTGGTTCAGCTCTCTCCTTAGAATTCTTTCACCTGGATTTACTTGTGACTTTAAGATTGTTCCTTTAATAATCCCATTTTTAAACCTTCTTTTCTTAGGAATTTATTCAAAGTCATATCCTTTATCTGAAAGATTAATGCTGGCCCACATAATTCTCATAAATACCATGACTGCATCAATATTGTAGAGTTCTCTACTAGCTATAGTATTGATGCCCATAAACATTCCATCTTAACAATATTTTCTCTATTGCTATATATTATCAAACTTTCTCCCAGTCATCTCATTCTGAATACTTCATATACTCTCTAGTTCAGCATATTTAATGAATTATCTTTTACAATAAGCTGTGTTCCTCTATTCACTATTTTATGGCAACATAACATGCAATTTTAGAAATAAACTGAATTCATATTTTCATTGTAATCAGTTTCCAAGTCTTACTGTGTATTACTTCCATGATATTCATCAAGTGCAACTGAAATATAATTTATATACACAAAATCATATGTGGCTTAAGAATATATTCTATAAACTATTCATACACAACACATACAAACACACACACACACACACACACACACACGAACAGTTCTGAACATTACCACAGTCATAGGTAGTGAATTTATCATGTGAGAGATTTTCTTGTGGTACTCTGTAACCTTTTTCTGATACTCCTCACAGACCTAACCCCATCAATTGGTCACTAGGTTTTCACAATATTATGTAATTTTAATGTGTTCTGCATCTCAATGGAACACACTCAAATTTTCCTCTAGCCTGTTAAAATAAAAAGGAATGCAGCTATAGTGGTTGCTTTGATATCCTTGTCAACTAAGTCTACCTGTATAAATTTGGGTGTTTTAGTTGATTGATTTTTCTCTTCATATTAAGAGGTAGTTTTGTGCCTCTTTGTCTGATGGGTAATTTTTTTTCTTGAAGGCAAGCATTGTGGGTTTAATTAGCCAGGTACAACATATTTTGCACTTCTATCATTCTTACTTATATGTTTTTATATATTATGTTTAAACTTTGTTAAATGGTACCAGAGTAAACTTGAATTTGTGACTAATTGAATTTGATAAAGTTTTTTTTTTTTTTTTTTTTTTTGGTTTATTTTCCGTGGTGAGTGAAATAATTTCACTCTACCCTTATCCTCTCTACCTGGAGCCCTTAACTTTATTTTCACACTACCTACCAATTGCCCATCTCATACCAAAGCGTCTCTGGCAAACAAAATAAAAATGATGTTTCTTTCATTTTCAAAATCTTTCAAAGTTGTCCTCTTAATAAATATAAAATATTTAACCAATATTTTGCCATTAGTACCTCTCCATCATCTTTGTTACTCACTGTAGTCAACATGATTGATTTTTTTTTGTTTGAATTCAAAGTAAGAAACACTTAGGCCATAGATGGCAACAAAATTGAAGTAGATATGTAACAGGAGTGAATTATAACTGAGTTTTAAAGCTAGTAAAAGGCTGAAATTATTTTTTGTGAAATATCCTTCAGTCTTTCCTAAATTATTTTATATTCTCAGTCAGTAAATATTCATTAAGTGTGAAAAAATTGGTAGTTATTATACAGATTGAAATGTTATATTAAAATATTTTTGATAATTTATTTATCATTTTGTATTCCCGGGATTCACCCACTTCCTCCCCTTCCTGACACTCCCACTTATTTCCTCTCATCTGTGTACTTTAGTTTGGTTGTTAGCTTGTTTTGCCTTTTTTTTCCTGATCTTTTCTTTGTTTTTCCTATGTTCCGTATATTAGTGAAACCACTTGGTTTCTGTCTTTTTCTAGTAACTTTCCTATATGCAAAAATTCAAGTAGAAGAAGAAATATTTTTAAAAATCCAATTTAACATAACACCAAAAGAAATTAAATGCCTGGGAATAACCCTTACAAAACATATGAAAGAACTAGACAAAGAAAACTTTGAAACACTGCTAAAAGAGATAGAAAAAGACATAAAGAAATGGAAAGACATTCCCTGCTCTTGGATTGGAAGAATTAACATCATCAAAATGGCCATCCTAACAAAAGCAGTCCACAGATTCAATGCAATCCCTATAAAAATTCCAGTGACATTCTTTAAAAAGAAAGAACAAAAATCACTGAAACTCATTTGGAAGAGCAAAAGACCTTGATTATCAAAAAGCCTCCTGGCCAAAAAAAGAACGGAGGTATTACCATCCCAGACTTCAAATTATGTATGCTACAAATCATAGTGATTAAAACAGCAGAGTACTAGTACAAAAACAATCAGACCAGTGGAACAGAATTGAGTGCCCTGAAATAAAACCACACATATAAAGTCAACTAATCTTTGACAAAAGAGTGAAAAACTTACATTGAAACAAGGGCAACTGCTTCAATAAATGATACTGAGAAAACTGAACCAAGACATGCAAAAAATGAGCCGAGACAACTTCCTCACACCATGTACGAAAACCAACTCAAGATGGATAAAAGACTTAGATGTAAGACCTGAAACAATAAAATACATAGAGTGGGCAAAACCCTCCATGAATTACAATGTATTAAAATATTTTAAAAACATGATTTAGAAAATGATGCTGTAAGATTTAATTGTTTATATTTCACATGAATACAGTAAGATTTAATTGTTTATATTTCACATGAATACAGTTAATATATGAATTCATGTCCTTGAAGTGTTTCAATAGAGGGATCCAAACAATGACCATTTAGGTATACCATAATAATAGAAATATTTATGAGCTGATAAAAGATACCTTGATTTGCCAATGTATCATTTCAATTAACTAATCATTGACTGAAGTCATGGCATAAAATTAGCTATATAAAAATTGGTTGTGCCTATAATAAAAAGATCACTTAGTTCTGTGCAACATTGTCTTATGCTTGTTCTATGCTTTACAGTGTACAAAAATCTTCACAATAATATATACCTTATTTTATTTTACATTCAGGCAAGGAGAAATTATTATTTCCTTTCTGTTTTACAATGAAAAAAAAATAGAGCAAGGAAAATTTATCTATGCTGCCTAACCTAATGACATACATAAGTTCCACAGAATGAAATAGGTTTTGGAGTCCAAATACTTCTTACTTTATAAAACCTTTCAAAGTATTAAATTTTAAGATATAGATTATGCAAATTAACATTTGCACTAATGTAAAGCTGAAACAATCTGATAAATTAGTCTATTTTCATTTTAAGAGTTCAAAATGAACTATTAAAACAGGGAAAAAGAAAGGCCTGAAAAAATGTTTGTAATACATAAAGCCAATGAAGGACAGAGAGTGTATGTATATATGTGTGTGTGTGTCTGTGTATGACATTTAAACTAATAAAATGTGCCTAAGGTCTCAAAGGTCACTTCACAAATAAGGATACCCAAATGGTTAGTAAATATATAAAAGTTACCTTATTATTAAATGATGAAATAAACTGATTTATATACAAATCAAGAACAAAAATTAGAACGACAGTGTACTGTTATCCACTAGATTCTGTAGGGTGACTGAAGCTTAAATATAAAGAATAATAAAAACAGTAGTAATAGTACAATAACTAATGGTGGCATATATAGAGAGAAAGCCAAATTCTCATACCCTTGTAGGTGAGCAGACTGGTAAAACCTTCATTTAACTACATATACTTTAGCATGTATTTCACTACATATACTAAAGTCAAATGTATGTATATCTTATAATCTAGAAAATAAAGCGTAAGTGTGTATTTACTCATGAAAGTACTATTTATAATAGCCCTATTCAAAAAGTTACCAAATGACTATCAATAATAGAATGGAAAGACAAATTATTCACATGCAAATAATAGAATACTGCACAGCAATGACAATAAGCAATCAACAGCTACATGCAGCACTGTGGATGCCTCATTAGTATAATACTGAAGAAATAAACAGAAAAAATATTGCATGTGGTTTGCTTTCTCTAATGTAGTTTAAAAACAAGCAAAATGAATCTATTGGATTCAAAGTCAGGATTTTGGTTAACATTGGGAGACGATTATTAATGAGGCATGGAGAGGTAGATCTAATGTTGTTATGGTAATGCTCTGTTGTGTAATCTTAATGCCTTTTTACAGTTACACAAAGTCTATGGAAATTAGTATAGAATTTTATTTAAACTCACTTATTTGGGCATATTTATAGAAATAATATCTCAGTAAAAGTTTAAAAAACTGAACCCAATCATCAAAAGAGCTCTCATTTCCTGGTACTCCATGTCAAATTTATATTTTTATTTTTAATACTGGAGGCAATGATTGTGTAATAATACAGATTATTTTACAATAGTTAACATAAAGTAGACCAAATAACATAGCATATCAAATTTCAGGCAACCACATTCTGGAATGAAGAAAATTAAATGCAATTGTTCATGACATCAAATATGGCAGAAACAGGAACAATTTGTGAGAATACTGAGGTTATTTCACAATTTTTTAAATATAAAGTCTATTTGGACAATATCATTTACCAGTCAGTTAACAGTAAAAGCGTTTGCTAGGTGAAAACATGACTGCGATTATAAAGATCACATTATAATTATTACAGTCAATTTGTTTTCTCAGTAAATTATAAAGGATCTCAGAATAACAAAAAATTTGGAGCTGACAAGTGTAACTTGACAAGGGGAAGAAAATCTGTATTCTTATAACTCACTTGAGAATTTTATTTGCTTGTAAAAGACGGAAATGTGTGTGTTCCTAATAATGAGTAAACAAAGGTATTTTTGTGTTACTCCTTTGAAAGAGATTTTTATTTACTGCTTTAGACATGTAGGCACTAGATATGTATTTGTGTATCACACACTAGTGAGCCCAGCCATTTTCTGTTCTGAAACACACTAATAAGGTAAATAAAATAATCAGTCTCAACCAATCTCATGGTAACAGGAAATTAAAGATGCATTTTAAGTCAATATTTTTATGATTCCATAGAAATATAACAGTATGTAAACTTTAATTTTATTTCCACAAATGCTTATTGAATGTTGTATGATTCAGGCAGTGTTTTCTTATTGCCATTGTTGGTTTATTGCAATGCTAAATAAGAAATACATGGCCTGTGTTTATACATAGATATTACCTGTAAGATATATTCTAAGAAGCTCTAACATATATATGTTATAATATATCTAAAGTATATTCTAATAAGCTCTAACATAATAACATAACAGGACACAAAGAAGGGACACAAAATCATAGTAAGAAAAAGTGATCATGAATGATTTATTGAAAGATGTGAACCCTGAGTGGGTACCTGAAAAATAAGTAGCAGCAAGACCAGGTATGGCAGGAATAGGGTGAAGAGAGGTAGAAATATGCCATAGATAGACAGAGGACAATGTTATAGGTTGGAAAAAGCATATCAGGTTGATGAGAGGATGTGGAACATGGAAGCAGGTAAAAAGAGATGGAGCTTCAGATAAAAGGAGCACCTCCTATCTCTCTAGCCCCCTTTGGCACACTAAAGGGTGATCAATAGCACACCTCTCACCTGTAACCCAGCTTCCTAGCCTCTTTGGAATGTCCCAAGAGACATATGACCTATTAGTAATGACTGTTGCCCCAAAAAGTAAATTCTCCTGTTATCACACATCCCCGCATCCTGCCTGCTGCAATGTCATGTACACTTTGCTATTTCCTCATTACATCATTATAACATTTTCTTGCTAGGGTATATAAGTGGTTTCTCAGTTTCATTAAAGTTGGACCTGGACATGCTTCCCAGGATCCCTGTTCTGTGGGCTAGCCTCACAGATTGCTATACATCTCTTCCATCTCAATTTCTTCTTCATTCCACACGTGACTTCTAGCAAGAGGAAATGTTTGATACATCATAAAGTCAAGAGTTGAGGTGGAGAAATGTGAGGTATGAGACTTTAGGGATGAGAAAGGCAAGGTAAAACAACTTGGGTTATTTTAGCAGTGTTTTGTTTGTTTGTTTTTGTGTGTTTGTGTCAACAGAATATGATGAACAGATAGATACACAGTGAGAGCATATTAATTTCACTGTAAAGAATAGGTTGGAGAACAAGAGAGAAAGAAGGGCAACATGAGCAATTAGAAGTTGTGATGCTGTGCTCTCTTACATGTGGATTCTAAAAATAGAAAAATAGATAAAATTGTCAAGTAAGTAATTAAAACCCAAACTGAGGGACACACACACAGATCAATACTTGCTCAAGGCAAAGCTCGACAAAATGGTGAAGGTGATCACGTGTACAGATTTCCCGTCGTAAGATTAGCCTTAGAGTGTCATGCAGTGCATGGTGATTATAATTCATGATACTGTATAATATATTTCAAGTTATTAAGACTCTAACTCTTAATAGTTCCCATCAATATCAATTTTCTGGCTCTGCTATTTTACCATAACTACACATGTCATTGTCTTTGAGAAAGGCAGGATGTTGGATACAGGGAATCTCCCTATATTATTTATTCAGCCTTTTATTTGCTAAATAAAAATTTCAAAATAGTAAGAGTAAAAAGAGAAAAGAAAAAATGCAAATTTATAGGGACAGAATCCAAATCAGTATTTGTTTGCCTGAAATGGATTGGAGGAGGGAAGGTAAGAAAGGATAGATAGATAGATAGATAGATAGATAGATAGATAGATAGATAGATAGATAGATAGATAGATAGATAGATAGATAGATAGATAGATAGATAGATAGATAGATAGATAGATAGATAGATAGATAGATAGATAGATAGATAGATGCTTACATATATATAATATTGTGAGTTCTTTGAAGATATCATGTGTTCAAACACCTGTCAAAATTTATCAAATTCTGTGATTATAGTGTATACAGTTTATAAAACATATATAAAACATATATAAAACATATCAGTTTTATAAAACTTAAAAAATGAATTTAGGGTGAATATTTATATAGGGTCATTTGGAAGCATGACTAAAGGAAATTTAACTAGCTTCCCAGGAGAAAGCTTTTATACGCTTCTTGGAAGATAAACAAATAAATAAATATGACAGAAAGCGTAAGAGAGAAAGTAAAAGGAAAGAGAGAGGGAGTAAAAAAGAAATAGAGTGGGAGGAAGGAAGAGAGAAACAGAGACTGTAAGGTGTTTACGATAAGACAGCATCTGCAAACTGCAGGGATAACTCAGGTGAAGAAGGAAGGTAGAAGAAAATGGCAGAAGAGCAAACACAGCAAAGAAAGCAGCTTAAACAAAGTACTAGGAGGCCGGGCACGGTGGCTCGTGCCTGTAAGCTTCAGCCTATGAAGTGGCCGGGGCTAGGGATTACGGTTCGAGTTCCGCCTGGGACCCGTGGCGAGATCTAGTTCCAAAAAAATAGCTGGGTATGGTGGCGCGTGCCTGTAATCCCAGATACCTGGGAAACTGAGGCTGGGGATTGCTTGAATCTGGGTTACCCTGGGCAACGAGAGCCTGCAGTTCCATGGGCAAAAATAACAAGACCTAGTCTCAAAAAAAAAAAAAGAAAAAAAAAAGTACTAGGAATAAAAAAAATGTGTTTTTCTTATTGGTGTATTAGGAAGTTGAAAGATTATCCAGTGGCTAGAATATAAAGTAAGCTCAGAGATAAATTATAAAACCCCGAGATGGAAGAAATAGATAAGGGTAATATTTTGGGAAGTGTGGACTTTATTCTAAAAGTAAGCCAAAAGTCTTGAAATTACATGAATATAGAATCTTACTTTTAAATTCTTTTATATTTCTATAATTATTTTGACAAAAAAAAAAAAAAAAAAACCTATCAAGACAGACTCTCCAGCATATGCAATGCCTATTATTTGTGAGATCAGATTGTAGGCAGATCTCTACAGGAGAAGGACATATTTTCTAATTCTCCCTGTGTTCCTTTTTCTCCAGTGGCTTCTTATCCTCTCGTCTTGGTTTCTTCTTGTAATTCATGTTACTCACAAAACCACGGGTATTTTAAAATACTTCATTAAAAATGGGTAGACCCTGGAAAAACACTGAATGGAACTAAACCAGCATAAGCTAAAGGGAGGCAGGAAGGTGAATTTGCTCTTTTAAAATTCTCCACACTGCTGTGTGAAATGACCTGAGATAAGTGTATAGTATTTCCTAAGAAGCTACTAAGGGTAACTGGAGTTAATATATTAAAAGTGGAGTGGTTTAAGCCTTTGGGTTTCCTCAGTACTGGTAAGAAATTTATATAATTTAAGACAATCAACAAAGGACAATCCTTGAGTCATAATAATTACTTCAGAAATAGACTTTTCGCACAGTTTGAGCCAATCTGTTGACGATGTCAGGGAGAGATAACTGGTGCTGATCTTGAGGAGCCCTTCTCCAACTCCAGTGTCAGGAAGGCAGAGAGGATGTCAGGAATAAGGTTTAGGCCAGATGAATTGGGTGGTGATATCAATTGTCAGGAGGCATATAAAATTTACTGACTGGGAATTAAACAAAAGTTAGTTAATGTTAATATGAAATGACATCATTTAAAAAGAATACATAAGATTAATTTACATTATAAAAAGTCATAAGTACTTAAAACTCATCACTTAATAATCTTAGTACATTTACTATTATCTATGTTCATATATTATTTAGATCTATTGTTATCTAGATGATGGAAATTGCTTGTCAATTATAGTTAAATTGCAACCTTAAGTCCACTATGGATACAAGATTTCAGCAAAAATCAATGAAGCATTTAGTGAGAATCAATGGGCTCTATGAACTTTAAAATAAACAATACTGTATAGTTTATTACTTTTCAAAAAAAAATAAAAAAGTATACATAAGAGAAAAATGTCCTTAAAATTTTCTAATCTTCTATAATGGAAGAGAAAGGAATAGTAAAATTCAGTGAAAGATGAAAGTCAGAAAAATTACTAAATGTGCTGTGATTCACATTAGAGTCTCTTTGTTTTGGTCCATGATTCTATATAACTAAAGCTTGCAATCTTCCAGCATTTAGAGGTTAATTAAAGGAAGATGGGTCAGCTAAGTCAGTGAGGAAAGACGGCAATCATAAGAACATTGTTTTAAAAATAATTACAAAAGTGAAAATTGTTCATAAGAAAGGATAAGAACTAACAATTATAAGAATCAGGAAAGACATGTCCATGGTTTATGTTTTAGTCTATCTAATAGTATTTGGACAGGATTTGGTGAAACTTCCATTCTAGATTTGAGTTAGGAAGTCTCCCTGAGACAATCTAGTTGGAAAGGCGCTTGAAATTTTGTGAACAACTTTATACATGCAATTCTGTTTAACCCTATTTTATGCTCCCCTGAGGTGAACCTCAGGAAATAACCTGAATTGTGTGTGGCGAATTCTCTATTCAAGTATTGTCATTATAAAATTACTTGTAAAAATGAAAATTTATGTTACTTCCGTCAATCATTACAACAATAAGTAAGAAAACATCATTCCACTTAAGTCAAATGTTAAAATATTGATGAATTAATGACACAAAAATATGCAGGGAACTATAGTCAAAGGTAAGAGTATAGAATAATGTAAATGATGCATAGAATTTGTACATGATTCTTCAGGAAAATAATTCATCAAAATAATAAGCATAGCTACTTTAGATAGTACAAGTATGGCTAATTTAATTCCTTACATTTAAAAAAAATTTTTTAAAACAGTATCTATAACTTTTAAACCAAAAAAAATGCTAAAGTATTTGGATATATTTAAACATAGACTATCATTTTGAAAATTTCTAAAATAATTGTATGATTTTATTTCCCATCATTTTATTAAAAGTTCCCAATATTCCCTGTATTACATATGAATTTTTCATTTAGTTATGATGGAATTCAAAGTACAGTGAAAGTAGTTTCTGAATATCTGAATTACAAATCAACTCAGGAAATTAAAATGTACTTATTCTTTTCACTCAAACCTCCCTCTACTTCAAGAAATATTTATCTGAAAGAAATAATTATGCAAGTATATAAAGTCATCTACACGAGGATTTTCTTGCAACACATTTTCTACTAGGCCATTTGGAAATAAACATAATATTCCCCCAAATAGGAGTCCTGTATATAATGCAGTGTAATACTCATTAAACCAAAGGAGAATCAATATTGACAGCTGCAGCAGCAGTAGTCCATAACCTACTGTTGAACTGAATGATGGTAGATCATCTGTGCTTTTTTTCTTATAGAATATTGCCTCTAAAACATCTCCCCAGTACTTAATAATCTTTGAAAAATGAAATACTTTTATATTGTGCCAATGCATTACAAATCATTTAACCAATTATTTATTTAACTAGTTGTTTAATTAGCTTTTGATCAGTTAGAAGAAACTAAATATACAAAACTCTAGTTTCCCTTAGCTCTACTGTAGAGTTGCACAGGTAAACAAAAATGTATTTAATGATTTCTCTATTACCAAAAGACAGTTTTAGATTATTTGGCAAAAGAAAAAGGAAGACATATTTATCACTGGGCATCCTAAGGTTTTCAGCATTATTTTTTAATGGATGATAAGAAGTCTCCATTATGCAGATCTTAAAATTGAAAAGGATTCTTTGTGCAATTGACTTTCTTGAATGCCAACTTTTTATTGTGAATTAATGCAGAACACCATGATATTGATCAAATAAAGGAATATAAAATTGTTTTACAAAATCACTTAATATATTACTTACAAATAATAAAAAATATTATATTGTGACTTCTAGTTATAAATAAGTTCTAGGGAGGCAATACACAGCGGTATGAGTATATAAAGAAGTATTTAAGTATTATTTACTCACTTTTCACATAACATTTATAAAATGGTGTTTTAAGTATGAAAAATTTGTGCTGAACATACATCAAATGTACAATAATTATATATAATAAGATATTTAATTATTATTCAACAATAATGCAAATATATGCCCTTAATTTATGATTACATAATATTAAGTGCTTTAGAATTTTTATGGTTTGCATAAATTATCTTTTAACAACCTATTTTATCACTATAAAGTTTGAAACCAAAATCTGAAAATTATTTTTTCCTAACCAGAGTACTAAAATTATAAGACATTTCTCATCAAATTATAAATGGTACAGTGTTTTCATTATATCTTAAATATTCATTACTTCTAAAAACAGTGTTAAATAAGGTATTAATATTACTGAAGAAGAGGAAAACCAAAATGATCCCATCTTATGTCCAATCATTCTTAGGCCAATAGTTGTCCTACTTAGGAAGACAGCCAAATTCCCCATTGCTTTCTACATCCGCAAAAATTTGTACATATTAACCACAACCAAGCTTATTAATCTTAGTAAAATAAAGACCTATGACTTAGGCCCCTTATGGCTGTAGTCAGTAATTTTACACAACCACTTAAACAAGTGTTAAACCTCAGTGTGGTATAATAATAATTTCAGGGTGGGAGATGTAGGTCTTGTCTCAGACTGAAATTGTCTCAGACTGCCCCGACATTGCACTGAGAACCCTGTTTATATAAACTGCCCTTCATAAATTTTATGTGTGAATAATGGAGATTGTTCTAAAGACTCAATTCATCTCCTTAAGGGTGAGGCATATTTGCATTTACAGTCACACAGACCTTAAGTTGGCAATGAAATAAAAATGTGACTAACGTTTCAAAATTTCAGGTTATGTTTTATCACTTTTCTTGCCAATTTCTTAATCCATAATAGTCTTTAAGTATTAGTAATATTCATCATATAAATGAACACATTTGAATATTGAGGAAGTATCTAGCAGTCACAAGTGCATAAAAAAATTATAAGCATGAAATTAAAATAACTGATGGAAATTATTCTAAAATGTTTTTGATTTCAAAGACTGGGCAAATTTGTATTTTACTTCATAGTTGTATTTAATTTTTTGAAGAAGAAGACTTAGAATAGAGGAAAGAAATTAATAAAAAACAAAACACAATTTACATATAGTCTGCCAAAAATCAACTAGAATATATATATATATATATATAGAGAGAGAGAGAGAGATGTATATATATCAAAGTGTTCCATCCACTAAATGCACCTCATCAAGAATATTGTAGGCTGAATAAATTATCGTAATAGGAGCCATCATTGGCTCCCAAGTATGCAGATTTTGAGATCTCTTTTAAATACATATATGTTTTGTTGATTGTAGTTGCTCAAGGTTCTTTCAGAAAGTAAAGCACAGATAGATGATCAAGTAGGCTCAAAGGTTTGTCACAGAGACTCTAAGGCTACTGTCCACACTTTCCCCTACTAAGAGGGAAGCTGCAACTAAAACAGAGGAAATCAAGTAGACTACCCATTTAGATCTCCTTTAAGTGTGCAGAAGTTCTATAGCCCAGGGAGCTGGCAGGGCCCTGGAAGTCTTCATAGAGGGCTACAGAACAGAAAACCATTCCTTAAGCCATCAAATTTTCAACTCAAAACATACCCCTGTTTTGAAATAAGGAGATAACTTAAAACTCAGGAAATAGAATAAAGTCACAAGGAGATGCACAGGCTAGTCTCTTCTCTATCAAATTATTTAAATCAGGTCACCTATGGTCATTTTTTGACTTTTTTTTTTCCTGAAAATACCAAGTGTTTTGTTTCAGTATAAATTGTAGAAACAAATGGATTTTTGGCAAAGTGTTCAGAATGTTAAAACAAAGAAAATCTATTAGAGTTAAAATGGATTAAAATTCATAATCAGTAAAAAATATTCTCTAAAAGGAAATTGTAAATTTTCAATAAAGTTATTTTCAGAGTCAGGGGAAATGTACAGTGCTTATATACATGCATCCCAATATCTGGATGTAGTATCAATGTTGCAGCATTAAGAGTGAGGTAAGTAGAACAGTATTATAGCAATGTTTTCAAATATACAATTCCAATACAATTCGAAGCCCTCTGAAAGAGCACAGTTTGCCTTGGAGAAGAGTCAGAAAATGTTATGTATTGCTGACACCACTGGCACATCTGGCTCTTCTTTTCTTTATTAAAAGTGGGAATTTATTAGTAGTTTTTGGAATACAAAAATGAATGTGCTAAAGTCATGTGATTTTGTGAAATTTAACATTCCTGAACTTTGTTTTCCTTAACTGCAAAAAGAAAGAAAACAATTATTATTTCATTTACTTGCTGTAAAAAATTGGGGTGTTACTACTCTTGCATACACTTGTTTATTTTTATGAAAATAGAAAATTGATGAAAGTCTTAAATTTACTGTTTTATACTTATTAATTTATATGCCTCACTGTAAGAAAACAGTTTAGTATAGTGTAATCTTCCTGTTACATGACATTCTTTCCACATTATCTAGTGTCCCTGAAATTCAAATTGAGTTAAAAAAAAGCTAAGACTTTCTTTATGAAAGATGTGGTTTATTATAATAACATTCATAATATTATAATAATTAGGCACTAATTTGTCATTTGTTGAATGATGTAGGACATTTGAGTTTCAACCTTTTTCCTATAAAATATATCTCTCATAATTTGCAACTTATAAAGGAGCCAAGAAATAGCTAATACCCTAATGTTTACAAAGGTGTCTTAAGTTCCTTACTGTAGTTTGATCCTAAAGGTCAAACACTATCATACTAAACATCAATAAATTAAGGAATATGAAAGGCATGATGAAATATAATTTGCTTCAACTTTATTCTATTTTTGTAGCCTAGACCTTAAGAAACTCATTCCTAGTTGATGTTTCCAAGCCCATGAGGGTTTAAGAATAAACTCAAGAAAATAAAGGTGTATCAAAGAGATTGGAGTATAGGGAGGAAGGGATTTTGTGTGTGCGACAGGATATCCATTCCGTCTGTATGTACAGACACTGAAAGGTACTAGCTAACACCAGGAAAAAAAAAAGTTTCTGTCATCTCCAGATGAAGGGAATGATTGCCCAGCAGTTCTTTTCAGATTGTTGAAAAGTCTAGTGCTTCCAAACCTCCCCCTCTATAAAATAGCCACGTTGTCTGAGTGCTTTGTGAAAACCTGAGAGACATGATCTTTCTTTTCTAAACTCTTTATGAGCCCTAGCCCTCCACATTCAAGGGAAAGAAAGCTGTATTTTCAATTCTATTAAAAAATGATAACACCAGCTAGAAACATCATATAGAAGCATCTAGCTCTCATAAATCAATACCATTTACTTTACTTTCCAACTTTTGTATATTCAGTAATAACATATCAAGAAAACAGTCATGCATCAAGCATTCACAGTCTCTATTTTCTTTTCTAAAGTCTAAAATAGGTTGGTAGCCTTGTGGAGGGGGCTAATCTTAAGTATCAAGTAAAGATAAAACAATATAGTTTTAAAATGTTTTTAAAACAATATTGTTTTAAAACAACATAGCTTTAAGATAGTAAGGATGATACAATCTGTCACTGCTACAAGATATTGGGATTTACTGAACAATCCATAGGGGAATAATACTTTACTAAAAAATAATATGTTAATTCAAAATAGGATATCTATGCCATTTAAACTCCATTAGGTTAATAATCTTTATTATGTAAATACTTCTCTAATTACTACTAGGTCAGGTTATACAGGAAAACTAGAAGGACCATAAGCAACATTTTTAGGACCTGTCTGCATTATAAAGATAATTATAATATAATTTATACTTTCAAACTTCAGGAGTAGAAACACTGGGAAGATGGGTATTTATGTTGAGGGATATAAAGTCAAATTCACAAAACTAAAATTGTGCTGTGACTACATTTAGTATCACAAAGCTTTAAAATGTGTTCAACAATCATAATATATGATTCCATATATATATATATAAGATTTCACCCTTCTCCCACTGATAAAATATAGGACAGAAGAAATTAGAGAAAAAAATCATTACCAAGAGAAAGTCACCATTCATTGCCAAGTATAAAAACCATTCCCTGCCAAATCCCTCAGAGAGATGAAACATGTGTGGGAAGGGTAGTTATCCTGCTCTCAAAACATTTGATAAGGAGTTCTTGTGTCTAGTCTAACTTTAATAGCTCCTGTCTTAATGATATCTACAATATTTTAATAAAACAAGCATAAGGCTGACCACGTGTACTGTAACTTGTTCTCAAACGTGAAGCATTAAAGTTAAACACCATAGTCAGGCTAAGCAGTGAGTGGTAGCCTCAAGATGAACCTTATAACGTAGGAAGCTTTCAACACAGTTCTGTGTAACACAAACTGGCACTTTCTGAGAAGACTGGGCACTGATATCTGCTAGTCCACAGACTGACAGTAAGTTTTCACAGATCTGTCAAGCAATTCACTCCCTATGACAAGTGGCTTCTTCGCATGCCTTTCATAGGCAATCCCATCCTAGTATAGCTGAGGGTATTGAGTTGTCACATGTTTGACGTTTCATTTATGTGTGTGAAAACTTTTGCTCTTTCTCAGGAATTAGCAACAGATTGCCCAATCACACACCCTTGGCTTTTTTTCTAGAGTCCACTTCCCCAAATATTGAATTGCTTAATTTAGGATTCTTCTGCAATATGGAAATGCTAAAATTTTCCCAAATCACACAGTATAGTTTGTATTCACTTAGTAGTTCCCCCCCCCAAATTTCTCCCTTTAATCTTGCCTTTTACTGCAGCATAAAAAAGAAATGAATGCACATCTCTACACTTGGAAATATCTTGAGTTGAAGTTTATTTCCATTGTTTATAAATGGTGCTTTCCACAAAACTATGGTTGTGTGAGATCTTGCCACAATACAGCAAGTATCTCCTTTACTCCAGGTTCCATAATGAGTTCTTCATTTCCATTTGAGCCTTCAGCAGCATATTTAATACCATTTACCAACAACCTACTAATAGCAATTTAGATATTTTCCAAAGCAATAAATGTTTTCTCCATCGTACTCCTCATCCCTTCTGAGTCCTTACTAACAATAGGCTCAAGGCAGTCTAGGCTTTTGCTCTGATGCTTTTCCAGCCCTTTCTAGCCTCTGCTCACTGAGTCATTTCCAACTTTTTTAGTATTTCTTGTGGCTACACTCCAGTTGCAGGCACAAAAACAATGTATAGTTTTCATTGCACCCACACCAAATTATCATAAATTTAATGACTTAATTCAAATGTGTTATTCACTGTTCTGAACATCAGAACGCTAACAAAGTCTCACAGGACTAAAGTGAAATATGAAAACGGCTGTTCTTTTCTGTAATCTCTGCTTAGAAATGTCTCTCCTGACTTATATAGACCAACTTTACTTTCCTCACAATCAGCAACTCTACTGTACTCAGATGTATTTCTTGTTCACAACCCACAGGCAACGACCTTCTTTACTTTATGCTTCTCACTCCACTGCCTTGTACACAGTATGAATCAAGTCATGGAAATGGTCAGAAACCTCCCTAAAAACTATAGAGGTTAATGACCATTCTCTTTTTTTTCAATTTAGGTAAGTTGATTTATATAATTATTAGTACTGATTTATATTATTATTAGTATTTCGGAAGTACAGGTTTCCCCTTTAGTATTCAGTAATTGTTTTGTATCCACCAAATCACCCATAATCCACCACCATAGACCATTGTGCTCCCTCTCTTCTTTATCTTCATCTCTCCCCCAACATTCTTGCTCTGGATGCTTCAGTTCTTTAAGGCACTTACTTTGAAACATACTACAGTTCTCACAGTCCCTGATGTTATGAATCATGGAAAGAATACTACCTGCAGTCCTATTAGCCCTTAGTGCAGCTGATAGAGCTGGTAATAAATAGGGTACTTCTGAATATTTCATTTTCCCTCATTTTGCTGAATTGCACAGAGAATGAGTACAATGTTTTTGCACGTACTTTTCCAAAACCTTTCTTCACACAATATCCCCCAACCTCTAATGAATTGGGAAACTGACATGGACAGTGCACGGCAGGAATCCAGATCTTATTTTTATTCCCCTAATGACATCCATAACTATTAAACAGATTAACTAAAAACTCTTAAGCACATTTATTAAATTAATAACAATTTTGTTTTTTAACAACTTAATTCCTCAGCACACACACAAAAAATCCATTTAATCCCTTTTGCCAGTAGATACAACTCTTATTCCTGGATGATCAGTTAATCAAGGAAAAAATGAAAGCATAGATGTACATAGTAGTTTATAGTTGAAAATACATAGAATCTATTTAGAGGTGGTAATGATTTTTTTTTTTTTGGAAGAACAATGCAATTCATGTAATTACTAAATAATCTGTGAGGACAGATGCAATTTACCAGCATGTTGACCTCAAATAGAAAATTGTGTCCTAATCTTCTATTTTCTATTATGTTTATGATAGTGAAGATGTCTAAAACCAATGTCAATTTTATATGGAAGAGAAACAAATTGACAATGCAATATTAAATATTTTAACAAAACTAAATGAGTTGAAATCAGGATTTTTAGCTTTGTTGTTCAGTGCCAACTATAAAAATTAAAATTCTTTTAGATCAGCTTTCAAATGGTCTGGAAATTAATTTAAAACTTTGAAGCATAAAGAAAGTCAAAATGAGAAGCAGATGGGACTATACTTCTTTAGAGAACAACTGTCTGTTTCTCCTTATGATCAGCAGAAAAAGGAGAAATGAAATAGAACACTCAAGATTTCATACACATTGCTACACACTGCCATGTATTCATTAGATAGCCAAATATATTCATATTAGAACACTCATTCTTACTCAATATGTTCACACCATCATGCTCGATTGCTTGCTTACTTTTTTTTCATATTTGATTGAAATTGGGTATTTTACACTTAAATTATTTCAGGTAAATGTTAATATAATTTTTGCTCTAGTATAAGGTATTATGATATTGTTATAATATTTGGAGAGGATGACAATATTGATTTAATCTTTTTACACTAAGCTGTGGCTTGTAAATATTATATACTGTTATCAGAAAAGTTTAAAAAAGTCTGGGGATGGTGGTACATGCCTGTAAGCAGCAGCCTAGGAAGCCATGGTCAGGGCCAGGGATTGCGGTTTGAGTCCTGCCAGGAGCATGTAGTGAGACCTAGTTCCAAAAAAATATAGCTGGGTATGGTGGCGCATGCCTGTAATCCCAGCTACCTGGGAAGCTGAGGCTGGGGATTGCTTGAGTCTGTGGTATCCCGGGCAACGTGAGCCTGCAGTTCCACAGACAAAAATAGCGAGACCTAGTCTCAAAGAATAAAGGAAAGTGTAAAGGCATATTTCACTTAAATGGTTAGTTTTATTTTATTATACTTCTTCTAAAAATTATGAAACACTGTATTTTTAACATGGTGATCATTAATTTCCAAAATTCTAAGCTCTTAGTATGGTGGAAATACATGATTACCATCAAGATAATGAAAAACCTTTGATAGTCACACCTGTGAGAATTTGTTGCTGTGAAAAAAAAAAGTAAGTAACAAAAAATGAGAGCATAATAAAGCATAAAGTTTTTAAGATTTCTGAATCCTTTGTCTTTCAAATATAGCAAAGTTAAAGGAAATATAATCTAGTAAGATGCTAAAAATATAACCAATTAGTAGAGACTTGCTTCTCCACTCTATCACACATACTGCAGAGAGATACACTGCAGTGTTATCTTCTGGTCCCCGGAACATCTTCAATATATTATTTCTCAGATTACATTTCTGCTATATCTTCTTTGTTCTGGCTGACAGTTTACATGATTTTCTCAATCTCATCCTGGTGCACGACTCCTCTGACAAAATACATATGCTCCCAAGACATTTATAAAAGACTCTATGTCAAAAATTGTCCTTTCATTACTGAATCATATTACAATAAAGGGTTCTTATAAGATAAATAATTTTATTTCAAGCTAAAATATTTGCTTTGCATTTTCACTATTTCAGATTTGGAGATTTTTATTACTGCTACTAGACACTTGTCTTTCTCCATTTCAAACCAGAGCATCTTTCACAAGACCTTGACTGTCTTCCTTGATTCTGGAACTATTCCTCACATGTATCTCCTAGGATTATATAGAACAGAAATCTGCTTTTATTGCTTGAAATTTCCCCCATTTAATTTCCCATGTATCCTCTCATTATGTTTTCCAGATTTCTTTCAAATATATATATATTTATATGTATAAATATATAATATATATATATTATAAATATATATATTTATATGTATAAATATATATAAAAGTATATTTTTTCTTCTCTTTTCTTCCATTGCTTTTCTTAAGAACTCACCTCCTTTCCTGCCCCTCCCCACATGTACACACAGACTAGTACAACAGCTGGATGACTGGCTTCAACATCCAACCTCAATATGTAACTACTAATGTACAACAAGTTAATATAACTACTAAAATATATTTTGAAACATACCAAATACGTTAATTTGATGCTATAGCTGAAGCTTTCTATGTGGTTCATAGACGTGTCGTTCATAGATAATAAATTGAAATTGAATATAGTATTACAAGAAAAGAAATAAAAGTTCATAGGAAAAGTGGACTTACTAAATTGTGGATGTAATTTTTTTCACTAGTGTAGACTTCTTGGGTCACTTTGATGTGATAAGCATTTTCAATATTCAAGATGGAATCACAGGCAGCTTTTCCAAAACCTATTGATAAAATCAAGGCAGAGTAGGTAGGAACATAAATTTTTTGAATGTTTGATAAATGCTGGCATGTAAGACAATTTCATATTCTCATATATGGCAAAATAAAACTGCTTGTAACCCTCCCTTATCTAATCCTGCTCAGTTCTGCTCTTCTTCCCCGTGATTGCTGCAACATAGAAGCACCTAAAACACTTTCATTGGTGATTGTACCTACTATTAAATTTACCTAATAGACTATCATCTGGAAAAACACCAGTCCCACCATCGCAATCTGCATGAGTATCTCTTTCTTAAATAATTCCTTTTCTGTCTTTCTTTAGACCACTTGAGAAAGTACTAGATTTTGAGGACATGTAGGGAACCTGAATTCAACTGGTGCCTGAAACTATTCTGCATGTCATTAAGACATGGTGGCTGGAAGCCCAGTGACCACCAAGAGTAAAGGAGAAAGTTTCAAGAATGGCAATCCTTGCAAAGAGTGGATGATGAAGCAGAAGATAACTAAACTGTGGTGAAATGAGTTAAAGGAGTCACCACACCCACCCTAGACCATGATCTGCTATACCTTTTTTTTCCCACTTCAGTTTTCTAAACTCATTTTCCTCAGGTCTGTAACAAGTAATCAAACACAGTACCAAAAAAAAAAAAAAAAAAAACTGTTACCTCTCAGATGACTATAAGATGACAGCTGCCATGTAGCACTTCTTCTCCAGAAATATAGGCCTGTCTACCTGCTGTGGACATAAGAAAGTGGAGCCTAGAGAGAAGGATATTATCAGTCTGGCTTTTCTATGATTAACACCCAGAATGGCCAGACTTTTAAAGAAGAACCCATCTACTACTACCCTGATTACTATATAGGATATACACTAGTTCTTCTGCTACTAAAGTAAAAACTAGCCTGTAATAAATTAACTGTAGTGCATAAAAATGTAGAATAAATTCAATCATCACCATATTTGTTGAACTCATTTGACTTGAGATGATTCTTTCTGTACCTGTGATCTAATCAAAATGGCCTAAGCATACTCTTAGAGAATCATGATGAGGTTTGGTCGTAACTAAGGAAACATATATTAAAATAATCTTATTTAACTGTTCAAAGGACTTAAAGAATATATGATGAGAAAGGAGATAGACAAAGAAGGGAGAAACTGAAAGACAAAATGTAGTAATGTCTCTGGCTTCAGTCAAAAGAAAATATGCTGAAACTAAATAAAGAAATGTATGTTCTCTGGGAACTGCATTAGCATGAATCCAATTCTGCCACTTAGGTTGTAATGAATTCACTAAAATAGTGCCATACTATTGGGATGTTTTTGATTGGTCAGCTGGCATTCCTCAAGGG
This sequence comes from Uropsilus gracilis, assembly GCA_004024945.1. NCBI lineage: Eukaryota > Metazoa > Chordata > Mammalia > Eulipotyphla > Talpidae > Uropsilus > Uropsilus gracilis. The sequence continues at coordinate 46,887 of PVHY01000897.1, read as the reverse complement.
AGTTCTCTTGGTGTATTGAGCATACATTCTCCTCAAGCACACCATCCCCCACAAGAGTGTGACTTTGTCCAATACCCTCCTTCAAAGAGTCATATACAGGTTATAACTTAGTTATTCCAAACCATTATAAATATGATTTATAGAGGATAGCATTTTGGAATTCATGTAACTGACTTCCAAGTAATCTTTCGAATCTCTGATTGTAAATTTTTTCACTTAATTTGACTCCATTTTTCTATATAGGTTACAAAATTTAGCCATTTACTATTCCCCTAAAGTTTAGTTTCTTCCCACTTCTTTACATTAGTGAATGAGGCTTCCTATTATAGTTTGAAGTTGAAAGTGTGGTACCACCATTCTTATTCTTTTTTGCCAGAATTGGTTTGGTTACTGGGGCCTTTTGTGATTTCATGTGAATATCAATAATACTTTTTCTATTTCATTGAAAAATTTAATTGAAACTTTGATAGAGACAGCATTGACTCTGTAATTGCTGTAGATAGGTAGTCAATTTGACAATGTTGGTTCTTCCAATTCATAAGCAGAGAAGAACTTGTCATTTCTTTATGGTTTCTTGTATCTCTCTCTCTCTCTCAGATATCATATCATTTTCTTTGTATAGGTCTTTTATCTCCTTTGTTAAGTTTACCTGAGGTAACTTAAATGTTACCTTAAAGGAGGTAAATGTTTCTGGTGTGTTTGTAAATGGGGTCTTACTCTTAATTTTTTCCTCTTCTAACTCATTGTTTGCATATAGGAAGGCAATTGATTTTTGTGTATTTATGTTATAACCTGACACTTTACTGAACTGATTTATTGTTGTAGCTATTTCATATTGTAGTATTTCATATTTTGTCCTTTTGTTTACTGCAACGGCCTAGTGCTTAGACCTGATCAAGTACTTAGGCCCTAAGTCTTAAAAGAGACTTTAAATCCTCTGTGTATATGTTGTCAGCAAATACAGAGAGCATTACCTCTTCTTTCCCCGTTGTGTTCCATTTATATCATTCTCTTGCCTAATTTCTCTAGCTAAAATTTTCAATACTATATTGAGTAATATGGATGAGGGTAGACAATATTGTCTTGTTTTCTTTCGTTCTTATCCAGTTGTCTGATTAATGCACTCCAAGCCAAAATTTTATACTCATCTCTACATTAAATTATTAAGCATAACCTTTGACCTTCATGTTTTAAATCCAAAGGTCAGTGTTCTGCCTTCATCTTACTTAAACAGCAGGATTTCATACAGCTGATCACTCCCTCTTCATCAATACTCTTTAGTCTCTTCTTGTTTTCCAGAAATCCATATCATTTAAACATAAGTTCTAATTCACTGACTTTCTTTCTTAGTTGCTCTTTTTTTTTTCTCTCCCATCAATACACATTCCCCCAGAAGCTCAGATATCTAGCTATTATCTACTAACCAAAATTCCCTCTTCAGTGTTTCCAACTTTGAGACCTTTCTGTCACATCCCAGACTGCCTACTCAACATCTCCACTGGGAAGTCTAATATCATCTCAAATATTAGCTGTAAAACTAAACTAGTAATCCCCTCCAAATCATGTGCCACTGAAATTTTATCTTTCTCACTTGATGGGAAATCAATCTCCCTGTTGCTCAAGTCAAATAAAAAGAAAAAAAAATCCCATCACAAAGGAAGGATCTGTTCCTTGCTCTTGGGCCCATAACAAATTTGTGAGAATGTTTTACTGTCTCAATACCAAAACCTGGCAAGAGTTTGGCCACTGCTTAGTACCTTCGCTGTCCCCACATGGGCACTGAGATTATTGCAGAGCCACCTGACTGCTCTCTCAGACTCCTCCGTACATGGTGCTCTTCTCTCAATGCACAAATCAGAAAAGCCTTTCAGACGAGATTTGACACATTCAGGGTGGTATGGCGGTATGGAGAAGCCTGTTCAAAACATGAGCTGATTTGTGCCAAAGCATCAAGTCTACTTTTTTCTCCAACTATTATTCCCAACTATTCTCTCCTCTCATAGTTTCATCCATACTTCCACCACACATGTAGCTATAGCTAGAATGTACCAGACAGCAGCCAACACTTCCCACTTAGGGAGAGTCATACCTCCTGTCCCTATTTTACCCTATTTGCATATTAATCTTCAATTATGTATCCATTTGTCAGCTTTTTAGGCAATTCTATCTACTCAAATCTAAATTTCAACTATCAAATCATCCTCAAAATCTCACAAATATCAAGCTACTCCTTTTTCTCTATTTAATAAAAACCTTACCACTTTTCAACAAAATTAAAATTTACCAATTTGTTGCCTTCTACTATTATTAGAATGTTTCTCATACTGACATGAAAGTTCCATCAATGGGAAAATATTTGTCCTTTTGTTCACTGCAGCAGTCTAGTACCTAGAACCCACCAAATGCAGAATAGTTGCTTAGTAATTCCTTGTTAAAACTGTGAATAATTGGTTGTCTATACCTCCGCTTTAGTTGTCATTTCTGCGATTACAGTTTCTAAATATCATCTGTTATTTGAGTATTCGCTATAAATCTAGTCTATCCAAATGAATCATGTCTCCTAGCAAGTATCATCCATAAGTCACAATTATGTTGAGCCTTGTTACAAATACATATTGGCAGAGGGCAAAAGCATTTAGTATTTTCCCTTCTATACACATATAACAATCTTTCAAAGTATTTTTTTGCTCTCCCCAAGACAGAGGCATATTCCAGAAACCTAGATCCACAGCTCAAACATTTGTCAGAAAGAATGTAAATGAAGATACCAATGAAGATACCAGTAATAAATAACGATTGTTACAAATATATGAAAGACAGTTATGTGCAGAGGTTAACAGTATAAATACCGAGGCTGACAAAAGCATAGGGCAAGAGAGGGGGCAGGAGGGTAAAATTGAGAGAGGGTTGGGCACAAGAAATAAAAATGATGGCTCACCATTGTGATAAGGTGGTGGGAGGACCTCGGGATAAACAGTGATACAGAAGCTGGAGTTCCTAAAGTAGTAGCTCATTTATGCTATTCAGTATCTTCGAAATGTGCTTAAGTGAAATAACTTCCTGTTTATCACTATCCTTGTCTCATAGGATGCTTTTAAAAATTAGACATCAATGTACATAAGTTAAACTTATTTTGGCATATAGTAGACATTACATAGATGCCAGCATGCTAGTCTTTATGCATAACCTAACAACATTTACACCTCTATCATCTGAAATTTTCATTCCTGCTTCTTCCCTGAATGACATCATTGGTTGTAACCTTGGTTTTCTTATTATTAGGAGTAAAAGATTGATCTAGATAATAATGCTGATTTGGATTTGATATTCAAAACAACACTAAAGTCATACTTCTCTGGATGTTCAAGTATAAGGCAAAGTTTTCCATGCCAAGCTAAGCCTTTGACTACTCAGTATGGCAGCTCTGGGATGATAATTATTTTCATATTGATATTCATGGTGATATAATGCAAACAGTGAGATATATAGGAGCTACACTGAGTAGGAGATTGAAGAGTAGCTGAGATTTACCCTCATCTCACAATTCCCTCTGTGTTTACCATTTTTGAGTGGTGGGAATTCTTGAAAATAAATAAGTCCAATTAGTAACTAAAACGTTACCCGGGGTACCACGGACTCAAGCAATCCCCAGCCTCAGCTTCCCAGGTAGCTGGGATTACAGGCGCGCACCACCACGCCCAGCTATTTTTTTGGAACTAGGTCTCACTACGGGCCCCAGGCGGGACTCAAACCGTGATCCCTAGCCTCGGCCGCTTCATAGACTGAAGCTTACAGGCACGAGCCACCGTGCCCGGCCCTAGATAAATTCATTTTAAATACCTAGCCCTAGGTTAGGGATGTTTTGGAGAACTAAGAAAGATAAAAGAGAAACCAGATGAAGGAAGAGCTAAAGAGAACTAATACAAGATCACTTGGCGAATCACAGAACTTAAAATTCAGTTGAGATCTGAAAAGGAGAAGTAGAAATTATTTATCCTTTAATTTTTTTTTTTTTTTTTTTACTCACAAAACAGCCTCTCTTAGTCCATCCAGGATGCTGCAACAAAATACCACAAGTTCAGTAGCTTACAAAAAAAAAAATAATAAAAATCCATTTCTCACATTTCTGGAGGCTCAAGTCCCAGATCAAAGTGACAGCACAGTTGGATGAAAACTGAGACAAAGGACAAGGTCAGATAAGGTAGGGAGAAAGGTAGACCAGGAGGAAGGATCCATAGCCATAGGGGCAACAAATTCCAAAGGGGATTAACCAGATACTCTCTGAACTAATGGAGGCAAATTTAACAAAGGACTAACCAATCACACAGAGACTGATGGGGTTTCAGAATAATTAGGGGAAAAGGGTAAATATTCCCTAAGAAAGAACTCCCTAACAGCTTCCTTGCCCTCACTGGTTTTGCTGGCCTGGACGTCCCACTTTATTTCTGTTTCTTTTCACCTTAATATACATTTCCTCATATCAATTCATTTAAATAAATTTGCCTTATTTTAGGTGCTTGCCGGACAGTCAGCTAAGTTCCCTCTGCAGTTTCGTCAGATACCAACTGTGGTATCTGGAATGTGGCCAAGATTCAACACTGCCAGGACTGGTTGATCCCCAGCTAGGGAACTTGACCCGGATGTATAAACACAGACTCGGAATAGTTACCTACATGACTGAAAGGGAAAAGGACTTCTGTTCTGTAAGGCAGTTTTGTAATATTTAAGTGTAAGGAACTCTCTGGAGCCTCCATTGTAAGGCACCAACCCAACGCATGATGATTCCATCCACATTGCATTGCTTAAGCACCACTTTGCTGCTGAGAAAAAAGGAACATCAGTTTCAACACATGCATTTGGGGGGCGGAAGATACAAACATTTAAATCTTAGCACAACTCATGAAACATTCTGCCACTCCGATTCACCAAGATGGTGATCTAACTTTTTGAAGACAGCTAACTTGAAACTGTCTTCTACCAGGTGAGGGTGGATCTAACTTTTTGAAGACAGCTAACTTGAAACTGTCTTCTACCAGGTGAGGGTGGAGACACTAGAATGAAGTGTTTTCATCACTCAGTGTCCAACACCTATTTAGGTTGAATAAAAGTGAGTTTATGCTGCAATTTCATTAAATTTTGTGCATTTATTTTACTTACCGTGTAATTGTTGTGAGACAAAGATCTTTTGAATCTGCTTCCTGTCTTTCTTCTACTCCTTTGCATCACAAAGTAGTTAGAGTGCTTCTGAACCCCTCAATGGAACACGTTCTTGCACTCTCTCTACCGTTTGGGCTAACATCTACTAGCAATCCACACTTACTAGCATGGTCCTCACTATTTTGAGGATCAGAGAAATAAGTGTGGACAGCACAGTAGTTAAGAACAAAACTACTGGGATCAAAACTACTGGGATCAAAACTGCTGGGATCAAAACTTGGACATTTTCTAGGTATGTGACTTTGGACAATATCCTTAGATGTTCATACCTCAGTTTTCTTTCCTAAAGGGTCAACTTAATAGTGGTACTTAACTCATGTTTACTGTAAGAACTGACAGGTTCATAAAGTCTTGAGATAAGTTTGTGGTACTTAATAAATATGCCACAATTATACGTTGTGTTTATTATTTTAAATTATTGATTGATATTAAAAATATTCTCTAGAAACCCATTTGGTTTTGAACTCTTACTCATTCTAGAATTAAAGCCTTTTGAAAATTCTCAAACAGACTATGAGAAAAGATGAGACCAGCATTGCACAAAAATATATATTGTAATTTCTTATTGTCTTGAGACAACTCTTTTAACTAGTTCCTCCATGTTTTCAATGATTGTTAAGATTTTTGCATTATTTTGACTGGAAACACATACCCATAACTGAAACCTCACCCCCAATATATCACCTTTAAAATAATGAATTGTTAGGGAAGGGGGGGAATAATAAGTTGAACAGCATCATATATTTATCAAAATAAGTAATGACACTATATTTTTCTTAGACTTCTCATAAAGTTTTTTCTAATGATTGGCACTAATACTATTCATTTGTGATGGTTGTGGCAATATTTAAATATTTAAAAGTGTGTTTAAGCAGCACCAGTGATCATGGGACTATGATAAGGTGACTCTTCTGTTTTTTGGTAACATTAAGGCAATTTCCAACCTATGCGGCTTTTGGTGGAATGAAAAAAAAAAAGACTGATGAAGTTTGATAAATATCTCAAGGATATTTATTTCATTAAAAAAGACAGAACAGGGTGATCACCCCAATGTCTTATTATCTTTTTCTAGTCATTATTACTTACAAATACTGTGGTTTTCAATCCAGAGTCAGTTTTGTCAGTTTAAGAATGTGGACATTATTTCTCAAAGCTTTGTGTTTCATAAGCCACTCTTACAAGATGAAATTAAAAAAAAGTTAAGCATCAGGATATTTTCATGGTCAGAACATTGCTGTAGTTTTTTTTTTTCTCCCTGAGAATGAAAGTGATCTTTAGCATAAAACTATGAATATGTTTAGCCCAAAATGTTTTAGATTCACAGCTTTATTTTATGTTGCACGGCAAAATCAAGGAGCCAGAGGAATGTTCTAACCTAATAAGTTAGGTATGATGTCTAAGTGAGTTAAAGTAGATACAGTTAAAGCAATGAATCAATATTAATTAACCCTGCCCCACCTCACTGGCATTTTTCTTCCCCCAGACCAATGAAGTGCAAGTTTTGCTTTGATGCCAATACCTTTGGGAAAAAGAAATGCTCAAGGTTGCTTTCACTCTGATTAGTAAGTATGGGCAGATATTATAAAATAGCTGAGCCTGGAAACAAGCCAGGACAGATGGACTTAAAAACATCTCTCTAATACAGTGAACTAAGGCTCAAATCTAAACCTCGGGATCTCCCTGGTTTTAGAGAGTTGGCATGCCGGTTCAAAGTGGTGTCATACAGAAGAACCCTTTAACACCTCTTCCACCAGAGGGCGCAAGCCTCCTGCGACTTAAGGAAGTAGGAAAACAAACTCCTCCTCTAGAACCATTGACTGAAAATAAAAGGGGAGGAGCTGTAGAACTCATGTCACGTATTTACTTCCCGTTTTGTTAATGAGTACAAGAAATGGCTTTTACCCTTTAAGAACATATTGTTAAAACGTGCCTAATTTAGTTGAACGTGAATAAATCAAGATAATTTGAAACTCTTTGTTATAAACTGAGATGATCCAAAAGTGATTCTGTAAAAGGACTACCTTCTTTTAGTACATAGCTCTTCTTCAGGTATACACAATTGATGTAGATAATTTTTTTGTTTGTTTCCTTAAATTCTGTTATATTTATTAGAGTAACCTAAGGGATTTCTACTGTCAAGTCAGTGAAGTTCCCATTACCTCTCACCAGATTATGTCCATACTGTTGTGTCTGGATATTTTCTTTGCTGTCTCCCATTTTCCCATATGTAAGAGAATGATTTCCAGCAGAGTTCTTCTGCATTATTTCTAGATTTTGACACAGTGACTGGAACAGAGGAAATACTCAGAAAACAGGTATCGAAGTAATGAATGAATCCCAGATTAAAGGTCTGAAAACACCAATTTACCATTCAAAAATTTTAGTGGATTCTTCTGATCTCCAACATAGAGTTTGTATTTTGAAGCATAATCTTATCCTTTACACTTATCCCCCTATTTTCATTCCCAGATATTTAATGTACTGTCTGAATAAATAAAGTATACTTTCCCATTGGATCAGACTTGAATCCAGTCTAAATAGATCCTCTACAGAGCATACCTTACTATTGGATTTTTGCCTAGTATTGTTATATCAGCTAGCCTGTTACAACAACCTTTCTCTTCTTCATCTTTTGAAAGCATGTCAACACTTCAACTAGTTGCTCAGCTTCATCTAGCACATGATTGGTTCTCCAGTGGAAAAAAACCCTCAAATGTACACATTGTTCAAGTATTTCTATTAAGAATGTATTGTTTTGCATCGAGTAGTTATTGCAAACTTTTATGTATTACTACTGAGCTAAGTCTGAAAATTCAGGACACAGAGATCCACAGTCCCAAATCACTATTGGCTAGTAGGAAATCCAGATATGCAAGATCAGCATACTATAGAGGACTTAGTAGTCATAAGTACAAGAGTTCTAGGTAACCTCTACTGGGAGCATAAAAGCAGGTTCTTTCAGATGTCAGGAAAGAATGTCTGGAAGAAACTGAAGACTGCTGTGCCTGGGACTTGGTAAGTCAGTTGAAATAGGTAGTGAACCTCAGATTTTCTGCAAAATAGAACTTATGCTGCCTGTAATGTGTAGAAGTTAATCAAGTGAGTGGAATCCCAAGAGAGTATTGTAGCATATAAACAGGCCTTAGTAATTTCTCCCCCTCCGACTCTCACAGTTTTCCTCAATCAACAAAGTACAAAACAGGCCTTTGTGTAAAAATGCTGGACATTTTTCATATTTTCATCTTCACCACCATATAGTAAGCCCTTTATTTGAGAAAGCTTGTGTGTTATTCGGTAGAATGCTAGGCACACAGGTTAAGACAATGATCAGTAAACTATGTTGAATACAGTGAAATATGATAGTAAGATGCAAAGAAAAGGAAAATATGATAGTAAGATGCAAAGAAAGAAATCACTATAGATGAAAAGATGTTTTTATATACTGTCAAATGCTATTAATTATTAATTTTGAACCTAGCTCCTGTCTTCTTCAGCATTTATTTTAACTTACTCACAATCTTATACTTCTAGGTTTTTGTGTGTGTGTGTTTGGTTTTTGTTTATTCGTTTGTTTGCTTTTTTCAGCCAACCACAAGTGCATTTCCTCTATCAGAACTCTCCACTTAAGATGTCAGAAGTTGATGTAAAGGTTTGTGCCTTTCATTCTTCTTGGCTCTACTAAGCTAGAGCTTTATCTCTCCCTTTCTCCTTTGGGTTATATTTTGTTTATTTCCCTGGATATTTTTCACAATTAGAACAAGAAAATGATTCCATCTGTATTCAGAATTCCTACATTTTGCAACATCAACTCCAGCTATAAAAGCATATACAATGGACTCTTCATAAATATTGCCACTGCCTTTCCATTTTCAAAAAAAAAAAAATGACATTGATGTCTATTTTAAAATGCCACTTGAGTTTCTTTTTCTTATGTTTTCACTTTTTTAATTGCACAAATAACTTGTTTTGTTCTCCTGAGCCAGTTAATAGTAAGGACTTGATGTCTTGTCTTGTCACTTCCAAATTCCTTAGTGTGCAATTCCTGAAAAATAAAGACATTCTCTAATGCAGCCACAATATGATCAGAAAACCAGGCCATTAACAACTGGCTTGTTAAGACTGTTTTTTCATGGACTGAATTGTGTCCCCTCAAAATCCATATGTTGAACCACTAACCTCCTAGGATGTCAGGATATGGCTATATTTGGATACATATATAAAGTGATACCAGGGCAGTTACTTGGGGGGAGGCAGCCCCAAGTACAACAAACTGAAGAGAATGACTTTAGAAGAGATTAAAGCTGCCAACACCTTAGCCTTGCATTACTAACCTTCAGAATGTGAGAGAGAAAAATAAAATCTGTTGTTTAAGACATCCCTCTGTGGTATTTGGTCATGGCAATCTTAGCAAGCCATTATATTCTCTAGTCCTTAAATGCCATTCAAATTTTCCAAATTGTCTAATGATAACATCTATAGTGAAATATGCAAACATTGCCAGTTTTGTTTAGTTGTCACATCTCTTTATTTTCCTTCATTTTTAAACCATTTCTCATTCGTCCATTGAATTTTATTACCTCAACACTTTAACATATACTGGTATGAAGCTATTTTATAGAAAGACAATTTGTCTCATATTTCCTCATGATTATGATTCAGACAATGCACACTGTGCTTTATTTCATTGCATCTTATTTTGGACTCTATCCCAATGCTGGTGAAGTTAATTCGATTAGGGTCATGTCTGCTGTGATTTTCCACTTAAACGGTAATATTTTACTTTTGTAATTAATTAGGTTTGTTGTTATTGTTCAAAGGGAGATAGAGTAAGATTAGGTAAATATCCTGCTTCTCATCAAAATCTCACCTACTATTTTTGGCATCCATAGATGATTTCTGTCTGAGTCAATTATTCTGATATCTAACAAACAATGAGTTTTCAGTTCCTCATAATAAATTGCATGGTTTTCTTCCACTTCTCAATGTAGCCACATATAAAGGGAATATGTGTCTTCTCTACATTTATCATACAATCATTATATTTATTTTTGTGCTTAAATTGTCCCTAAAATCAATATTAGGAACCTCTTCAAGCTCACTTTTATTTTCATTTGACATGTCTCAACATTCTTGGGTGACTTTCTTCACAAGAAGTTCCAGGTTCAATGTATTTTTTCTTTTGTTCCCAGAGTCAGCAATTTCTCCTAGAAATCATGTTTGTGCTTAGTGACAGATGCATTTAGAAGTCAAGATATAGGCACTACGTGAGCTCACTGTTATTGTGGTATCATTGCCCTCAGGCTTTTTCAGTACACAGAATGAATACACATATACCCAAAAACAAATATGAATTCACACTGATAATCCATTCTAGTCCAATATAGTCACAGAATTTATTGTAGTTTTACACTTTTGTGTATTTATACTTCCATTCTCTAACAGTGAAAGTAGTATTTTTCAATATATTTATCAGTATTAATAGATTCAGTCCATAATATATGACTGACACCACTCCAGAGCAGATGCACTTCCAGCTTTCTCAGACTTTGATACCTACACTTGGAATTATCATAGCCTCTGTTCAAATATACTCTTTATCATCTCTGGGTAGCAATCTTACCCCAACAGTGCATCACTCAATTAATCACCCTAGCTAGATTTCAGAAAGGAAGGCAGCCAGCAAATTGACTAGTCATTAATGTTAAACAGCTTATCTAACTACATAATTAAAATCTAAGTGCCCCAAACACCAACAACAATGTAAACAAATCTCTCAATAAGAAAATAGATCTCACCAAAATTATAATAGCCCTTTTCTAGCAATGGGTCTTCTAGATAATATAGTACATTTAATTCAGAATCTTTCAAAGAGACCACAAAGACTTTTGCTATTGGGTACAGCATTTTCATTCTTAAATTCTGTTTTCCTGATATTAAAAAAAACATCAAATTTAACTAATTAAAGATTATTGATACACTAGCCCAACTCCAAAGATATTAAATCATACTCCCTGGTATAAGACCTAGTCATGAGCATATTCTAAAATTCCCCATGCATTTCTACGTTCAAGTAATCATTAATATAGTGACTTGTTTTTTTCTTCTTTGAAGATATATCTGTGTAGATGAATTAATCAGGCATTTCTTATCACTAGCCTCTATAGTTACTACTTTAGATCTGTGGACTTGATCTTCTTAATGCAGAAGGCATTTAAGAGCGTGTGCATGGAATATGCACCCCTGGCATTGTGGACACCTGAACCCAAGGAGCCTGGATTAATGATATGTAGGTGCGCACCTGAGCCTAAAATCAGGGCTAAAAGTGGCAGTGGTGGCAGCACTACTGTGAGGAGTTGGAGACTATGGGTGAGGGAGAACAGTGCCTGGAGAAAAAGCGAAAAGATTCCAGGGGGGCTGGAGGCTTGGCTGCCTACCTACCTCCCCGCTTGGTGTGCCTGTGTGCCTGGTTCACTGAGAGCACTGAAGCCTGTAAAACCCATGGAGGACTCTGGGATTCTCATTATCCATCTGCCAGAATCAATAGTGAACCTGCCCAGTCTGCTTACTTCCTATACAATGTGTCATAAAATCACATGTGACCTAAATTTTCTGTGAGAGGGAAACATTTCGGGGGAATCGATGATGTCTAACATCTGACATTCCAGTCCCTGTTCTCATCTGTTCTGTGTGTGGCAGAACATGCTTCAAGTGGATAGAAAAGTGATGGAAGTGAGAGACATGTAGATGTTGCCAATACGCCACCGATCAATTTGTTTGGAACTTATCAAAAAGGAGCCCATCTTGGGTGAACCTGATTAATGAGTTGAAAAATCCTTAAAAAGCAAAACAAAACAAACAACAAAACCCTGGGTTCTCTGATGATAAGGGCTCACCGCAGATTGTGAAGTACTTTGAAGGTACCATGTTATAAGCAGGATACAGAAGGTAACAGAGCTGGGACGAGAGAGGTGCTGCCAGGAAGGTTGTGTGGTTCCCGGCTAACAGCCAAGAAGAAAATTAACCTCGCCTCCACAGCAATGTGGGAATGACTATTTTCAAGAACCAGAGGTTTTCTAGGGAATGTGCTGTGTGCCATAAACAATCCAAAAAAATCACTGCAACACTGGGGACACCCCTTTTGCCTTAATTGCCTCCGGCAAACTAAAGACAAAATTATTGCATTGACCCTCTGATTCGCCTGCTTGCTTGTCTAAATGTTTTCAAAGGAAGATCTCCCTAAATCAGAAATAGTAACCACCTGCCGATACTCCCCATTCCTCAATTACTCTTAGGCTTAAAAATGTTAATTGCCTCTCACCTTTGTCATCTTTAAAATTCACCAGAGCCCTGCCCTGTGTCTCTATAAATAATCCTTTCTTTTGTTAATAAAGTTGCCATTTGGTTCATTGCCTCCAAATGGGCCCTCAGTCTTACTAGCTCATCTGTCTCTTAATTCCTCTCTTCTTTCGCATACCATGTGTCTGGCGCCAACAGGAATGGCCTTTCTTCAGTGGTTCCTCTAGAAAAACATGCAGTCTGACCAACAACTAGATTGAAACCTCCAGGTATTATGCCTGGATTCCTGATCTACAGTAATGTGAAATGGTAAATGTGTGTTGTCTTAAAGTGTGTGTGTTTATACGTGAGTGTATGAGAGATTTGTAATTCAGTAGCAAACAGGGTTATCAGTTGCTTTTTTTTGCTGACAGATAATGCTTCCACTTGTTAGAATGTATCTGTATTATTTGAACCTGAAGAGGGAAAAAGCAGAACATTGGGCAGAAGGTAAGCGATTGGTAAATATTTCTGACTGAATGTAATGTAGTGTAGAACTATCCCATAGCATGAGTATGTTTGTTCTTCTTCAGTCTCACAAAGAATATTTACACTTTCAAGGAGCACTCTTTAAAAATCAGATATTTTATTGAAAATACAGTTACAGGACAATATATAATGGGGGAGGGATTGCACATTTGATTTCATTTGTCCTGTTAAGCCTTTTCTGAAAGGAATCAGCAGTTTGCATCCTTTTCCTGGAGGGTTATATTCCCTTTATTGAGACATTAGTAGAGGAAGTTTATAAAATGATTCCATGGGGGTAGAATATAGCACAAAGCTTTTTTGAATTGATTGTACAGTGGTCATCTTTAATGAAAACAACATGGATTAAATTAAACCTGACTTCACCCCATCTGTAAATACTTAACCATTCAAGACATGCATAACCTTCAACCAGAAAAATCTATAAAAGCTATTTTTTTTTCAATCAACTCCATTGTGTCTCTTTAAATGTCCATGTAAATTTGTAAATCTTTACAAATGCATTCCTGGGATTAAAAAAAAAATGACTTTTTCCTTGAGGGAAACTTGACTCAGGGGGAAGGATTTTGAAAGGTGCATTAAGACAAAGCTGGAAAATGCAACAACCTTTAAAAACTCCTTGAAAGTCCCTAAAAGTACTGTAGTGAACTTTAATAAGTGCTGACTGTGATAGAATTCCAGAAACTGGTTTGATCTGACATTTTGTCACTACTCCAATCCTTATAACCATATATTTCAACCAAACTTGTTTCCTCATGTCTTGTGTTCTCTGAATCTTGTTTTCTAATTTGAAATTGCTTGATTCACACTTATCTCTACTTACTAGTCTATTAAAAGAATAAATTCAAATTCTACTTTCTGTACAAGGATGACTAGGACTTCCTTAAATGTATACTCTCTATGTAAAAACAGAAAAAAATTTCTTGGTAAATGGAAGAAAGAAAGAATGAAAAACGTGGTCCTCAACACAGCATGTTATGAGGTTTTCATGATACAGTCCTAAAGGAGTTTTCTAAACTTGTTAAAAAAAATACCATTGATGTTTGTTATCAATGATAAAAAGTGTTTGGGATCAAATGATTTGGAGAAAGAGATTAAATGCATTAGACACTATTGATTTTAGTACTCTTAGCAATTTTGTTGTAATTCTGCAAAATATAGGACCAGGTAGTCTGCAGAATTCCTACTATTTTTTCCATTGTTGATCACTTTTTAACCTAAGAAGACAATGCCAGTGGTTCTTGAAAGGTGACTCCTACATCAGTCACTGAAGCATCAACCTCCTGAAGATCCTGTTAGAAATGTATCTTTTTAGATTCACCACCCAAACCCGCTGAATCAGTAATGTCAGACATGGGGTCCTAGCATTTCTGTAAAATCCAGTAGACCATGCTTTAACTTGCTCATGGGGCAGTTGATTCCAATGCATGCTGAATTTTGATGGCCGTTGCTTTATTCCCAACACAATCCTTTTTCTGAAACAGATATTTACTGAAAGGGATACTTTTAAAGAGTAAGAAAATTAACATTGGGAACTCTCTTTGGGAACACTGTTTCTCCCAGTAGGGTTTTAAAATGGTTAGTGAGAGTAATTGAAGAGTCAGCATTACAAATGTTTAACAGTTTTGAAATGCTTCTTTAAAAGCAACTGATTCTGAAATCAAAGGTCTTTAATTGATAAGAAAATACAGATATGTTCCTCTCTGGTAGTTGTTCATTTAAAACCTAAGAGAATTATTTTCAAATGAACATTCAAGATGTAAACGTGTTAAACATTAACATCTGCTCTGAAGTAATTCATCAGCATTGCCATAAACAGATGAGGTGAAACTTTCTTAAATGTCCATTGAAGCCACTGAAGTTCGCATATGTTTGTAATGAGTCTAATATGTTTGACTTCTAAAACCCAGCAAATGTGGTAGGGCATCACTGTTTTATGATTATCAGGCAAATTGGTTATTTGCTGCCAAAAGGCAATAAAATCAGAGGGAATTTATGTCTATATATATTCCATGGTAAGAATCTAAAAACTGACTCATAGCTGTCTATTTATATGATCTAAAGACTGGTGTGACTATCTGTTATCCCTTAACTCTTTAGGTTCAAGAAATTAATCTCACAGAAATAATCTGTAAACAACATTTACTAGGATTAAACCAAGACCAGTTCTGTAGTTAATTAGAACATTAACCATTGGTTCTGGTCTGCTTGCTGTTTCATCTATATTGAAATCTTATTTTTAATCACATATTTTACCTAGGTAAAATATTTAACTGCATTAATTACATTTGTAGTTTTTTTTTTTTTTTTTTAGACTAGGTCTTGCTATTTTTGCCCATGGAACCACAGGCTCTCGTTGCCCGGGGTGCCACAGACTTAAGGGAATCCCCAGCCTCAGCTTCCCATGTAGCTGGGATTACAGGCACACACCACCATGCCCAGATGTTTTTTTTGTTTGTTTGTTTGTTTGTTTTTGGAACTAGGTCTCATTACAGGCCCCAGGTAGGACTCAAACCGCGATCTCTAGCCCCAGCTGCTTCATAGGCTAAAGCTTACAGGCATGAGCCACCGTGCTCGGCCTGTAGTATATTCTTTATTGAGATCCATAGTCTATTGGACTCTCTCCACCATTTGACTCCCTTCCCTACCCTTTGAAAGTCTAATACTACAGTCAGATTTCTAGATTATTTCTTATTTAGCTTTGTCTATTCCTCCTTTTATTCTCTGTATTCCACATGAAAGAAATCACCTGTTTTTTTTTCTTTCTTCTGACTGATTTCACTTAGCAAAATCCTCTTCAGATCCATTTATGTTGTTGCAAATGGTAAATTTTATACTAATTTCATTCCTTTGCTTGTCCAGTTTTTTCAATTCCTTTTATGGCTGGGTGGTATTGCATTGTGCATATACAACAAATTTTCTTGACTATTCATCTGTCTTAGGTGCTTAGGCTGTTGCTACAATTTGTTTATTGTAAATAGTGCTATGATAAACAGTGTAATGGGTATACTATTTCAAATTAGTGTTCTTTCATACTTTGAGCTGGTATCTGGGAGTAGATTGCCAGATCATATGCTAGATCAAATTTTGGAAACCTCCATATCTTTTTCCATAGTTGCTGGAACAATATACTGTCCCACAAATTGTGTGTGAGAAATTCTCATACTCCATACCCTCACCCTCATACTCCATACCCTCACCAACATTTATGGTCTTTTTGATATGAGTCATTCTCACAGCTGTGAAATAATAATCTCATTGTGGTTTTGATTTGCATTGCCCAGATAAGTGATGCTATTCATCTGTACATTATTTTCTTTGGAAAAATATCTACTTAGCTCTCTGCTCTTTTATTGATTAGGTAATTTGCTGAGTTAAGTGAGTTCTTTGTAGATCCTAAATATTAGCCTTTCTTAAATGTACAATGTGTAAATATTTTCTCCAGGAGGGCGTCTTTTAGTTTTAATGGTAGTTATTTTTCATTGTATATAGTTCATTTTGCAATGAAATTTGTCTAATGGTTAAATTCAGTGATCATTTTAGCAATTTTTTTCCTAGGCAAAGGCAACTTGAACTATCAAGTTCTATCTTATCTCCCGTGAGGTCCCATCTCTTCTATACTTGCCTATGCATTATTACAGTATATATCAGTGCACTAATGGGGCCTACATCTTGATTTTTAAATCAAATATCATTTCTGAGATCTAGGTTCATGTATTTTGAGAACAGTCTCTCTCTCTCTCTATATATATATATATGTATATCTATCTATATGTAAACATACATATGTTCATGGGGGAGCAGGAGTTGCTGGGAGGAGGGATTTGAAATATAACATTTTTAATTAATTAAAAAACAAACCCTGCTTCTGTGTTAAATACTTAAACAAATGATATTCTCAATCACCCAAGGGACAGGACCTGAACTTGGGAGACACCCTGTAGTCCTCTTCTATTCGCAGACTCATTATATTTGTCATATTATCAGACTCTGTGGTCTTAGATTTCTCCCTGTCTCCCCCTTGTACGGGCTCTACTGCCATCATTACATGAAAGATTCTGTTTCTCTTTGACTTCCTTTCAGAGGCTTTCTCCAGTTTTTCCTTCCTAACTGAACCAGATATCTCAATTATTCCCAAAGATTTGAAAGCTCACTGGGGACAATGGTTTGCTCATTGACTTTGCTTGCGAAGTGTGACATTTTCAAAACTCCCTTCATGTGATCATTTATTTATCATTTTCTGAAAACCCCGAAGGCATTTTCCTCCTGCTCCTGTGAACTTTGTCTTTGTTTATATTTCAGAGTACTTTGCCTAGGGAATTGTGTAGCATAGAGATAGTAGGTGATAATTAAAGACAAACTTTTTAAAATTGTGATGGAATAAAAACAGTATTTGCAAATGAGAAGTTGCTTTCACTAAGACTATGGTTCAGACAAAAAGTTAGAGCTGAGAGAATCAGAAGTGTACCATTGTAGGAAGACTAAAATCTCAGGGCAATGGTCTCAAGGGCTCTTTGTGGGTGATGAATATGAAGTTCCCATCTGCAAGTAAAAGGCCCCATATTGGAGTTTGTTGTGAGACATCAGTGTACTGTACACTGCTATACTTTCCAGACTAAAGACTGAAAGGTTATTGTGGGTAGTAGAGTATGACTAGAGTTTGTGTAGAGATTATTGCTACTTGTCACATACATGCTTTTCTTTCTGGGTACATGGTAGAATATTAATCTGCTTTCCTTTGGGACTTGGGTGGACCTGTTATGACTTACTTTAGCCAACCTTGAATCTAAAAGACAATATGTTGTTGTTTTGTTTGTTTGTTTGTTTGTTTGTTTGTTTTGAGACTAGGTCTCACTATTTCTGCCTGTGGAACCACAGGCTCATGTTGCCCATGGTACCATAACTCAAGCAATCCCCACCCTCGGCTCTCCAGATAGCTGGGATTGCAGGTGCACGCCACCACACCCAGCTATATTTTTTTGGAACTAGGTCTCGGTACATGCCCCTGGTGGAACTTGAACCATGATCCTTTGCCCCAGTTGCAGCTTCACAGGCTGCCACATGTTGTTGCTTTCTGATAGAAACTTTAAGACACAATGAGAGCTTTGGGACACTTTATTTTTATTATTATTTTTGTTTACGTCTGTTATGATACTAGGAATATTCACAATACAAATTAGAGCCCTCCAGCTACCCTGAAAGAGGTAAGTAGTCTGATCAAGGGAAACATCATTAAATTTCTGGGGTTTATTGCTACCACAAAATAACCTGACTAAATGAAGATTATGAATCAGTAAACAATATCCTTAAGAGCATTTGAAGATCAAATCTTATCAAAATACTGGGTAGTAGATGAACCCTAGAAAATAATGGCATCACTGTGGATTCAGAATCTGACCCTTCCTTAGATTTTTGGTAACAAATTCAAGCTTTCAGGGAGGAAGGGAGTCCCCATTTTATGTATTCTAGAACAGAAAGGCCTTGCTGCAGTTTGAGTGTGCAAATATATGTTCTGTGCACTTGTATTGTCACCCGTTGTGTGTGTTTTGGGTGTAGAAATCTCTGCAGTCCAGTGTGCTAAGCATCCTCCATCAATTGCAACATTTAACCCTGACTTCTAAGACACAAACTTGAGCTAATGCTAGATGTCTTACTCCCCAAAAGGGCCATTAGCATTGATTTTGCAAGCAACTATTACCTGAATAATAATACCACTAATTTTTGAATTAATGCCAAGCGATATGTTAAGCAGTTTACATGAATTATCACTGTTGTTCATCTCAGTGTATCTACGAAGGAGTTGTGACACTCACTGACAATTTTTGAAACTTGAAAATTAGAAAGGTTAAAAATTTTCCCCAAGTCACACAGCTGGTAGGTGGTAGGTGGCAAAGCCAGAATCTCAGCCCAGGTCTGCTTGATGCCAATGCCATTGCTCTGTGGAACCCTCATTAATCACCCCTCACCTGGATCACTGGAACAATTGTCTAACTTCTGTCTCTGCTTCTATTTTTTTCTTCTTTAACCCTCTTCTTTTCTAAGTTAGTGTTATGAATAAGTAATATAAATATGATGCAGGAAGTTCTATTAAAATTGTGCTGACTTCGAAATGCTTCTTACATAAAACCTAAACTCTGCCTTGTGCCATACAAGGTCCTCAAGGACAAGGTCCCAGCCTACTTCTCAGCCATAGTCTCCCAGCACTCCTCTTTTCCTCTTCTGTTATTCTAAAACTGGCCTACTTTTGCTTTATTAATTCTACTGATAGTGACCTAGGTATGTGAAGTCTCCTCTATATGCAGTGCCCTCAAGGAGACGATCCATGAATCCTTTCACCTAAATTCAACCATTATTTAGTAGGACAATGTGAGTCTATCTTGCTCCATGGAGACTTATACAATATTCCATTCTGGGTTAAGCATTCCTCTCCTCCTATCACACTTCATGCAGTGCTTTATCATTGTCCGTATGAATGATGCACTAAGTAAATGAGGCCTAGAATTACAAAGTCGGGCATTTGAATATCAAGTCTGCCACTCTAGTTAAATATGCTTGCTTTGACAAGTTATTTAACTTCTCAAGTTAAATAGTTGGTAAAAATAATTTAAGTATAGAAGTTCCTTGGAAAGATTTTACTTTAATTACATTTTGCTTTAGAATTATTTTAATGTGTTTAACACATTGCCTGGCTCTAGTCAGGAGTTCAGTATAATATTTGTTGATATTCTTATTTCATTTACCACACTATAGAATAATTATATAAATATTAGTGTGTGAGTTGCTTGGTATTAAGACTTTTTGCTTGTTTGTTTCTTTAAATTCAGTGTCTAATATGTCAGACTCTGAGCAAATCTTTACTAAGATTTAAAAAATTAGGAAGTACCAATTAAAATGCTTATGCTTAAATGAATTAGCATCTATTCAGATCTCATCCAGATGCCAGAAAATGGCACTGAAATTATTCTGGTTGCTGGAGAATTTCCTCTTATTGCCCATCTAAGACTGTAGGAAAGAATGAAGAAGAATATGAGGGAGTCTGAGATAATGAAGACTCCTTCTGAATTTTCCCAAAATGTCCAGTGAAGTAAGAGCTGTTTTCTGAGATTGGGGAGGAAAAATTGGAAGCTTTTGGACTAAAGAGATTTGGAACAGGTCTGAAAGCAATGAGCCAAGGAATCAATGAGGGAGAAACATCAGACCTGCTGAGAAGTGGTTAGGGCCAGGTTGCAGCTGGTTGATATGAACATTAAGAAGCCAGGTCTACTTGGCTTTCCTTATTCTCCAGAACAGATGCAGGCTTAAAGAAGGTGGCCTTCCTGGTAGATACTAAGAAGGAGATCATCAAGGGCAACAAAGGGAGGATACTGATTTAATTGTGAGAATGCACAGTTTTACTGTTCTTTATTAGTGGCCCAATTAAATTCAAAATAATTAGCATATATTAAGCTTTTCACACATATATGTTGCAAAACTTTTAATTATATGAATGATAAAGATATTCTTTCTAGGGACAGGCATTCTATGGCTACCCCTTCCCCCCCCCAAAAAAAAAACAAAAACAAAAACATAAAAACACCAAAGAGTGAATAATAATCTTTCTGGGAAGAAAGTATTTTGTGTTTGAGTTAAAAAGATACCTAGATTTCACTTTACAAATGATACTCAGACCAAATTGATACAAACAAGTAAATGACTCTAAAATGTTAAATTTCCTTCCCTTGTTTGACTTACTTCATATTAAATGTTGAGGCTACGGAATGGATTCTGATGAATCATTACTTGAGTTTTCCTTGGAATCACAATAACTATAATAAAGATAATGAATACTAGTTCATTTAGAGAATTAACCTAAATAAACGTACTCTGATTTGAGATGATTAAACAGAGCAGTTCCATGATAAGTTAACACAAATGTGCTTTTTTTCCCTGACTTCACTTTTACTTGTCTGACCCTAATTGCACAATCACAAAAGTGATTAAAAGGAAGAAGATAAAGAAAAATGTTTAGGAGATGGAAACAATGTAACAACTTTTAACTTTGCATATATATACTTAAATTTGAACAGGAAAAATAACTGATTGTTTCTTTTGAACTACTCATTTTGACTCTTCCAAACCCATTAGTGCTATTAATAATTGCCTTTAGTGGTGCCATAAGAAAGTATCAAAGAAACAGATAGGAAGTAACAGGGATGTGAATGGTAATCAGACCTGGGGAATTCAACACTTAAAACTATTCCTTTTCCTTTTTTTGAATCTAAGAAAAGTGAATCCCCTTGAGGATTCAAAAAATTGAATCCATTTAAGATACTACAGCACTTATTGGTTCAATAGCAAAGTTATAAATATATATTAGAACTTAAAATATGTGTTTTTTTTTATTCCCATAACATGCATCTCTTTTCATAGACTGGCATATAATACAAAACTGAGATCTGATTGTCTTTCATAATAGGAAAATTTCCCAAGGGTAGAGCTATTCTCTCTCCAATCATTCTGAGTACGTCTTTCCAAGAAGCAACTACAGTCACTTTCCTAAGTACTATTATACTGAACTCAGATGCACATAACATGGAAGACCACAGGAGGTTCAGAATATATTAGACCAAAAGTCAGCTTAAAGGAAAGGGTAAGAGAGGGTGTGTTGAGTTACTTTCTTTTTCTTTCTTTTTTCTTTTTTTGGGAACTAAACTTGCAAGTAATTGACTTTATTGTCATCATAATGACTAACTATTTTACCATATTTGTTAAGATAAATGTATCTCATTACATCCTAGTGTGTGTGTATATATATATAATGTTTCACATCTTTGTATGTTCCAGGGTTCTCCCAACATTTACCCTCCCTGACTGCTGTCTCCAGATGTGTGCCTTAGTTTGATTGTTAGCTTGTTCGTTCTTTTCCTCTGGTCTTTTTTTTGTTTTTCCTATACCCCATAGATTAGTGGAAGCATTTGATTTCTGTCTTTTTGTATCTGTCTTGTTTCTGCTAATATGATATCATATTCCTAATATGATTCCTAAGGAATCCTCAGGTATCATATTCCTTCTAGGAATCATATTAGTAGAAACAAGTCAGATTGAGGGCATTTTCTATCGATCTTCACATCTTCATGCTTCTTTCCAAAAAGAACCTCTTTTAATATGGCTCACTAGCCTTGCCCATTTTATCACCCCAGTGGGAAATAGCACACTGTAGTCGCAGCAGAATGCTTGTGTTCAGTTGGATTCTTGTATGTAGCTCAGTCACAGTTAAATAGAGGTTCTCGCAGGAAACAGCCTAGACTGGCCTCTGGCTTTAAAAAAAAAAAAAAAGGAGTTATTTTTCTTCTTTCTTTCTTTTTTTCTTTTCTTTTTCTTTTTTTGAGAATAGATGTGAATGATCAGGATATGGGACCAAAAGGGCAACAAGAAGTGAGAGAGACTATGTTACCTTTTACTTTGCTTTCATGCTCCTGTTTAAATATGATGACTCTTTAACAAGCATGTGCAAGATATATTACCACTTTTATTTTTGGACTACTAATGTCTATTGAGAGAAAAATGGATGTTCTTAAAATATTCAAAGTATTTCAACAAATACTTCCTGTATATATTCAGAATGTACACTAAAATTTGACTTTGATTTCCTTCAAAGCAAATTTTATAACAAAATAGAGGGAATAAATGGCTATTAAAATATGAAATATTCTCATTTATAGGAACAAAGAAAATAATATCCTCTTGCATATATTGAAGATGAACTAAATAATAAATTCTTCTTGAGTTTTAACATAGTGCCTAAAATGACATGATTATTGTAGTGGTAATAATCATATTTGTATTTGATTCCATAACACACGTTATGCTTATATTGGCTGAGAGTTGGTAGAAAGTAGATGATCTAAAATTTCATGTAGCATGCTGATGATGAAGTAAAGTGGTGATGGATATCCTTCACTAGTTTTGCCTCCTAGACTATGTACATACACAATCACTTTCTCCCTTTCATATTAAACCTGGTCTACCTCATAAGAAGACAGTTTTAAAATCCAATCAGAAAACATGCTTCACTTTGGACTGCCACTGATTTTACTTTTGTGATAAGTGTTGAATTTTATATTGTTCTCATATGCCCTGCTGCAAGCACTGCTCATTTCTGTCAACATGTCCGATCACCCAGGGCCCTAGTTCGAGGCATTGTCTCTTCAGGGTGAATGGTCCTACCTTCTTTCTCCCACTGCAGTCATTCAGTTGCCCATAAGGTGGTTTATGTCTTGCGATGACAAGATACATTCAAACCATGAAAAATTTGCATGATTTATATTTGCATATGTATATATTTATATTTCAATGTGTGCTTATTGCCCTCTGAAGTAATTGGGAAATGATAAACTAAAGGAAATTATACCATTCCTATAAAACCCACATGGTCTTGATATATAAGTAACTTACAGTATCAGGGAATAAATGGAAAGAAGTTTGTATGTAATGTGTCTGAAATATTTTCTTATTAATTCACTTAATGATGCTTCTCAAACTGTCCTATTTTCCTCATTGCTTACCACATCTGTCAACCAAAAGAATCAATGTCATGCCATTAAAATTAGTATTTGAACTGGTTCTTGGAAATCTGTATGAAAAAAGGTGAATAGTTACATATCACATTGCCAATAACACCAGTAATTATATCTTGTTAAAATGAATATAGGATCAGGGATGAAAATACACAGAATGGAGTGTTGAGCAATTTTGAAGTAGTGTTTCATTAATTCTTAATATTTCTCAAGCACTCATTTTGTTGTTATTATGCCAGACAATTTTCTAATCCTGAAGATCAAATATTATTGTATCCACCTCATTTTTTTAAAAACAGTTAATTTGGTAGAGAAGACAAGTATATTAATCACATATAGCATTTTAGGTGCATTATAAAAAAATAAACATTAAAGTAGCACGGAGGTCAAAACAAAAACATTAGTGCAGAAATTCTTAGATCGAAATATATCATTTCATTTGCTACTTGAATGACTATGGTAAAGAAGTACAGGGAGGGAATATCTAGAGACTAGGCTAGAACCTGAAGTATCTTAAAAACAGCATCCCTCTCCCCCTCCCCCCAAAAAAAGAAAAAGAAAACTTGTGAATATTATTTTTTTAGATTGAAAATGAGCAGCAAACGATCAGGTTTTGAAATAAGTCACTTTGAGATATCCTCAGGAATTCTACTTAGGAGGAGTACACCATCAATATTTAATGACATCAAGAAGGTATTCCAAATTTATGTACAGTTATATCCAGCCTGACCATTTGAATAGCTCATTTATATAACATACACTGTCTTTTTGATAGAAATATAGCAGTAAAACATTTTTATCTATTAGTTAATGACAAAATGAAATTTGTTTCCTTTGAATAAAAAAAAGCGCCACAAAATAATATCGATTCAAATGCTAATCTGGGACTGATCTTAGTAAGAATAGATTTATAGAGTATAGAATATAGAGAAGACTGAGTTCTGAAAAAGGAAAAACTAAGGAAATGAGATGAATAGTTATTTAGTAAACATATCTTGAAGGCTCTTGCAAAATATGGTAAAAAATGAATTTTATTTAAGAGGAATAGTAGCCTTTTGCGGGATTTTACAGGGTACATAAGATAGTGATGTCACATGACCTAATCTTCATTTTTAAAAGATAATCTCTGGATTATGGAGTGGAAGCAAGACAACTAAAATGACTTTGTACAAAAGTGATTATAGCAGAGCTCATAAGCAGTGGTTACATTTTGAAGGTGACCCAAATAGAAATTATAGATAAGTTAATTGTGGCATGTGGAGGACAAACAAAATCAATATTATTTTTTAGGTAATAAATTACCATAAACTTAGTAGCTGAAAATAGCATCCATCTATTAGTTCAGGGTCTGTAGATCAGAATTCTCATCACAGGTTAACTGGGACCTCTGCTTAGTGTCTCATAAAGTTATAGTTGAGGTTTTCAGACTGTATTCTCATCTGGAGGCTCTATAAGAGGAATTGTTCCAACTTCATTCAGGTTGTAGAGAAAATGTACTTTCTTGTGATTGTAGACTTGAGGACACCAGTTCCTATCAGTCTCAGAGGCTGTCCTCAGCTGCTTATGATGGGTACTTAAAAAGATGATTGCTTTATTCGTGAAAACTAGGAAGGATTCTAGAATACATCTGCAAGCAAAATGACAAAATGCAATCCAAGGAGTGATGTCTTGTCATTGCTGTCATACTGATTGGAAGCAACTTGCATGTCCCATCCAAACCTCAAGACTAGATTCTACAAAGGCATGAATACATAAGGATTTAATGTTTAATGGGTGGAAAGGGGTTGAAGCTCAAATGACAATATTACATTAAACTAACCTTGAAACTTCAACAGCAGCGGTTTTTCTTAAATGAGACAAAAAAAAAGCCCTAATTTTTAAAACCACACCCAGTAACGAGTTGTTACTTTCAGCCAAAACTAATCAATCTGACAAGGGTTAAAAAATAGTAAGAACTCAATGCGGATCTTCCACATCCTCTTTGAAGTAGACAGTCATAGATTTGAAACTTTGCATGTATGGAAGCAAAATAGCAGCTGCAGGGAGTAGGAAAGGAATTTGATTAGGATCACCTACAAGGAATTTCAGGTGGAGTCCAAATGAGATAGGAAAGTCTGAGTATTTGATCACCATAATCTTCAATCTAAATTTTCCTCACTATATTGAACAGCCTAGATATACAACTGGAGATATTAGACAGTTAAATGGTCAATTAACAATGAGGTATGAGAGAGAACTTGAGAGATAAGACAAATGACAAGAAAATGGATAAACCGATGAGTATCATTATCTAGTTAGAAAAGGAACAAGGAAAATTTTCCTGGTAGGTAAATTGGAAAATATAGTCAAACAGAAACTGTCTATATGTAACCAGAAAAGAAGTGTAAAAAAAAAAAAAAAAAAAAAAAAAAAAAAAAAAAAAAAAAAAAAAAAAAAAAAAAAAAAGAATAAAAA
>PVHY01000897.1:0-20739 GCA_004024945.1 Uropsilus gracilis | reverse complement strand
TGTAGGAGTGACTGGTAAAAGAGAAAAAGAGACTTAAAAATTAAAGGCAAAGAAATGAGAAATCAGAACAGTCTACCTTGTGGCAAGGCTTCGGGTAAAGGGAAAAGTATGAACCAGGTCAGAGACAGGATGAAAGGGTGAGTAAGGATTGGTGTCACTCTACTGGTAGGAGGATGGCAGAGATGATAGAAGATAAAAGTGATAAAACCAGATAAAAGCATCAAAGTAAGTATGCCTATTTACAGGAGCTTTGGGTCATAATGATTTAGAAACAGCAGCATTCAAGCTAGAGACAAAATAACCTCTACATCCTGTGTTACATGAGCCTTGGGAAACGCCTTAAGAAACTGAATTTGAGGTCATTTAATAAAAGAAGCAAGTGTTCATAAAATCAACAGAGGAGGGAACATTCTGTAGGATGCTCAAGGGGATGTGTTTTTGAATTTGGACTTCCTGGACAGAGTGTAAAGTTATGGGTGGAGTAGGAAGATGATGGTGTGGGAAAACTCTGAGATATAAAGGGATGACAATACTGAAGAGAATACATCATCTAGCACTACTGAATTTATCAAATTAGTTGCTTTTAGCCAAACAAGACTTCTAGCAGGATGTCCAGACATTTGAAGTTCCACATTACTACTATATCTTGCTCATGTGACAGTTTCATGATCTGTATTAGGGAAGCATCTGCTGGTTTGTGTGAGCTGTCATCCATTTCCACAGCAACATCAATTACGCTTTTCTTTCCTTTTATCCTTACCCGAATGTTCTCTACTGTGGTCTGCCCTCGATTCCACGCATCCCTATTCACCTTCTTCAAGTGTAAAGGTATTCTTCCACCACTTCTGTTCTGACTGCTTGTATTAAGAAAACAATCTAAATGATGCAGTTATGAGTTCCTTCCTTTGAAATGCCCCATGATACATAGGAAGTGATTAGTTGGTATTAGTTGATAAATGATGAAGTGTTTCTTTCATGTTACGTACTATCAGTTTTCAATATATTTGCATTCATATCTTAGGCCTCTAATATGTTTTTGAATAGATTTTGTTACTATATGACTTAACAGAATTGACTTTCATACTATTGTTTATTTCTTTTTCTTCTTTTTCTCTATAATTCCACTTAGACACTTTTAGGGGGATTTTTGTGCAGATAGCTTTAGCTTCTAACGTTTTTTCCTAGTTTTCAGGAAATGCTTCCAACAGCACTTAGTATCAATAAAGCTGTTTTTATTCAAATCTCTTCTAGCATGTCTAGAGAATGGTTTATGTATAAGAGCCAAAAATGTCTTTGATCACAAGTACTTCACTAGGTGTCTTAGGGTTTCCAGGACCTGCCTGTTCTAAAGAAACTCCAGCTTGTCCTCTGTGTGTCACTGAGTCACACTGCAATGAGCTAATTCCTTGGTGAGCCAGTCAAACTCACACCCTGCCAGGGGTATTTTGGTCATAAATAGATAACAAATGGGATTCTTAGGAGAGATGAGATAACTTGATACTAATACTTCAGTGATAGCATCTAGGAATTCTTGTACCTGGAGCTCTTCAAGCACTAATCTCTGCAGAGGCTTTGTCTTTGAGTACAATTCAACCTTAACAATAAATCTCCTTTGTATTTAAGTAGGCCAAGGTCCACTGCTTGCTATTGATGTACCTAAAATAACCTTAGCAGATACAATAAACTTGTTAGTGCTACAGAAAGAAGTGTACAATGTCCAAGGACAGCACATTTAAAATTAATCAGACCATTTTTTTTTTCAAATTTGTGTCATAAAGTTGAACCTGAATCAAAAAACATAGGTGGATCAGTGAAAAGTCCGTATTTCTTTTGAAAAAGCATGCGTATATACAAATCATTCCAATAGTAGTTCTTTAAAAAGTACATTTCAGGTATGTTATATGTTTGAGCTTTGATTCTAAAATGTTATGACTCAATTCTTCAATGTGCCATAGAATTATTTTATTGCTAATTACAACATGTTTATCATTCATGAATGTTTTTATAGACTGCATTTTCTATGACAATTCCTTCTTCCTGCAATTTTCTAAGAAAAAAAATGAAGGCAGATTATTCCATCTCATATATGTACTTTAGTTCACTCTATAAAATGAAATGAAGATGGTTGAAGAAGGCAATTATCAAATTTAGTTTTCTCTCTAGAAGCTCAAAGTACTTATCTGTCGTTATTCAATTGATTTTGTAGGATCCCCTTGAGAATTGTGTGAAACAGCTATTTTATAACCAGAGAAATTAATGCAGAAACACCACATGCTGTGTTAGACTGTAAGAACAGGATTAGAAATCACTACCTCTGTATTTATGAAATGCCGTTAGTCCATTAAATTATGGTGGGACCATCCCACTGCTTATACAGTGTTCTCTTAACTGTGCTTCCTGTATTGTAATGAACTAAATGACTAAACATTGTAATAACCTTCTACTTGAAGGTGAAAGAAATCGTTTAGTGTCAATTAACTTCGTTCGTGGATCAACTCATCTTTACAATTTTCAATGTAAGTGTGAATCACTGTTAAAATATCATGTGTATAATGATTAGACAAAATACTAGATGTTACAATCACTTTTTAAATTGTCTATTAAATGTCTTAGTCTGATATTCTGTTTGATATTGTTTGTATCCATAGTGTCTTTCAAAGTCATCTGCCTTTGATTTTCTGTATTTACTCTACAGTTCATCAGCCAAACTGTTTCACTCCTCATCAGGTAAACAATACTTTGTTCCCATTTTCTTTCTTTTCATATTTGCTGCTGCTGTTCTTTTAAGTCATGCAGTTTCTCTGACATAATACTATCTTCTTCCTCTAATTTAATCCAAATCTTGTTTATTCTATTTTCTACACAGTCTTTCTGGGAACTTTGAATCAAACTATCCCTCTCACTTTTAAATTCAGGTTACATTTCTATGATTATTGATGTTAATGTTGTATAGTTAATTATTTCCATTTCCCTTAGACATTAACTTGACTCTTACTTTAATACTTACTGCTTTTCTTTCTAAAGAGAAAACTTCCAAGGAAAAAACATTAACTTACCATATTCTAGCTCAGATAACATCTAACATGAGAGTTTGTACTTATCAGATGTTTAATAAATTGACAGTGAAGAGTGCTGATTAATTAGCTAGCGTGCTTAAGTGAAATTAAGGTAATTTTGGTTTGGACAGCAGAGAAAATTTTAAAATATTTATCATTTATAAGGTGGGGGAATTATATATATTCATACATGAAATACAAAACAATTTATAGAATCATGATTTTAGTTGTTTTTTAATTTCCTGACACAGAATAATATGCCATTAGATAGAAGTTTATATATAGTCTGGTAAGTATCACAGTCACTAATGACCCCTGTAGATGAATATCAATCCTGATTGTCTCAGAATCAAAAGAAAATAGCATTTTAGTTGATTGGGCATTTTATTCTGTTGTCTGTGCAGGCAATCACTGACTGTTATATAAACAACCCAGAGCTACAGACTTACTTGAAATTCTTATTGTCTTCTTTTCAATTTAACTACATCCATCCATATTTATTATAACATATCGCCCTACCCTTATTGTTTAGTAGATAGCTGGTCTATTTATTGTTTTTACCTTTTGTACACAAATAGTTACTCCATAGTGCCCTCGACCACCTCATTACTCTGAATTGTTTTTATATCTCACCCTATTCCTTTACTCACTGTATACATTCAATTAAACTAATATTTCTTACTTCTTCTTAGCAGCAGGGTGCTGGACTAGCTGTTGCCAATGAATCTACTGCTGTGTCAAAATATTTAAAAAGTCATCAAATGTGAATCTAGCTATTCTACTGTAGGATTTTATACTAGAAACAATCAAAATTAAGCAATAACATTCATGTGCAGAGATGCTCATTATAGCATTATTTGAAATGTCAAAATATTTCCAATCTAACAAGAAAATAAATATTGCATTTTCATAAACTTGAAATAACATGTAAATATTAAAGAATGTTGGGAAAGGATATTTTGTGACAAGCATAATGGGCATCACATATCATTTTATGGCATGATTCACTTTAATCATTTTTTCAAGCATATTTGTGATCATATCCAATATGCCCCACAAAATTCAAGACACTAGTTATATGACCATAAGCAAACAAGGCCCTTCCCATACAAAGACCCTTCCCATATTTGCATGGTGAAAGGGGAAAAAAAAGACACACAAGTAACTCTATGATAAGGTCTCAGTTAAGCTGAACACAATTTAAGGGAAAGCCTTCTTTAAAGGTGGTCAAGGAAGATAAAATCAACCAAGTTGAATATCTGGGGAAAAGCACTTGAGACAAAGCAAATTTTAAGGCATTGATTTTAGAATGAGCTTGATATTGAATCAGTTGTCATTCAAAATGAACAAATGAATGAAAAATGAGTTATTCAGTTCTTCATCTGTTATCTACAAAAGTTTTATTAATCAACTTTATAGAGACATGCATTATACATTTTAGATAGCCCTCAACTTCAATAATTGAGTGCCTGTAATTTGTCAGGAACTTTTTCCAATTAATTGATTTCTACCTATCAAACTATCAAATTCAAATCTATGTAAAATGTATCAAGTCTAAATTTTGGGTTCCTTTATCTGTTCTTTTATCTGTAAACCAAATGATAATATTTAATGTCAAATGCTGTATGCCTGAGCAATTGCCGCAATGTTAAAAAGAAGATAAATACCAGATGGTTTCACTTATATGTGACATACAGAAAAAACTAAAGGCTAGACCAAAAAAAAAAAAAAAAAGTATTAACTTTGGCCACAGATATGAGGCATCCAGGAGGGTAGGGAGACTGGCTGAGAGAGGGGTTAAAACAGTCTAAAAAGGGGTAGGAGGGACAATGGTGACAGTTTTTGGGTGCTTTGATGGTGGAAGAAATATGCTAACCACACGAGAAAGGACAATAAATAGCAATGTAAGAAAAAATACTACATTTAAAATTTTTGAATAACAAAAACAAAAGGGTATATGTTATTACAGCTTTGCAAGTCCAGGAATGAAACAGCTCGATGGTATTCTATTTCCAAATACCTTCTCCCATGTTCTGCCTTCTATGACCAGTGGAGGTGTAAGCATACTTTGTTTCCCTAAAATAAAGCAAGACTTATCCCAAGTGTGAATTCACAAGAGAAAAGGATCCTTTATCTTTCCCTATACAAGACAATTAAAATGTTAATATATGCAACTAATGCTCCACAAAAATATAGCATGTACAATAGGACGACATTTTATGTAAATATGGTTTTTGTTGTGGGAAATTTCACTAGTAATTGCTTGCTACTACTCTAACATTGGGTATTCTTATTTGGAAAATAAAGTATTTTCTATGTTTAAGAATACACCAGTTCTTAGATATAGTTACATTGTAAGATGATATTTCAAAGGTTTACATTTCACACCCAAATTTGCCTATGTTTTTAACTTCAACGGGTGATAATCATCCCTTATTTCTTTCTAATAACTTCAGGTTAAATTAACATAGCTCTTTCCTGATAATCTTTGTTAGTAGAAAAGCAGTTCCCTGTTTTTCAGCATCTCTGGATTTCTTTCAAAATTCATTATCTTCACTGATTCATGGAAAGGAACATCAGGCATCTAAAGGGTAACTTGATTCTTCCAAGATGTTCTCACTCTGTCAAGTAGAGTCTATTATGAAAACCAGACACCTATACCATTCCCTGCTACCCACATCCCTCTCAACTTCCACCTCCTCTTTGACTAATTAATCTGCATTGCACTGAAATAATTTATTTTGCTAAACAAAATTTTAACATTACCTGTGATGAAGAGTAGAATATTTGATGTCAATTACACATGGGTTAAAAAGCATGTTTCTATCCTCATTACATGAATTGCTTGTCTAGCTGAGCTTTTAACTCTGAACTGTAAAACAGAATAATCAAATTCCATGCCCAGAAGGTTGTATAAAGGTGCGATTTTTAAAATACGTAAAGTGCTTAAGAAACTGGTGCATAGTTAACACACAAGAAGTTGTAATTTCTATTATTATATACCACTTTCACATAGCTAGTTCCAGTTTGATTATTTATGAAGATGCCAGCCCTTTCTTTTTCTGAAAAAACTTAAATACATATTTGAACAAACTAAAGATGATTCACTGAAATGTTACAAAGAATTTTATATATGCAAATGTGTCTTTTCCTTTTATTAAATTATTTGAACATCATAAGATATACCACAAAACACTGAAAAATTTATGTTGACACATTGTTAAAATCAGAAATCCAATTTAGTGATGAGTTTAAATTTTAAATCCATTTTAGGTTTTTATTACCTATCAATGTGCCTATCTAGTATGGGGTTACGATTCTATTAACTTCTATCTCTTTCTCATCTGTAAAATTAGAGTAACTCATGACTATCATAGGTGTTTATGATTAATTAAAATAAAAATAGTATTTTAAAGTCAAAAACCATATGCCAAGCACCATCATAATCATCATCTCCTTTCTCTTCTCTCTCACACAAACACACAATGGAGGGAGTGAATAAAATAAAATCATAAAATAATTTAACAAATAACACACTTAAATGCAAGGAAGCCTATAATGCAAAAAAGGTGGAAAAACCCTAAGATATAATGTTGCAGATACTATCAGGAAAAAAAATAGTCATAAAAGATCACTTTCTTTAACTATTTAAGAACTGTATGATATAGATGAGAAATTGATGACTGTATCAATTGATAGAGTATACTCATTGCTGAGAAGTATTTATCCATTACTGGTGTGTAGATTTTGGACTAATGGAGAACGATTTGGCAATCCACTAAATCTTATAAGCTAGATTCACTTTGACTCAAGAGTCAGTTTTAAATTATACTATAGCTTCACTTACATGTGTGATATGATGGTACATGTGTGCAGAGAAAACAACCTCCACAGGAATGAATTGCATTCTGTGGGACCATAAAATCAAATATTATGTTGCGAATGAAAGAATGGGGAGGGTCTAGATGTGCTGGTATGAATTATATGTTGCTCCGTCAAAGCATTTTGTGACAGACCAAGATCAAAATATGCTTCAGAAAAAATAGTGTAGTTCTGTGTGTGTGCACATATAAGCAAGTATGCACAACACACACACACACACACACAGACTTTTCCCAAAAATTGGTATGGTGGTTACCTTTAGGAAAAGGGGCTAAGTAGCTGGAAAATAAATTGGGTGAGGAGCACTTCTTACTCTACATTTATAAAACAATATAGCATTTATTTGTAAATACTTCATCTTTTATAAATCCAAAAACTATAATGTATTTTTTAAATCATACGGTAATTTTTTTGGTTAACAGTCTTAAACCACATTCTGTGGCTTAGACTTTCACTCAATTCATTATATAGTAAGAGCACTAAGATTCATTTAGAAGTCATTTATGATATGCTTTGTATCAGACATCATACTGGACCTCTTTTTATAGATATGAAGAACATAGATATAACCACCACTCTCGAAAATCTTACTTGTTTGAGAAAGCAACTCATAATCAAATATTTTTTTCTTTATACAAATTTTTCAATATTATTTGACTTCTTAACTGTTACTTGTGATATGAATTTTAATATTTGAAATACAATTTAGGAAATGCTATATTAGAATGCTCTATTCTCTAACAACAATATCTTTACAAAGGAAAAAGGTGCTCCAAAAGCAGTACAGGAATGATAAACAGCACGTTCTACCAAGTCCCAGGAAATTGCACCCTCACTAAGGATGAGGAAATGGATCAAGAAAAAAAAAAAAGACTAAAAGGCTAAACAAGGACAAACAACAAAAAGAAAGGAGGCAAAGTGACCAGGAGAGATGTGGTGTGTGTGAGTGTGTGTGTGGGGGGTATTTCCATGGGGATTAGCAGTTATACAATCATATATTGTAAAATATGCAAACATTTTTAAAAAATATTAAAAAAAGGAAAAATATGATAGAAAAGAAGAAAATATATATAATATATACTCAAAACCTTACTATAAAGTTAATGAAGATACTTTTAAACTCTAGGTGACTTTTTCAACTCAAAACACAGTTCTTCATTAGTAGTATGCAAAATTAAGATTGAGATTATGCAAAGCTTCATTCCATGCAAATGGCTAATATAAGTTAATATTGATATATTTATCATGAATATATTTTTGTAAAAGATATAGGTAAATCCAGACACATGATAAAAAGCATTGTGTCTGAGTCCAAGCTGTATGCACCTCAGGAAAGGGTGTTTACACAGGTTAGTCAACTAGTGATAAAAGACAGTAATAAATGCTATGATTGGATTCACCTACCCTTATTCACAATCCCCCCCCCCAACCTTGGCCACCCTATAATGAAATTGGTTTACAAGTGACCGCATGGCCCACTTTCCATCTACAGAATAAAATTTGAAATACCTGGGTAGAACTTTAGCAAGCCTTCTGAAAGGAGAGAGGCTTGACAGGCATGCCTTTTTTGAACTTCACCATTTCTTTCTCTCTTGCCAGGAACATATAAATCAGGGATAATAGTCATCTTGTAACTTTTAAGGAAAAACCATATCTAACAAATGACACTCAGAAATACTGAAGAGACCCTAGTTGCTGATAGTGTATCTGCGCCAATGAACCAATTCTGGTCTGCTTATCACCAACGTGTTCTTAAATGAGAATAATAAATCCATATGTGTGAATTGTGTTTTTTTTGTTGTTACTTGCAGTGAAATGCACTCCTGACAAAAAGGATTAGAATTCTAAGAAATGTTTTCACACAAGCACATGTTAAAGGGAAAGGAAGAAAATGTAAACATAGCCATAAAATAATCATGGTACAAATCATGACCCTAAAAATATAAGCAGATGTAAACTTTCTTATGTATAATCTGAAAACTTTTGCTAAGAAGAAAGAAGGGTTTTACTGAATTTCTCATAACAGAACCACAATATTGAAACATTGAGAGATACCCCCACATGCTAAGATAAAGGACCTATGGGTTTTGATTTAGGAAATAAAAAATTATTGAAAAGCTACTGAAAGTTATTGGTAAAGTTATTGGTAAAGAACTTTTGAGTGCTTGGAAATACAATACAGGAATGACTAATTTGTGGCAAGTGTATGTAATATAGATGTCAGTCCAATCAGATCATCAGACATTTGCAGAAAGTATGCACATGTGACCAAAGGCAGGGGAGAACTCTGCACCGAGGTGAAGGCTTAGTCTAAGCACTGTTTGTGAATTGTTCTCTGACTTTGACACTGATGATAGAGAGCTGCTAAAAGTCCAGCCAGGATGCTGCTGCTCAAATTCAGAATCACTCACTCCAGAAAAGGCCATGTGTTAGATATACTTCCTCATATTCATCCTCTACCTGCTATGAAGAGTTACAATTTTTATGTAAATTTTTCTTTTTTTTTTCATCAGGGGAGTGGGGTCAAAGAGGAGAACAGGGAGAGTCAGGATTATAGGTCAAGTCCCTGGAAGGAACTTCTACTTCTTTCTACCCTTGTCATTTTCCTCTGAATTACAGCCTGGAGGTTGGCTTTTCCTCAAGGCAAATGAACTCAAAAGGTTTATTTTCTCTTCTTTTTCCCCACCTGGAAAATATTCTTCCCACACATATGAGTATTTCCATGTTGCTTCTGCATACCTGCCTGCCTTTTTCTCTGTGTCAGTAGTCACCACATCTTCAAGCGTTCTACAGAATTCTTCATAGTCAGTGAGCAGAATGGAGCATGGCTCTCCCTACTACTCTCTCTCTACGGAAGGCAGCTCTCATGTTCCTCACAGTTAAGGTTCAAAACATAGAATACCCTTTCAGTGCCTGCCTATTTAGACTTTCAATTTCACATCTGTAAATACTGATTCCCACTGCCATCAGAGAAGCTTATGCCTCACTACTGTACCTCTCCTGAAATTATATTCCTTGGTGGGTCCATGGCAGTGTGTCCAGCATCATAGTGGTCTGAAAACTTTTGTACAAAAGGAAAGGCACTGAGTATATAAGTGAATAACTACCCAGGATCTCAGACTAAAATTGTATGGACTTTTATCTGTCCCATTATTCTGAAATTTAGTAATTTACTTTTCTGATATTTCTAACCTCCAGATTTATCACTGTTCAAAAATCTAAACTCTGTATGCTACTTTAATTATGATCCCTAGTACCTATATTCTTCATGCTGTATCACCTCTTAATGTTTTCCTCAGTCTCATCAACCGCTACCCTTTTTTTAATGGTACATTTTCTCAGTGTTTATTATCCTTCTGACTTCAATGGCACCCGCCCAAACCAAAGGATTTATTTGAAAGACCTTTCTAACTTGCCAATTTTCAGTCTCAACATTCATGGTTTATCATCTTTCTAATCTTGGATCCCTATGAATTTCTGAAATCTGATTCTAAACATAGATGAAAGAGGCCTACTAGGGAAGTATCATTTGTTGCTAAGCACTAAAGTATCCTAGTTATCTCCACGAAGCCCACCACACACGCACGCACATCACAGCCCACTCACATCACTACACTCACACATCAGTAGACTGAATTTCTGAATATCTATTCTCATTCTCCTAGCCATTCCAAAACACAATTTAAAAAAATATTCCGCAGTGATAGACACGTTTTTAGAGGATCCAGCAAGGTCCCAACACCTTCTGAGAGTTTACCTTCCTCTATAGAGAAGAAGTTGAAGTAATCAGTATTTACCTCTTTAAACAACTGCAAATTTATTATCTGCCTCTACCCTAGTTCTCACTTTTAGACTCAAGAAAAACAGTATTCACATACTTAATTAACAGTAATCAAATGGTGATTGGGTCAGAACTTCTCAAATTTTAATGTGCTCATGAAATACATGGACATGCTGTTCAATGCAGATTCATTAAGTGTGGAGTAGAATCTGAGGTTCTAAAAATATCTCAGCAATGTTCATGTTCCCGATCCTTACATAATGTATCAACTAACACATGCTTAACCACTATGCTCTCCCTTTTCCTCTGGAATCTTTGTCAATTTTATCTTCTCTCTCTTCTGCACTTCCATGTTATTCCTCTACACTGATTGCTTAGATGATGCAGACACTTGAAAAAAAATAAAAATAAAAGGAAAACAACAGCTTCTTATAGCTGATGTTTCTCTCCCTATCATGTAAGTTCTTGCTTTCTGCCAAGGCCAAGCTAATTAGAATGTTCTTTTTTTTTTTTTTTTTTTTGAGACTAAGTCTCACTATTTTTGCCTGTGGAACTACAGACTCATGTTACCCGGGCTACTATAGACTCAAGCATCCCCAGCCTCAGCTTCCCAGGTAAATGGGATTACAGGCATGCACCACCACACCCAGCTATGTTTTGGGACTAGGTCTTGCTGCGTGTCTCCAGCAAGACTTGAACTGTGATCCCTGACCCCGGCTTCCTAGGCTACCACCTACAGGCATGTGCCATGCTCGGCCTACATAGAATATTCTAATCTATAATACTGTTAACATCCTCAAGGTCTGTATATTCTTCAATCTCTAAGATATGATATCTACAACCTTTTCACTGAATATATGCTATCTAAGTTTCCAATGTTTTGCCTGACCAAAGTTCCCACTTACTGTTATTCAATTACTTGGTTGAATTTAATAATTTTCTTCAGAGTTTTTGCACCTCATTCAAACTCTCAGCATGACTACTATGGACCTTTCTTTCTTCACGTGTCCTCCCTAGTCCATCCATTTTCATTAGCTTTTTAAATGTTTGTGTGCCCTCAAGTTTAGTCTGACTCTTGCTATCTTCTCACACTCAGCATTATTCTTAGTTTGGCCTATTATATATAGTTTCAATTACCCAGCATTTCTTACTTTCAATTTAGATATTCCCCATAAATTTTATTTGTACTGAACTCATTCACTCATTGTCCAAGAGAAAAGTTGAAATGACATCTCAAATCTAGCTTATCATTATCTTCTGAAAATCTACTTTTATTTTCTCATATATTAATTATGCCCCATGTTAACTATTTGTCCTAGTCAGAATTGACTTATTCAAGAGCAGATAGTGACCCTAAGGCCTGCAATATTTTCAAAATTAGGGAACAAATATATTTCAGGACAAAAAAAATGTTTTTATTATTTTGTCTTTTATTGAGCTATAATTAATATATTGCAGAGTTCCATATATACAACATAATATTTTGCAAAGTGAGAACCACAATAAATTTAGTTAAAATCTATTCCCATCAATAATTACAAAACATTATTTTTATTTTTTAATTTATTAGTAATAGTCGTTCTAACAGAAGTGAGGTGATATGACATTGTGCTTTTAATTTGTATTTTATTCATAGTGATATTGAGTATATTTTTATATACCTGTTGACCATCTTCATGTCTTCTCTGGGGAAATGTCTATTCAAATCCTCTGACCAATCAGATTGTTTTCTACTATGAATTATGTTAGTTCTCATATACCAACCCCTTATAGAATAAATAACATCACAGTAATTTTCTCCTAGGGAATAGGTTACCTTTTCATTATATTTTTTAAATTAATTTTTAAAATTTATTTATATATATTTCACATCATTTCAGTCCCTGGGGGTCACCTACCACCTCCCCTCCCCGCCTGCTCCTTTTCATTATATTAATAGCTTCCTTTGCTATGCAGAAGTTTGTAGTTTAATGTACCCATTTATTTTTTATTTTGTTGCTTTTACTAGTGAAATCAGAAACAAGATATCATTGTCAAAACTAGTGTCAAGGACAGTGTTGCTAATCATTTATCTGGAAGTTTTACATTTTCAAATTTCATGCTAAAGTCTTCAACCCAATTGGAGTTATTTTTTGTGTACAGTATTGAGATAGTAGTTCACTTTCTTTCTTTTGAATTCATTTATAAGTTTTAACCATTCTTCGGTGGTCTTTAGGGTATATGTGTGTGCATACATAAATATATATGCAGAGTATTGTATATAACATTTCTATATATATAACATGATATCTTCTAATACAGTCATGTGTCAGTAATGGCAATACGTCCTGATAAATGTGTTAGGTGATTTTGGCACTGTGCAATTGTTATCAGGAGTATTTATATAAACCTAGATGGTATTATCCAGGTCCTTTATTGTTCAAATCCTCATTATATGTGACATATAATTATAATTATAAATTTTCTTCTTCCTTTATAATTTGGATACTTTTGATTTCATTCACTAATTGTTTGGATAGATTTATAGTGCTATCTTGAATAAAAGTGACAGGAATGGCTACCCTTGTATTGTTTCTTATCTTACAGGAAAAATTTTCAACTATTCAGTCCTTAATGTGATGCTAGCTGTGGATTTGTTATATATGGTATGTTTTATATGGCCTTAATTACATAAAGCAGCTACATATCCGCTTTATTCACTCTGTTGAATATTTTTTTCATTATTACTAGATACTAGATTTTTTAAAATTTTTTTCTGCATCGACTAAAACTATCATGGCCTTTTACCATCATTTCTTAATGTGGTGCATCATTTATATATGATGATTTATGTGACTGATTTATATATGTTGAATCATCATTCCATTGGGACACTTTTATTGTATTCTTGTATTTGTTTTACTAATATTTTGTTGAACATTTCTACATCATTGAAGATATTGCCTCTAACTTTCTTTTCTGGTGATTTTCTTACCTAGTTATAGCAGACTAATACTGACCTCATAAAATGAGTCTGGGAATGTTCCCTTCTCTTCTATTTATGAAAGAGTTTCAGATGAATTGTTATTAGTTCTTTGAATATTAGATAAAATCCTCTAGTGAAAACCTGGAATTTTATTTATTGATCTTTTTATTATGACTCAATACCATTATTAGAAATTAGTTTATTTTTACTTTTATTCATGATTCATTGTGAAGGTTGCACATTTCTAAGAATTTATACATTTTATTTAGGTTCTCTAATTTGTAGGTTTATAATTATGTATATAGTGATCACGATGCTTATATTTCTGTGGTAATAGTCTAATCTCAACATTTCTCTGAATTTTACAGTTTTATGCCTGTACTTGGTTTCCAGTGTTAAAACATTTGATCAGGAAATATGTTTGATAAGCTTCCCAACTTCTTAAACATAGTAGAACTTATATTGTGGTTTAATATATGACCTATTTTTGTAAAGGTGCCATGTTTAATGTTAATATACATTTAAGGACAAAAGTATATTTTGTTGCTTTAGGATAGAATATTCCTACAGATCTGTTATGTTCATAGAACCTGTCACTTAAGATCAATGTTTCTCTATTGATTTTTCTGTCTTGGTAATCTACCCATTGATGCAAGTGGAATATTAAATTCCCTTATTATTTTATTGCTATTTCTCTATATCTATTAATATTTGTTTTATGAATAAGTGCTTCTCTGCCTGCTGCATGCATATTTATAAATACTGTCCTCTTGTTAGGTTCATCTCTTTATGGAATATACTTCTCTCTTGTTGAAATCTTTGTTTCAATGTTAATTTTGTTTGATATTAAGTATAACTCACCCAGCTTTCTTTTGGTTTTCATTTGCAAAACATCATTTTCTGTACCTTTACTTTCACTCTGTATCTACCTTAGATCTACAGTGATTCTCATAAAGGAAGCATATAGATAAGTATTTCTTGCTGGATTTTTTTTTCCCTTGCAGGATTTTAAAGATATCCTGACACACTCTATTCAGGTCTGTAAAATACCTGCTAAAAAAAGCTGCTGTTGGTCTTGGCAGTTTCCCTATTATGTAACAAGTTGTTTTTCCCTTGCCGCTCTAAGATACGATTCTCTCTTGGGTTTTGCAGCAGACCTCCCTGAGCTTGCAGGATCTTAATGTCTCTTTTCCTCCCCTGATTCAGGAAGTTTTTATTCATTTATTCAAATAAGTATTGGCTCCCTCCCTCCTTCCTTCCTCTCTACTTCCCATCCTTTCTTCTCTTCTGAGAACCCCATAATGCGAACATGTATTTACTTGGTGTTTGCCCATAGCTCCCTTAAGCATTTTCTTTGCCTGTTTTTGTTTTTGTTTTGTTTTGTTTTTGTTTGTTTGTTTTTTGTTTTGTTTTGTTTTGGTTGGTGATTTCTATTGTTCTGTCTTAGAGTTTACTGATTCTTTCTTCTGCTTCATACAGCCTGTTATTAATCCCTTTAGTGAAGATTTCACATCAGTTATTGTATCCCTTATCTTTGTCAAACTTGTAGCTATTCATTTTTCTCCCAGTATAGTAAACATCTTTATTACCATCATCTCAAGTTCTTCGTAAATTACCTATTTCGATTTCTTTAAGATATTATTCTGCAGTTTTACTTTGTTCTTTCATTTAAAATAATTCTTTTGTTTTCTCATTATACTTATGTCTTTTTTTCTATGTATACCTCTTCCAATCTTGAAGAGGTAGCCTCTTGTAGAAGGTGACCCTTACCATTTAATTTAACCATTTTCTCAGCTATCCTTTTTTAATTGTTACTGTTATCCAAGCAGTCTATTCTATTTTTAAGTTTCAGTTGTTTAGGGAGTACCAAAATCTCCAGTGTCCCAAACAAGAGAACTGGTTAATACCTCGATTCAATCTGATTGAAATCTAGGCCCCCAGAGAGAGGTTTTAAACTATGCAAATATGTAGAACTACTATGGAATAGTAAGCTTCAGATAAGTACTTCAGGGCTATGTAGGCTAGCTGTAGTAAGGTAAGTACAAAGATGGCACTCTTCCACCTATATTACCAAGTTCTCTAGATGTGTACCAACTCAAGTTGAAACTGGGACAAACAAGCAGACATCTTTCACAGAGAGTCCAGGTGTTATGTTTCCATCTACTGTCTGTGCAGTGCCTGGGGATGGTAGCCTGTCTCTGGTTGTAATAGTTCTGTGGGAACCCAAAATTATGCCCCCTTGAGCATGAGTCAGATGACCAAAAGATATGAGCTGAGTGGCAGATGCCTCAAAAAACTGAACAAATATGTGGAAGAGCTCACTTATTAATGATGCATAGTGCTTTGGGGCACAGCAAAGGAAAAACACAAATATATCTCCTATCTTTCAAAGTTCTAGAAAGCTTTCCTGTCATCCATTAGATACGTTTTAATAGTAACCTGCCCTTCAGGCTGCACCAATATGATAAACTTATGGACATCTTGCACAGGAAAACTGAGTTCCTGGTTCTGTTTTCTCATGCCAGAGAGTGGTAGTTGTATAAGAAAAAATTTCCATACTTTAGAATCTTGGGAGACCCAGAAGCATAAGGTACTATGGTCATGGAATGTAAAATTGATTTCTGACAGCAGTCAAAATAATTGAAAGTTGTTGTCTGAGAGATACCAGAGAGTTCTAGAATGGCAGAGTGTGAGTGCAAATGTTTCATCCACTAGTTTCTGTTCCTTAAGAGCACCCATTGAACCTTAAGGGCATGTCAGTTCAGAAACCTGACTCTCAGTCAAAGTTCTTGAAGAAACAAACAAGCTTCTTTTTTTCCAGAAAGACTAGGGATATATTCCTACCTTCTTTTCGTAGATTGCCAGAAGGGGATAGTAATCTGGCAAGAACTTTTTTTGACTGTTATAGTCCTTTGTTGCTTAGAAAATAAGAATATCTGATGATGAAGACAAAACTTTTTTTTCTAGACTGTAGCTGCTGAAAAAAAATGGCATAGGATGTATAGCTGGACATGTGTAAAGCTCCCTGCAGAGAGATACTGGTACTGTAGAAAAATGCAGAAGGTGGTAAATAGGAAAGCAGTCAAAGAAAAAAACCTAGTGTTGCCTATCAGGTTTATCAAGGTAGGAAAGCATCATCAAATGGGTACATACCATCACCTTTCTGAATTGTGCCCTGGAATGAGTGACTCCATGTATAGTCCCTTAAGTTGTTTTCCTATTTAGTAAAAAATATTTGGATACCAAAACCAGAAAATCCACTGGTTTTCAAAAGCAGATGTTTTGGAGACTTGTTTCTCACATACAGATCTTTTCCTCGACTGCTTGATAATGCTGAGCTGGATTTCTGCCTTCTATCTTATTCTCATGGCCACCCTGCATTGACTGGTAATTATTTTAAAATGAAATGCTTGTTATCACATTGTCTAGGACCAAATCCTCCAGGGAAAAAGACTAAATACTATTTCTTTCATCACCTGTTCTTTTCAGGTCTTGCTAGTTTTGTTTCCTCTTTTCTAGCCAATATTCATTCTTCACTTTTTTATTGGCAGGTGTTTGTCCCAAGCTTCTGTTCCTATCTATAAGAATTTGTTTCTACTGAGAAAACCATTACTCTTAGATAAGGAAATAAATTCCTAGTCATCTTAATAACCTGCACTTCTCCATTAAAACATAGAAAGTATGTGTGATTACTTATATAATAACCCTTTAGTGCTGTAAGTGTACAACTCCCAACGTACAACACAACAACATGCCTTTGTATCTAAATATTTTCCTTTGTGTCTCAATTTAGACCATAAAAGGTGGGAATTCTGTCTTATTAGTCCATTTATCTTAAGTGTATTACATAGTCATCTAATAAGTATATTTGGGGTGATTGAAAAATAGTAAAGAACTATAAGAATGTGTAACTTAGATATATATTTTATTAAAAATATCATTTATAGAAACAATATTTGAAAATGACATGAAAATTTCAGTCCAAATCCTATAGTCATTTCTGAATATATAGTTACTATCTGTCATTCTATCTCTGAATGATCAAAAGTAGTATAAAAACAAACAATAGTTTGATATAATAGAAACCATAAGTATGGAATATGATCTTAATGATCAGTACCAATACATGTAGCACATAACTTTAATTATGCAATATTAACACAAAAATTAAATAGAAAATATTGCTTACAAATTTTCTGATTGATGTGTTTTGAGACTCTTTTAAAGTCTCTCCTAGTTTGATTACCTACATATTTTTTGAAGTTCCCTATAAATTCAAATGAAAAATCTTCATATAAATTTTCTATAACTGAAATCATGTTTTAAAATGAAATCAACCAAATGAGTGGTAGAAAAAAAAAACACAATGTAACACCATTTTCACTTTCTTCTTATGATTTCTAATTGAACAATAATTTCAGAGGTGTTGTTGTTCTAAAATAATAAAGATAATCATTAAAACATATCACAAATATGCCTCAAATATATTTAACTCATCAATTTTTTCCACTATAATTGTTGGATCGAGTCATTCATCAATTCAACAAGTAT
Source organism: Uropsilus gracilis (assembly GCA_004024945.1). Taxonomy (NCBI): domain Eukaryota; kingdom Metazoa; phylum Chordata; class Mammalia; order Eulipotyphla; family Talpidae; genus Uropsilus; species Uropsilus gracilis. Next base: position 2,504 of record PVHY01000897.1, on the reverse strand, counting down.
TTTTCAAAGCTTTCACACCTGACATCCTTCTATTTTGAGGGGCACTGCAGGGGATAAAACAAGAGTTTGCAAGTTATGAGAACACATAGACAAAACTAAAGGTTGGTGAGTATGAGTATTATATATTGAATGTTTGCATTCTCCCAAAATTTACATGTCAAAATCACAACTCTCATTATATTTAAAGAGAGGATTATTATGAATGTAAGTGGTGTAAATGATAAATATGTACACAATAGGAAAGGACTTATAAACCACATGATTCTAGACTCTTTTAAGAGTCATTACAGGATAGTAAGTCAATAGTTGATGCATTAGATTTAAGAGCAATTCTAATGATAAGACTACTTACACTTTTATAATGGCACTGTCAAAATTCAGGTAGGAGAGTATTATAGCTTAACTTGGAAAACAGCACTAGTACAGGAGAAAAAAATACTTCAAAAAGTATGAAGAAAGTGGAGTCAAAAGTATCTTAATTACTAGAGAAATTTTCTGTATAATGTCAGGTCAGAAAACTATGCATTCTATTTCCAGACTTCAGAATTAATGATTATTCTAAAACGATTCTTGTAATGAACTCTAAATTTAACATAATTTTCAAAATTTCAAAAATACATTTATACATATTCCATCTTTCAGATCTCCTATAATCCAAATCATTAAAGCTACCAAACTTCAGTTTTAAATGTTTTAAATGTCACTTACAAAAGGAAAAACTGTTTTTTTCCTAAATAAAATTTAAGGATTAAGTTGACTATAAAGAATACTAGAAAAAGTTACAGAATTTTATTCAAATATTCAGTTATCTTGTAGATAAAATGAAGAGTTTTAACCTCATGTTTTTTGATATTGTTTTTATATTATCACTTATCATGCAAAGAGAGATTTAGCAGAAGTTTTCACCAGGATCATATTTATTATATGAGCCATAAAAGGGAAAAATTACAAAATTTTATCACATAATCCCTCAGTTGTGATTCTGTAAGTTTGGGAAGATTAAGGTGCAACTAGATTTTAAAAGATCTTGTAAGACATGAAATAATATTGACCAAAAATATTTATTACTTTAAAACTTGAAAGTTTGAGAGATGTCAAATAGAATTCATTAATGAATAGCTAGTTAATAACTAGAACTCATCAGAATTACATATTTAGAAAATGATCCCCAATGGTATCTTTTCCATTTATTTTTTATTTGTTGAGTATGTCCTGTATTGTCTTTGTACACATTGAGAGTAAATTTTCTAAATGACAAAAAGGAGATGAAAAGTATGGTGAACATAGCTTTGAACTCTGATAGACCACTCTAAGAAAAATAACAATTCTGTAACTCAGGACTTCCTGTGTGACACTGTGGATGAAAAATGGCAACATCTTACCCTGTGATCTCCTCTATTACAAGATGCTGTTTGGTGACAATCAAGGGTGATTGAGATTCTTTTTTAAAGCTATAAGAATCAAAAATTTGAACCATAATATGTGCCAAGGAGAGGTGCTGTCACAGCAGATCAAACAAACCAGAATAAACAACATGAAATAGGAAGTGTATAAGGGGATAAAGTCCTGGCACTAGTGAAAGGCAAAGCTGATTAAGTCATGTCTGATAGTCAAAACTTAAGGGAGTTGAATAAAGTTTAGAGGGAAACTAGACATAACATTTGTTAAGAATCCACAAAGACTAGTGCAGCATCTCTAGTTGAAATATATTACTATCATCACTTTTAGCTCTAAGAGATAAGGTAAGAAAATAGTTATCAGGGTCTGGAACTAGATGTAACCTCAAGGGATGTAGTCTACATAATTAACATACACAAAAATAACCTCAAGTACATAAACTATTTACCTTCAAATCTCCTTGCATTTAGTCTCCATTAATAAACCCAAAATGGTCATCTAACAGAATAGGAGTCTATTGAGATATTCTAAAGACAGAGCTAAAGTCACTATCAAAGAACAGTGTTCACAAGGGTGGAAAGCAAATCAAAAGGGGGAAATGGACGATAAACAGCAGAACAGATTTTACTGACCGTCACCCACAATAAATAACCAGTAAGCATCTGTCAGAAGGTTAATGGGGTGTTCAAGAATCTAGGCTATAGAATATTGTTTAAATGAACCAATATTTCATCAATATGGTAATGGCACTTTTGTAGATATTAAAACTAAAGGTTTTTTTGCCCTTAACTTTTTTCTTCTCATAATGAATTGTATTTTAAAAATATGTGTTCTCCAACCTTCTTTACAAATAATAATAGATATGTACCTTGGATTTAACCTATCTTTTCAGGAAGACTATAATATAAAAGGGAAAATATTTATTCACATAGTATTTTATATTTATATTGAAAATGGTTGTTCTATGTAAATATTAACTACATTTGTGCTTAGAGAATGAGATCATGAGGATTAACAAATATGTATAAGTATTATTACATATGCATTAATATTCATAAGGCCATACATTTATATAATAATCCATATATGTGAAATAATTGTTTTAT
>PVHY01000896.1:159702-187660 GCA_004024945.1 Uropsilus gracilis | reverse complement strand
GTTGCCAGAACTGGGGCGGCAGTAGATGAAAAGGATTGTTCCCTGTAAGACAACGATGGCTGCCAGGTGGGAGCCACAGGTGGAAAAGGCTTTGCGTCTCCCCTCTGCAGAACGCATCCTCAAGATGGTGATGAGAATGAACAAGTAGGAGGTGAGGATGATGACTATGCTGATGATCTCATTGATTGTAGCCACAATGAACACCACAAGTTCATTTAGAGAGATGTCATAACAGGCAATAGTAAAGATGGGTGGTAGATCACAAAAGAAGTGGTTAATTACATTTGACCTATAAGAAGGGATCTCAAGAGCTAAACACAAGTGAATCAGAGAGCACACATTGCCAAAGAGGTAGCAACCAGAAGCCAGAATCACACAGAGTTTATGGGGCATGGACACCATGTATAGCAGTGGGTTGCAAATGGCCAAGAAGCGGTCATAAGCCATTACAGTCAGCAGGAAGACCTCCGTGATTACACATGTGCAAAACAGATAGAACTGCACCATGCAGCCCAGGAAGGAGATGGCTTTTTCCTTGTTTAAGAGATCGGCCAGCATCTTTGGCACAATTATCGTAGAGTAGCAAAAGTCGACAAAAGACAGGTGACTGAGGAAAAAATACATGGGGTTGTGAAGTTGAGAACTGAGCCAAATTAGAACAATCATGCCCATGTTGCCCAAAACTGTACATACATAGATGAAAAGAAATAGCAGGGAAAGAAATGCTCTCAACTCAGGTGCATCTGACAAGCCAACAAGAATGAACTCAGTCATGGCGGTACAGTTTTCCTCTTCCATTTCCATGAATCAGGTTCCATACACTAAATAAGGTAAATTATGCTTCTTCTGAAAAGAATAGAAGAAATAATATATTTATATTCACTTCAGAAAAACAGAGCAATGATATCATTGCCCAGGGTACCTCAGACTCAAGCAATCCCCAGTCTCAGCTTCCCAGGTAGGTGGGATTACAGGCACATGCCACCACACCCAGCTACTTTTTTGGAACTAGGTCTCACTACAGGCCCCAGGTGGGACTCGAATCGAGATCCCTAGTCCTACTGCTTCATAGGCTGAAGCTTACAGGCACAAGCCACCATGCCTGGCAGAACAATAGTATCAAATACACATACTTGAAATGAGATTTTGAAGTAAGTAAAATATTTAACATATCACTGGGGCCAATATTTGAAAGTTAATTTAAATAGCAGTGAAATATCAGTGGAAACCTAGTTGATTACCAGCTTATATCTGCCACAATAATTCACTGGAGAAATTACACTTAGGTGTTTTGGAAAACTGTAAAGTGAATATAGTAATATGCCTTAGTAATACATAGAGAACAACTCATGCCTTGGAAAAAGAATGCAGGAAGTTCTGTTCACCTAGGCTAACAGCAATTGTGCTTCTATTCACTACACTCTAACTTGTTTAGTAAATCTTTCTGTAGCATAAAACTCAGTTCATTCCTTTATGGGAGACAGTAACCAATTTCTTTGAGATTAGTGGCTCAAGAAAACCCTTTAAATTTGAAATATGTACTATGAAAAGAAAATTAATATATATATTTTTAAAGACATTATTATTTTCACACATCAAATTCACAAAGTGCTATAATTATAAGGTTAGTGACTGATGCCAATAATGACTCAGAAAGGTGTACCTGATATGTGCTTTCTGCTGAAAGCAATTAAGCAACATAAATTCTGTCTTAGCCTTTACAACAGTAAAAATCACATAAAAATGTTATGAAAGATTTTATTTTTACTAAATTTTGTATGACAATTACTTAAATGCCTTGATGAAACTGTTTAGTTATTGCATGATATTATAATGCACCATTGTTTATAATACTGACAATGAGGACAATTGTCAAAAAATAAGGTAATTGTTAAACTGTGGTGCATCATATAGAATAGAAAGTGATCATGCTTATATTTCAGAGATGCTTAATCTATTTTAAAACAATACCTATTTGTACACTGGTAAATCTGCACTTTTGTAAAATAGACAAGAAGAAGATGATGATGATGATGATGATGATGATGATGATGATGATGATGAAGATAGATGGACAGATGAGAGATAGATAAGTAGGTACATACATGATAGATAGATAGATAGATAGATAGATAGATAGATAGATAGATAGATAGATAGATAGATAGATAGATAGATAGATAGGCTGTATGAAGATGCATGCTTAGACACATGAATACATAATACGTATATGAAATATATGAAAATGTTCATATATTATCACTTTGAAACTGCTACCATCATAGAAAATTAAATGTTTCACCCATATTTAAAAAAATAAGTTGAAGCTTTCCTCTCAAATTGTTGCTTGAGAAAGTAGTTACTTCTATAGAAATGGGATCAGCCATTTAGATTTAGTCTTAAGGAAAAGGCAAATGGAAAATGGAAGGTTTTACCCTTTGTCCTCCTGCCTAACGATCAGGAAGAATATAATCATGACATCATATAACATGGGCAATGAAAATTAAGTTAAGTCACTCTGGGCTAGAAATATAACCCAATATATTTCCATATCTTGAAGTAATTTTTAAAGGTAGAAAGACTGTTTTCCTTAAAGCAAAGTTTTGAATTACCTAAAAAAGACAAATGGAAAAATAATTTCTACTTCAGAGTTAAAATTGTTAAAATCACCTTGGAAGATGGTTTTTCCTAACGTTCTAGGATATTAAGAAACTAGATCATGGCCAAAAACCTATGACAGCAGCTGGTATGGAAAAGAAAGAAGAGAGTGGTGTGCTTATTAGAGTATGTGTGTTTGTGTGTGAAGAGTGGGAAGAGCATTTTGTTAGCTCTAATCTTACACACATATCAATATTTAATATTATAGAGAAAATTGTTCTAATATCATCAAGCCCCTCAACATAAAGGACAAAAGCATTTAAAATAAGCACCCATAGCCAGGCTACGGTATATGTCTACAATGGAGTATTATTCCTCAATCAAAAAGAGACAAATTTGATGCATTTGTGGTAACATGGATGGACCTAGAAGGAACCATATTATCTGAAATAAGCCAAAGATAAAAATAAATACTGAATGATCTCACCTATATGTGGGATATAGGGAAAACAAACAAACAAAAAGACAAGGAAAACTTCAAACTGTCTGAAGAACTGAAGCAGAACAAAACAAAGGAGGGGTATAAAATCAAGGTAAGGTTGGGCACAAGAGATTAAGAATGGTTCATGGGTGACAAGGTATTGGGAGAACCTTGAGGTAAACAACAACGCAAAATATATGTGTGTGCATGCAATCAATTTTTGAACATTAAAATTAATAAAAAATTAAACAGTAGGGCCAGGCATGGTGGCACATGACTGTAAACAGCAGCCTAGGAAGCCGCAGTCACGGCCAGGGGTCATGGTTCAAGTTCCACCGGGGGCACGTAGTAAGACCTAGCTCCAAAAAAAATGTATCTGGGCATGGTGGAGCGCGCCTGTAATCCCAGCTACCTGGGAAACTGAGGCTGTGGATTGCTTGAGTCTGTGGTACCCCAGCAACATGAGCCTGCAGTTCCACAGGCAAAAACAGCGAGGCCTAGTCTCAATCAATCAATCAATCAATCAATCAATCATCAATCAATCAATCAATCAGCAGTAAACACAAGAGAATAGAAAACAGATGAGTTAGGTGTATCTTTTAAATGAGTGCTTATTGGGGAAAATGTATATACACTTCCATTTTTGAGAAACCTGAATGAGTTCTTGTTCACTCACCTGTGCAACATACATTTCCTCTCTGGCTCTGGAGCTAAGGCTGTGCACAGTGCACCCTGGGAGACTTATACTGCCATGGAAGCTCTTGGGAAATGAATCCATCAAGTCTCAAATTTATCTTTACTCCCTATGGTATAAAATGCTTTAAAACTAAATGAATACCACATGTGATATAAAACACAGACAAGAATTAATCTCTGTAGAATACCACCCTATTTTTTCAAAGCTTTAATTTGTTAAACAGATGTTTAAAGTCAAACATGTTTAAAATGAAAAATTAAATTAAATTGATTTCAAAATTTAAATTTAAATCAATTTAAATTTGATTTTAAATTAAAATTAGGATGATAACATCAGCTGCAATGTCCATGAATCACAGCTCATTTTCTCATTCTACAAAGACATACATATTTCTTGTGACTTATCTCATTACAAATACCCTAAATTCCTGCACTGCATGGTGATTAATGCCATACTACTATTTCTTCAAGTACTAGGACAAAAATAAACTTAAAGATCAGAAACTGTAAGAGTTTTCACGTATTGAATATATATGATATATTAAAATATAATATAAACAATATATAAGAATCACCTGTTTTACTTTTCACAATAACCAGCTGGAGAATAACATTGTTCTTTTAAAAAAATGTGGGCCAGGCTTTGAAATTTTTTATTTTTTAAATTTTATACATATATATATATTTTTTTTACATCATTGTCTACTCCAAAAACCTCCTACCACCTTGTCACCTGTGAACCATCTTAATCTCTTGTGCCCTCCACCATCACAGATTTGACCTTGCTTCCTCTCTTACTCTATGTTTCAGCTCTGTTGATCGTTTTAAATGTTTCTTGTTCATTTGTTTGTTTCCTTTATATCTTTCATAAGTGAAAACATCCAGTATTTCTCTTTTTCTTTCTGTCTTATTTCTGCTAACATGATTAAGGTTTGAATTTTTGCCAAATAAGATGAACATATCAAGTTGGTGAAGAAGGTACTGAGAGCAATCTGATCATGTTGGACATTACAAGTTGAATATTCATCTAAATGTTGCATTTTCAATATCAATGGCTTTGACTTCCATCTATTGCCTCCTTTGCTAAACCATTCAAACTAAAGAAGAATAAATCCAGTTGACTTGCAAGTGAAAATCAAATAAAATATACTCAATACCTGGAAATGATTTACTAGAAGTGATGGTGACATCAAACACAAGAGCAAAAGACAGTGAACTTAGAAACCAACCTTAATATGGAAGATGACAGGTGGGGACAGATCAGTTTCATACACTCAGAATAAGCTATGGTATGAAGTGATAATGAGAAAACATTTACCTTATCTGGGCAATACAGTGAAAATAGGTGATTCTTTTTTCCCAAATTATATTTATTGAGGTTAAAGTAGGTATACATCTTTGTAGTTGTTTCAGGTTTGTAGATTCCAACTTCTAGAAATATATACTTTACATCCTGCCCATTACAGGTATCCCAATCCTCCTCCACCATGTTCTATTGCTCTCTTTCCTCCCCAACTTCAACCTTATTTTCTCCCCTTCTGCTTGACTCAGCTTTGCAGTTAAGTGTTAAACAATCATTGTTGGTTCAGTTTAAACTGACCATTTATAATGTTTCTCTATATTCCAAGTATATAATACCATCCTGGTTATCATAAGTGAAAGACTACCACTGGCCTCCTCCTTGTGAAGCCCATGAAAAATACTAAACAGTCCGCAAGCACTGGGTAGAGTCTCACAGCAAAGTGGATCCAGTGCAAAATATCAATAGCGTTGAGATTGAAAACTTCCATCCAATAGATATTGATTCTTACATTGTATATTATCTTGTACTTTTTTTAATGGTACATGCAAGTGTGTATCTGTTTTATCTCTGCAGAGTGTTCTCTGAATTTCCTTGTACATGAATTTTCATCATTTTTGTAAACATCAAAAAATTCATTGTCATTTTCTACACATACTCCTTTACTTTAAAGTCTTCCGCTAGTCTTTCTAAGCCAAGTTTTAGTTTCAAATTCAGTAGAAACCATTATTGTCACACAATTTTAAATGTTTTTATCTCCCCTCCTATTTCCCATGAGTGTTCTTGTAGTTATTTTCCACCGACACTTTCTTTTCACCAATTCTTTCCTTGCCATTGTTCAGGTTACTGTTGCATTCCTAAGATTATTCTTTAATAGCACTTTTATGTGATTCAGTTTCATAGTCTCCATGAAATTGCTAAAATTCTCCATCTTTGTCTACATGTTTGACCAGAGTCCATAAGAATCATAATTGTAATTGTCCACAATTTCTAACATGTAAGTTGTTTCCGTATTTTTCCCTGCTTATATTTTTTCTGTTCTAGCCATTAGTACTCTGCTTATTTTGAACTAGAAATTTTTTGCATAAGAATGGATATATTTAAGATTTAGAGACTTCAGCAAATAGTTTTTTGCTTAATGGTAAATAGAGAACTTGGTCTGGGTTTCAGTTTTGAAGATACCATGAAATTCAAATTCCATTGAGGTTACTTTATATTTAGGGGGATGTTTGGTTTGCCAAATATTCTCAGTATCTAAAGTCAAGATATTCTTTTGAATACGTACTCTGGAGAGAATCTTTTTCCTGATAATCCAATCCCCAGCAATATATTTCCATATATCTGGTAACATTGTACCTGTGAGTTAGTTACATAATGACTTCAGTGTAAGAAGGATTTATAAATATTTAAATGTACAAAATATCTAGCTTCTTGTATATCATTGGGAATAAATATCTTTCCAGTGTGGTAGCTTCAGTACCAGAAAATTCAAAATAGTTGCCTAAAGAATATCTACTCAGTGATATTATAAAATGTTTAAGTTGTCATTTTATCAATAATACTAAAGACTTTTTAGGTTTCTCAGTACTAATAGGATTAATCTCTCCAATGACTGCATAGGAAATGAATATTCAGATTGCACATCAGAGGATTCAACACTGGCATCACCACTGTGAAAAACCCAGATGACATTCGGTGTGCCTCAAGATTCTCGAATCAGGTGTAAAGATGGTGCCACTGAAAATGGTTGAATGGTAAGGGTGAGTCATAGGTGGGAAAGTCTTTGTGCTGTCTAACTGAATGCATCTACATGACAGCAATGAATACTTATGACTAGAGAATGATGGACAGTGTTCTCACCACAACTGAAGGTGGCAACAGTGAAAAGAAGTGTCAGAGACTGTGAGCTAAAACTGGTTAGGACTCATGCTATGATGAACAACACTTTATTCCACTCTTATCTGTCTTCAGAACACTAAAGATGGAAATGGCATAATTGACCTCCACTGGGCAGCAGTGTCACCATTCCTCCAATATTCACCTTAAGAAATCTTCCTTAGGAGATTATAGTAAATCTCCTGCCCCCCGGTATCCCACAAGAACTAATGTTTTACCTGCCTGAGCCATTTTTTAACCTTTTTCTGAGATCTTTCTAAGGACTTGTGGGGGTCATTAAAATTGCTGCATGATTCATGCTTTCATTCAATCTCAGTCTCTATGACTGGGTCAATCTCTCTCATTGCCCTTTCTTGTACCAGTTCTTTACAAAGTCGTAATCAGTGAGGTAATAACTGGACAAGAAGGAAGATCAGGGAGAAATCACAGAAGCAATTGATGGTGTGGAATTCCACAAAGATGATAGAAGAGTGGAGCATGGCATCATCACAGAACATGGTGTTCTCCATGCACATGAACTCACCACTAGCATGGAAGAGGACTCCTGCATTTGCTAACCATAGAGCAGAATAGAGTGAAGAGACACAAAGTGGGCATGGGTTAGCACATCAAATAGATTTGAATCTATAACCACCAATGTGCAAAGACAAGAATGGCAGTGAACACTATTGAAAATAAAATGATTGTGTAAACTAGAATCATGATAAAATGATTAGGTGAACTGAAATTAAAATGATTCTAGTGAACTAGAATTAAGTGTTTTATCCACATTGAAAAATAACTATGAGGACAAAATGTAAAAGGAAAAGAGAAGAGAGAGCCCATTCACAAATGCCATTATACATTAAAATGTTTATTCCAAATGTGTATGACAAAATGATGAACAACATAAATAATATGATGAAAAGATGAAAGGGGAAGCAATTATGTGCTAGGAATTACTCTAAGCTTATTGCAGTAATACATGATTTAGCTGCTCTAATATTCAGGTGAAGTAAATATTTTAGCTCCATTTTTCACATATTGTCTACAACAAAAAAACATAAAAATATTAAAGAAAATATCAAATGGGGGGCCACAAGAGATAAAGAAGGTGCATAGGTGATAAGGTGGTGGGAGACTATCAGGATAAACAATGATGATATAGATAGATAGATAGATAGATAGATAGATAGATAGATAGATAGATAGATAGATAGATGATAGATAGATAGATAGATAGATAGATAGATAGATAGATAGATAGATAGATAGATAGATAGATAGATAGATAGATAGATTGCTATATGTATATAAATACATGCAATCAAAAATAAATAAAAAGAAAATATCAAATAAGCAATATAGACAATCTAACAATAACATTAGAAAGCTACATACATACATAGAAATATAATGTTGAATAGACAGCTTGACAAAGACGTGCTATTCAGCATGAAACAATAAGAATTCCATTATGAAGTATATCAGATTCAGCAATAGGTACTAAGTGCGATTTGCAATATTTCTCTCTAAAATTAAGACTTTTAAAAAATAAATATGTCTGTTGAATTCATTCCTCATATACATTTCAGTCATTATAGACTGGTTGAAAACAAAGAAGTGTATATGTTTTGAATTACACACAATCCTACCCTTGAATCAAAGGAACAAACATAAGAGAATCAAAAAGAATTACTCATATTGACCTATAACCTGGCTGTTCCTCTACTGTGACACTACACCTCCTCAGTCTCCACTTGGGATGCTGATTGCAACTAAGAAAATATTTTGGAGCTCATCAGTTTTTTGAGAGCTTCTTTCACATCCTTGTTCCTCAAACTGTAGATCAGGGGGTTCAGCATGGGAATCACTACTGTGTAAAAAACCGTGGCCACTTTGTCAGTATTAGTGGTGTTGCCAGAACTGGGCTGGCAGTAGATGAATAGGACTGTTCCATGGAAGACAACAATGGCTGTGAGGTGGGAAGCACAGGTGGAAAAGGCTTTGCGCCTCCCCTCTGCAGAGCGCATCTTCAAAACAGTGATGAGAATGAACAAGTAAGAGGTGAGGATGATCACAATGGTGGTAAACTCATTGAAGTTGGCCAAAATATTTAAAAGCAGTTTATTTATACTGATATCAGAGCAAGCAAGAGATAAGAGAGGGAGGAGGTCACAAAAGAAGTGGTTAATCACATTTGACTTATAGGATGGGATTTCAAGAATTAAACACAAGTGAATCAGAGAACACACAGTCCCACAGAAGTAGCAATAAGACACCAGTCCCATACAGAGGTTGTGGGACATGGCCACTGTATATAACAATGGGTTACAGATGGCCACGAATCGGTCATAGGCCATCACAGCCAGAAGGATGACCTCGGTGACCAAACATGTACAGAACATGTAGAATTGTACAGTGCACCCCAGGAAAGAGATGGTCTTGTCTTCATTAAATGTATCAGCCAGCATCTTTGGCACGATGACTGTGGAGTAACAGAAGTCCACAAAGGACAAGTGACTGAGGAAGAAGTACATGGGGGTGTGAAGTCGAGAACTGACCCGAATCAGTGTAATCATGCCTAGGTTGCCCACAACTGTGACTCCATAGATGAGCAGAAACACCAGGAAGAGTAAGACCTTCAACTCAGGGGCATCAGACAAGCCAATAAGAATGAACTTTGTCACAGCTGTGCAATTCTCTTCCATTTCCATAAGTCAGGTTTGGTTACCCAAATAATGTGTTTTATGGTTCTTCTGAAAAGAAGAGAAAAACAATATATCTACATTCACTTCAGGAAAAATAAATAGAAAATTGATAATCAAGCACATTGAAATTAAAATGCAATTGTGAAATAATTAAAATATGTAACACATCACTGGGACCAATGCAAAAAAGTTAAGCATCAGTGGGAACGTATTTAACTATCAACTTTATCCAACACCATAATTCAGAAGACAAATTACACATAGATGACTTGGAGGACATTGAAGTAGATAGAATAAAATATCATGGTGATATATAGAGAACAACTCTCAAGACCTGAAAAAGGTAGTGAGTTCTGTCCACACTGGGTAACAACAATTGTGCTCCTATTTAATACACATGAACTCTTGCAGGAAATTTCTCAGTAACATGATTTCTCAGTTGATTCGGTTCTATACCATTCTTTTTTTAGAGAATGTAAACAAAGTGACTAGGATTATTGGCTTACGACAACCTTTTAAATTTGAAATAGGTAAAAAAAAATGAGAAGATATACTAAAAGGCATCATGATTTTCACACATCAAAGTAACAAAATGATGTAATTACTAGGTTACTGATTGATGCTAATAATGACTCAGAAAGATATACCTAATATGTACTTTCTCCTGAAAGCCATTAAGCAATATTTATCTAGTCTTGACATTCACAACAGTAAAGAATATATGATAATTCTATGAAAAATTTCCCTTTTACTTAACTTTTATAACAGTTACTTAACTGCCTTGATGTAATTTTAAAACCAGTATGTAACTATATTCTACCATATTTTATAATACTGACAATGAGAAAAGTTGTCAAATATAGGTTAATTATTAAGCTATGGTGCATCATATATAGAATAGGAAGTGGCTGTGCTATTTGAAATTACATTTTGCAGGTACTTAATTTGTTTTAAAAATGACACCTATTAGTACTGTTATATATAAATATGTTTATATGTATGCTAGATAGATAGATAGATAGATAGATAGATAGATAGATAGATAGATAGATAGATAGATAGATAGATAGATAGATAGATAGATAGATAGATAGATAGATAGATAGATAGATAGATAGATAGATAGATAGATAGATAGAGAGATAGATAGAGAGATAGATAGATAGATAGAGAGAGAGATAGATAGAGAGATAGATAGAGAGATAGATAGAGAGATAGATAGAGAGATAGATAGATAGATAGAGAGAGAGAAGGTGTCAGTCAGAAACTAAATGAAAATGCATGCTTAGGCACATGAATACATGACTGATATTGGTATCATTCATTATGAATTTTGATTTGGCTACCATTCTAGAGAAATATATACTTCATCCATATTTCAACAAGCAAGAAGAAACTTTCCTGAGTTCTACCAAATTTTTGCTTTAGAAAGTGGTTACTTTATAAGAATGGGATCATTTTTCTTTTTTTTTGAGATTCTGGTGAAAATTTTTATTTCACAAAAGCACATAGGTAAAGAAATAGGGGAGAAATATTTTGAAAGTCATTAAGTTCATAAGAGTCATCCTCACCATTTGTACTATCTCTGTCACCCTCTCCTTCAACCTCCTTTTCAGCATCCTTGATAAGTCCTGCTGATTACCTCCATACCATCTTCATTATAATCATTGTCAGTAGGTCCCCCTCTCCACCAGAGTCATCTGCATACTCTCAGATTTCATTTTCACAGTAGTCTCATCTTTCCTTGGGGAACTACTGTACTCCTCACATACTCTTCTCTATTCTTGTTCGGTTTTGTTTTGTTTTTAAATTCCAGTAGAAAGTACACTTTTTTTAATCTGGCCTAACTTTTTTTTAAATTTCATAATAGTATAATTAAGACAAGTTTGCTTTCTACTGTTGCTTGTCAACCAATAATAACTCATCTTATAAATAACACTGACTTAAATGCATAGCATTGTTGAACAGAATGGTACCACTAATTACTTTATCTTACATGACATCATCTAATACAGCCTTCCTAAAACAACTGACTAAAAACAGCTTATAATGTGGAACATTTTGAAATGGGATCAGCCATTTAGATGTAGCCTTAATGAAAAGGCAAATGGAAGTTGAGAGGTTTTAACCTCTACACTCTTTCTGACAGTAGGAAGAATATAACCACCACATCATTACCACCATGAGCATCAAAATCGAGTTAAGTGACTCGGGCTAGACTTGACCCAATATTTTCTCCATCTCTTGAAGCGATTTGTTAAAAGTGATCTTATAACAAATATTTCAAATATTACTTTTAACAAGTATTTCAGGAATACTGCTTTCCTGAAATCATAAATTTTGAATTACCTGGAAAAAATGGAAAATTATTTCTTTGCTATGGAGTTAAAACCAGAAAATCAACTTGAAAGACATTCTTCCCAATGTCTAGGAATATATTAAGAAACTAGCTATGGCAAACCCAGAACACTCCAAAAAACGTTGGCTTCCCTATTGAGTGGAGAGTGTTCACATATCCTGATTCCCCACGAAACTCTGAGAGAGCATTAATTCAACTCTCAGAGCAGAGCAACAATTGCAGAGGTCCGCCTCAATCACATGCTAGATCCTGTGACAGGAACTGGTCTGAAAAGGAAAGGAGAGAGCTGTGTCTACTAGAGTGTGTTGTTCATGTGAGTGTGTGTGAGAGAGAAGAAAAAGGACAGAGCACCTTGTTAATTCAAGTCTTATGTACATATTAAAGTTTGATATTATAGAGAAAATTGTTCTAATTCCATCAAGTCCTTTAAAGCATTCAAAACGTAAGCACAGAGAATAGGAACAGGTGAACTAGGTAATCTTTTAAATTTTACTGGGCTATCTTTAAAAGTTTACTAGAAAAAATATATATATTCACTTTCATTTTCATTTCAAAAAATATATATATTCACATAAGATAAACTGGGCTATTTATCTTACTAACCTGAGCAACAGACATCTCTGGCACTGGAGCTGAGGCTATGCACAGAGCACCCTGGGAGACTTATACTGTGATGGAAGCTCTTGGGAAATGAGTCCCTCAGGTTTCAAATTCATTTTTGCTCCTTATGGTATTAAATGCATTGAAAGTAAGGAATACCACATATGATAACACACAATAAATAATTAATCTCTGTGGAAAACTACCCTATTTTTTTCATAACTTTACTTGTAAAACAGTTGTTTAAAATTAAACATGCCTACTTCTAGATTTCATTAAAAATCTAGCAAACATCCCATTGTCATGTTTGTGAGTCAGAGTTGATTTATTTACTCTTTCTGAAATGGCATGAATATTTCTTCTGATTTACTTCAATGGCATAGTGATTAGTGCCAAACCTGAATCCCTTCAAATTCTAGAACAAAAATAAACTTAAAGAACAGAAAATATGTTAATTTGCATTTATTGGATATGTGTGATGTGTGAAAATGTAAGGTAGACATGATACAAGCATCATATAATTTGCCTTCCACAATAATCATGCAAGACAATAATTTTGTTTTTTTAAATAAATATGGGGTCTGGGTTTGATTTTTGTACAACGAGATGAAAAAAAATCAAATTGGCAGAGGAGGTGTTGAGAGATACTGCTCATTTTGGACATTACAGGTTATGTTTTATACAACTGTTACATTCTCAAACATCATGGGTTTGACTCTCAATTATCTGCAACTCTAAATAATTTAAACTAAAGGAAGAACAAATCCAATTGACTTTCCAAGTGAAAATAAAATGATAATAAAACCAAAGCCATGATATGAATTACTAGAAATTCATGATAATAGAAATGATGAAACAGTATTAGATATGAGAAAGTCATTGACCTTAGACACTCAACTAAAGGTGGAAGATGACATGTGGGAACAGACCAGTGTCATTCAGCCAGAATAGGTGAAGATAGAATGGAGTGATAGTGAGAAAGGAATTACCTGAGTTGGAGGATACAGTAAAAAGAGGTGATTCTTTTTTTTCCCCCAAAGTAAATTTATTGAGGTTAAAGTAGGTCTACATCTTTGTAAATGCCTCAGGGCAATAGGTTCAAACTGTACAAATATATGCTTTCACGACCTGCCCATCACTGGTACCTGAATCTTCCTCCACCATGTTCTATTCCTCCCTTCCCTCCCCAACTCCCACCCTCTCAATTCTCTTTACATTTATCTCAGCTTTGCAATGTGCTAACAAGTCATTATTGGCTTGACTTAGACTGGTCCTTTGTTATGTTTCCCTGTATTTCAAGTACACATGACAACTTCCTGCTTATCAAAATAAAAAGGACGACTAATAGCTTCCAGTTTGTGAAACCCATAAATCATGCTAAACACCCTGCAAGCACTGGATAAGAGTCCCACTGCAAAGTGTATCCTATGCAAAAATATCAATAGGTTTTGAGATGAGACAGGAAATTTCCATTCAGTAGATAATGATTCTAGCACTGCATATTTTACCTGTAATTATTTTTTGCCATGGTGCATGCATATGTTTGGTCCCTCTTCATGTTGTTGTCTGGGTTTCTTTGGATCTGGATGTTTATCATTTCTTGTAAATCACAGAAAACTGTCATTCTCTGTTCTTACTCTTCACTTTAAATTGTTACTTTACCTTATAAGTCAAATTATAGTGTTATTTCAGTCAGAGATTGTATATATTTTTATAACTCCCACTTTTTCTTTGTGTGTTAGTGCATTTTCCACTGACCTATCTTCATTTCACTAGTTCTTTCCATGCCTTTGTTCAAGCTACTGTGACATTACTAAGACTATTCTCTGTCTTAGCTCTTTTATAAAGTTTTCTCCTAGCACTTTTATATGAAACAGTTTCATAGTTCTCAGGAACTTGCTAAAATTCTCCATCTTGCTTACATTTTTGATCAGACCCTATAGAAATCATAATTTAGATTGCCCAAAATTTCTAACATTCGACTTGTATATGGAGGATTGTGGTCCGCTTATATATTTTTCTGTCATAGATTTTTGTACTCTGTTTATTTTGAATCACAAAATTTTTGCATATGAATGAATATATTTAAGATGTAGAGTCTGAAGTAATAGTATTTTGTTTCTAAACCGATCCACTACTTTTGTTTAGCATTAAATGTAGAATTTGATCTGGGTTTCAGTTTTGAAGTTATCATAAGCTGCAAATTCTATTATTTAGGATGGTGTTTGGTTTTTCAAATATTCTCAGTGTTTAAGTTTCAAATCTTTTTTTGAATATGTACCCAGGAGAGGATCTATTTCATGATAATCCACTCCCCAGCAGTGCATTTCCATATAACGTGTCACTCTGTACTGTGTGTACTGTGTGTTAGTTACCTAATGAATTCAGATATCAAGAAGGGTTTATACAAAAAATAAATTTTTCAAAATATCTAACTTCCTGTGTATAATTGGGAGCAAATATCTTTCCAATGTGGTAGCTACATCACTGATACCAGAAAATTCCAAATAGTAACTTAAAAAATATCTACTCAATTATATCATAACATGTTTCTAATTATCATTTTGCTAATTATCTTAAAGATATTTGTTTATCTTTCTTGGTACCAATAGGATTAATATCTCCGATAACTACATAGGAAATGAATACTCAAACTGCATATCAGAGGATTCAGCATGGTACCGAAGCTGTATAAAATGACATTAGGTGTGCCAAAAGATTCTAGAATGGGGAGTTAAGATAATGGATTCACTGAAAATGGTTGCATGGTAAGGGGTGAGGCATAGGTGGAGCAACTTTGTAATGTCCAACTGAACGCATCTTCAGGCTGGTGACAACAACACATACTTATGACTTGGAATGACAAGAAATATGCTCACCACAATTAAAGGTGGCAACAGTGAAAACAAGTATCCTCTGAGATAATAATTATGTCCAATGATTGGAGATCATGAGAAATCAAGAGCCATTGGTGGTGTGGAACTCCACAAATGGAGCACAGCAACATCAAAGAGTATGCTGTTCTCCATGAATATGACCTCACCACTAGCATGGAACAGAACTCCTACATTTGCAAACTGTGGAGCAGAAGAGAGAAAATAGTCATAAAGTGGTAGGATATCAAACAGATTAGAATCTGTAAACACCAATGTGCTGAAGAAAAAATGGTAGTGAGCACTACAGAAAATAAGATGTTTCTGTCTTCTACAAGTGAAGAAATTTTCTACAGCATTTTACTTCCAATGAAAATTTAATATGAGGACAACAGGTCAAACAACAAACAAAAAAATTAGAGAGAAAGAGAAGCAAGCTCATAAAAATGCCATCACTCATAAAATGTTTATTCCAAATGTGTGTGAGACACAATGATCAACAACAAAAGTAATATAAATGTAAGATGAGAGAGAAAGCAATTAGGTGTCAGGTGTTGCTCTAAGTTCATTGCAATGGCACATGATTTAATTGTCCTAGTACACAAATAAATATTACTAGCTTCATTTTTCACTGGAGCATTTTCATATTATCTGAAGTTTGAAAGACATCTAGTCACCACAAACACCACAAAAATATTAAAGAAAATATGAAATAAACAATAAATACAAGACAACATAACATGAATATTAAAAGCTACATATATACATGAAAATATAATGTTGAACATACACAGTATGACAAAGACTGCTATACATCATGAAATAAAATTTCCATTGTGAAGCAGATTTATTACCACAGTAAGTACTGAGTGTGATTTGCAATGTTTATCTCCAAAATTATCAAGTTTAAATGATAAAAATGTGTGTTTAGTTCATTACAAATATAACTCAAGCAAAATAGAAGGGTTTAAAACAAAGAAGTGGGAAAAAAATTGCCCAATCAACCCTTTGCTTGAGACAAAGGAAGAAAGGTAAGTGAATCAAAAAGAAGTACTCATATTGACCTATAGCCTGGCTGTTCCTATACTCTGACATTATACCTCCACCAGATGCCACTTGGGATGCTGAGTTCAACTAAGAAAATAATCTCTAGGAAAATATTTTGGAGCTCACCAGTCTTTTGAGAGCTTCTTTTACATCCTTGTTCCTCAGACTGTAGATCAGGGGGTTCAGCATGGGAATCACTACCGTGTAGAACACTGTAGCCACTTTGTCAGTGTTGGTGGTGCTGCCAGATCTTGGCTGGCAGTAAATGAAGAGGATTGTTCCGTGGAAGACAACAATGGCTGTGAGGTGGGAAGCACAGGTGGAAAAGGCTTTGCGCCTCCCCTCTGCAGAGTGCATCCTCAAGATGGTGATGAGAATAAATAAGTAGGAGGTGAGGATGATCACAATGGTTGTCATCTCATTGAAGTTGGCCAAAATAAATAGGAGTAATTCATTGATACTGATATCAGAGCAAGCAAGAGATAAGAGAGGAGGGAGGTCACAAAAGAAGTGGTTAATCACATTTGACTTATAGGATGGGATCTCAAGAGCTAAACATAAGTGAATCAAAGAACACACAGTCCCACATAGGTAGCAACAAAGCACCAGTCCCATGCAGAGATTGCGGGACATGGCCACAGTGTACAACAATGGGTTACAGATGGTCACAAAGCGGTCATAGGCCATTACAGCCAACAGGATGATCTCAGATATCACACATGTGCAGAACAAGTAGAATTGCACAGTGCACCCCAGGAAGGAGATGGTCTTGTCTTCAGTTAAGATATTAGCCAGCATCTTTGGCACAATGACTGTGGAGTAACAGAAGTCCACAAAAGACAAGTGACTGAGGAAAAAGTACATGGAGGTGTGAAGTCGAGAACTGACCCAAATCAGTGTAATCATGCCCAGATTGCCTACAACTGTGACTCCATAGATGAACAGAAACACCAGGAAGAGTAAGACCTTCAAGTGAGGGGCATCTGACAAGCCAATGAGAATGAACTCTGTAACAGGAGTACAATTCCCCTCCTCGATATCCATGAATCAGGTTTGGTAACCCAAATGATAACTTTTACATTTCTTCTGAAAAGAGAAGAAACATCACATTTATGCTCACTTCAGAAAAAAAAAAAACATTGATAATGAAGCACATTAAAATTAAAATGCAATTGTGAAATAATTAAAATATTTAACACATCACTGGGACCAATGGATGAAAGTTGAGAATCACTGGGAACCTATTTTATTACCTATTTTATCCAGCACAATAATTCAGAGGATAAATTGCACACAGATGACTTGGAGGTTGTTGAAGTAGATGGAATAATATAAACTTCTGGTGCATAGATGACTCTCAAGCCCTGATAAAATCAGTAAGTTCTTCCCACATAGAGTAACAACAATTGTGCTCTTATTTAACACAGGTGAACACTTTCATTAAATCTGCTAGTAGCATGTATTCTCAGTTGATGTGGTTCTATACGATTCTTTTCTTAGAAATTGTAAGCAAGTTATGATATTATTGCCTCATGTGAGCCCTTTCAATTTGAAAAATATGTACAATGAAAAGAGAATTAAATGTGCTGAAAGGCATCATCATTTTCACATATCAAGTAACAAAATGATGTAATTATAAGGTTAGTGATTGATGTCAATGACTCAGAAAGATGTTCTCATATGTATTTTCTCCAGAAAGTGATTAAACAATATATATTTTACAACAGTAAAAACTTATGAAAATCTTATGAAAGCTTTCATTTTGACTAAACTTTGATAACAATTACTTAACTATGAAGTTGTCAAGTCAATTTATGAGACATTATTACTCAACTACTTATAATATTGAGAATGTGAGCAATTGTTAAAAATAAGTTATTGTTAAAATACAGTGTATCGTATATACAAAAGGAAGTGATAAAGTTCTTTGAAATTATGTTTTGAAGATGCCTAATTTATTTTAAATATGACATCTCTTAATATACTGTTACATATGTATGCTTGCATGCGTGTATGATAGATAAATTAGATAGATAGATGATAGAGTCAGAACCTTAATGAAGATGCATAGATACATTAATACATGATTGAAATCAGTACCATGCATTATGATTTTGATTTGGTACCATCCTAGAAAAATAAATCTATCACTCATATTTAAAAAAAAAATGTTAAAGCATTTCTGAGTTCTATCAAATAGTTTCTTGAGAAAGTGGTTACCTATATAGAAATGGATCAGTCATTGAGACTTATCTTTAATGAAAAGGCAAATGGAAGTTGAGAGGTTTCAACTGGTATATTCTTTTTTACCAACAGGAAGATCATGCTTCATTATATACCATGAACTATAAAAATAGAGTGCTTGAAAGATAACCAAATATATTTCCATATCTTGAAACAATTTTTTAAATACAGAAATACTGCTTTCCTGAAATCATAAAGTCAGAAAAAAAATAGAAAATCATTTGTCTATTTCAGAATTAAAACCAGAAAATCAACTTGGAAGATGTTCTTCCCAATGTTCTACGATGATATTAAGAAACTAGTTTAAAGGAAACCCACAACAGTCCAAAAGAAAACATTGGCTTCACTTACTGAGAAGAGAGAGTTCACATATTCTGATTCCCAATGAAACTCTGAGAGAGCATTCATTCAATTCTCAGAATTAGAGCAATAGTTATAAAGGCACCCCTCAGTCACACACTAAATCTTGTAATAGCTACTGGGGTGTGGGGATAAAAGGAGGGAGAAGAGGTGTGTTTCTTAGAGTGTGTGTATGTGTGTGTGTGTGAGAGAGAGAGAGAGAAATAGAGAGGATAATATAGAGAAAATTGTTCTCATTTCATCAACTCCCTAAAGACTAAAGGACAAACGCATTAAACAATAAACATGAGAAAATAGAAAACAGGTGATCTAGGTGTATCTTTAAAATGATTGTTTACTGTTAAAAAAAAAGTATTCATCTTCATGTTTGAGTAACCTGGACTGTTCTCATTAACTAACCTGTGCAGTAGACATCTCCTCTCTGGTGCTGGAGTTGAGGCTGTGTACAGTGTACCCTGGGAGACTTATACTGTGATGGAAGCACTTGGGAAATGGGTCACAGATAGCAAATTTCTTTGTACTCTCTATGGTACAAATTTCACTGATTAAGTGAATCCCATATGTGACATAAAATGTAAGAAATAATGAATCTCTGTGGATTACCAACCTATTCTTTTCAACACTTTGTATAAATCAGTTGTTCAAAATTATATATTTCTACTTCTAGACCTCATTGAGTATTATGATATATTTCCAGTCTTCTATTATCTCTGAGAGTCAGAGCTCATTTTCCCTTTCTGAAATGACATGAATATGTCTCATGACTAACTCATTACATATCCCCTCAATTCCCACACAACAAAAATGACTACTGATGCACCAGAATCCTTTCAAGTACTAGGAGAAAATAAACTGAAAAGTCAAATCCATAAGGTAGTTTGCACATACTGGTTATGTACTATGTGTTAGAATCTACTGTAAACATGATACAAGTAGCATCTTGCTTAATTTTCATATTATCAGAAAAGATAATAATTCTATTTTGAAGGAATATAGGGCCATTGTTTGATTTTTGCAGAATAAGATAAACAGATCAAATTGGTGGTGGAGGTGCTGAGCTTCTCGTAATGGACATTAAAGTTATATTTCCTTCCAATAGCTACATTCTCAAAAGTAATGGGTTTGAGTCCCAATGCTTGTGTCCTCCCCAAAACCATTCAAACTAAGGAAGAACATGTCCAAGTGGACTTGCCAAGAGAAAATAAATGATAATAAACCATGAAATGAATTGCTATAACTCTATGACAACAGAGATGCTGAAAAGGCATTAAACATGAGAAAGATGGTGTGGAAGATGACATGTGGGAAGAAATCAGTCTCATTCAGTCAGAAGAGGTGATGCTATGGAGTGATAATGAGAAAGTGATTACCTCAGCTGGGATATACAGTAGAACAAGGTGATTCTTTTTTCTTAAACTATCTTTATTGAGACTGAAATAGGTATTAATATTTTTTTGTATCTGCCTTGGGAACTATAGATTCAAACTTTACAAATCTATGCTTCCACACCCTGCTCATCCTCCACCATGATCCCTTCCATCCCCAAATCCCACCCCATGATATTCCCCATGTGGTTTCCTCAGTTTTGCAGAGAGATGTTATTCAATTTTTAATGATTTAGTTTAGGCTGACCTTTTGTAATTTTTCTCTGTATTGCAAGAATACATGAGACTGTCCTGATTATCATAGGTGAAAGAATACTGATGTCCTCCAGTTTGTGAAGCAAGCACTGGATAGAATCCCACAGCAAAGCTTATCTAATGCAAAATATCAACAGTGTTGACACTGACATTTCCATTCACTAGATTATGATTCTCACATTACATATTTTATTTTTAATTTAATTTCTTTTCTTCCACAGCTCATGTATATGCATGTGTCTCTTACATCTTCAGGTTGTTCTATGAGTTTTTCAGAATCCGAGTTTTTATCACTTTTTGCAAATGTCAGAAATATTTACCATAATTTACACATATCCTTTTTACTTTAAATTATTTCTCTTTACCTTATAGTCAAATTATTGTTATTATTTCATTTATAGACTGTTGGTACCCAGCTTTTAAATGGTTTTACACTCCTACTTTTGTGTTATTGTAGCTGTTTTCCACGGATATATACTCATTTCACTAATTATTTCCTTTTTTGTAAAAGTTACTGCTATTTAAGATTTTTGTCTTGTGTAAGTTAGAATTCAGCTTTTACCCACATTGGAAAATTAGCATGAGGATAACAGGTAGAGAGAGAGAGAACCAAATCATTAAATTGTTTATTCCAAATATGTGTGTGAGACACAGTGATGAACAGCAAATATAATATAAATGTAAAATGAGAGAAATAGCAGTTATTTACCAGGAATTACTCTAAGTTGATTGCAATTGTACATGACTTAATTGTTCTTATACTAATGTAAGTAAATATTATTAGTATCATTAGCTCCATTTTTCACATATTTTCTGTAATTGAAAAAAAAAATCACCTACTCAACGATCACAAATATATTAAAGGGCGTGAATTAAGCAGCTAATTTAAGGTCAATGAATAAGCATATCAAAAAGATAAATACATACATGGACATTTGATTTCAAACATACACAAATTGACAAAGTTGTGTATTCATCATGAAACATTAAGAATCCCATGGTGACGTATATCAGTTTCCATAGTAGGTACTAAGTGTGATGTGCAACAGTTTTCTCTAAAATTATAAAGTTCTAACCTTAAATTAATTATGTGTTTTGAGTTCAATATTCATATACATTTCAGATATTACAGAATGAATAAAAACAAAGAAATGGGCAATATATTGAGAAATACACTCAAACTTATCCTTGAATTGAAAGAAACAAAGGTAAGAGAATCAACATGAATTACTATCTACCTAGAACCTGTTTTTTTCCTCTCCTCTGACACTACACACCACCAGTCACCACTTTGGGATGCTGAGTTCAATTAAGAAAATAATCTCTAGGAAAACTTTTTGGAGCCCATCAGCTTTTTGAGTGCTTCTTTCACATCCTTGTTCCTCAGACTGTAGATCAGGGGGTTCAGCATGGGAATCACTACTGTGTAGAAAACTGTGGCTACTTTCTCAGTGTTGGTGGTGTCACCAGAACCGGGCTGGCAGTAGATGAAAATGAGGGTTCCATGGAAAACAACAATGGCTGTGAGGTGGGAAGCACAGGTGGAAAAGGCTTTGCGCCTCCCTTCTGCAGAGCGCATCCTCAAGATGGTGATGAGAATAAACAAGTAGGAGGTGAGAATTATAGATAGTGTGGTCAACTCATGAAATGTAGCTACACTGTATAACAGAAGTTCATTCATACCGGTATCAGAGCAAGCAAGTGATAAGAGAGGGGGGTAGTCACAAAAGAAGTGGTTAATCACATTTGACTTATAGGATGGGATCTCAAAAGCTAAACACAGGTGCATCAGAGAGCACACAGTCCCACAGAAGTAGCAATAAGACACCAGCCCTATGCAGAGATTGTGAGACATGTCTACCGTATACAACAATGGGTTGCAGATGGCCACAAAGCGGTCATAGGCCATCACAGCCAGCAGGATGATCTCAGTGACCACACACTGGCTGAACAAGTAGAATTGCACAGTGCACCCCAGAAAGGAAATGGTCTTGTATTCATTTAATAAATCAGCCAGCATCTTTGGCACAATGACTGTGGAGTAACAGAAGTCCACAAAAGCCAAGTGGCTAAGGAAGAAGTACATGGGGGTGTGAAGTCGAGAACTGACCCGAATCAGTGTAATCATGCCCAGGTTACCCACGACTGTGACTCCATAGATGAGCAGAAACACCAAAAAGAGAAAGACCTTCCACTCAGGGGCATCAGATAAGCCAGTGAGAATGAACTCTGTCACAACTGTGCAGTTCCCTTCCATTTCCATGAGTAAGGTTTGATAACCCAAATCATTTGTTTTATAGTTCTTCTGAAAATAAGAGAAGCAATATATTTTTATTCACTTCAGAAAACATAAAGTGTTAAAAATCAAGCTCAGTGTAATTGAAATGCAATTGTGAAATAATTAATATATTTAATATCTATGGCCAATGTATGAAAGAATGAGTGGAAACCTATTCCATTAACAATTCTATCTACCACAATAATTCAGTGGTTAAATTGCACATAGATATTTTGGAGGATGTTGAAGTAGATAGAATATTATACCTTAAAGTTACATAAAGAACAAATCTTAGCCCTGAAAATGGCAGCAAATTCTGTTCACACTGGGTAATTGTAATTGTCCTCTTATTTACTACACATAAACATTTTAGTAAATATCATAGTAGCATGAATTAAGAGCTGATGAGTTTTGTATCATTTCCTTCTTAGAGAATGTTAAGAGTTTCTCTGAGATTAGTGGACATGTGGACCCTTTCAATTTGAAAATATGTACAGTGAAAAGAGTATTAAAATGCATAATGAAAGATATAATCTTCATATCAAAATAACAAAATTATGTAATTACAAGGTTAATGACTGATGTCAATCTGACACAGAAGATGTAACTCATATTCACTTTCTCTGAAAATGTTCACATAAGTTCACTTTAAACCTTTGCAACAGTAAAATCTTTTTGATGATTCTACAAAGAACTTCATTTTTACTATGCATCTATAACAACTATTCAACTGCATTGATGAAATTGTGAACCTAGTATATGAGATTATATTGTACCATTTTTCATAACACTAACAATAACAATGAGAAAATAACTGTCAGAAATAGGGAAATTATTAAACTATTGTGCATCATATATAGAATAGAGAGTGAGATCACATTTAAAGATCCTTAATTTGTTTTAAAAAGGTTACCTATTTGCATACTGGTATGTAATTATGTAAGATAGAAGATAGATAAAGATAGATTGATAGATGATGGATGATAGAAAGATAGAAGATAGATAGATGATAGATAGATAGATAGATAGATAGATAGATAGATAGATAGATAGATAGATAGATAGATAGATAGATAGATAGATAGATAGATAGATAGATAGATAGATAGATAGATAGATAGATAGATAGATAGATAGATAGATAGATAGATAGATAGAGTGAGAAGCTCAATGAAGACTTATGTTTAGACACATGAATACATAATAGATGGTGGTACCGCCCATGATCACATTGATTTTACTACCATTCTAGAGACATAAATCCTTTACCCATATTTAAAAAGAAGCATGTTGAAGGTTTTCTGAGTTTTCTCATACTGTTGGTCTAAAATGTTGTTACTTCTATAGGAATGGAGTCAGTCATTTGGACTTAGCCTTAATGGAAAGGAAGTTGAGAAATTTTACCCTCTGCCCTCCTGCCTAGCAAGCAGGAAGAATATAACCACCACATCATATGTCATGTTCAAGGAAAGCATAGTGAGGTCACTCTGGGCTAGACACATAACCCATTCTTTTTTAATATCTTGAAGTAATTTTTAAAAAGTAGAAATAATTGCTTTCCTGAAATGACAAATTTTTCATTACCAAAAAAAAAAAAGCTTAAACCAACACTTACACAAGAATATCAAGCTGAAATTAAGATGATATTAAGGGTGATATAAATTAGAATGATATTAAGAAACTAGCTTATGTGAAACCCATAACTATCCAAATACATTGGGATCACTCTAACATCACTTACTGAGCTGAGATCGTTCACACATCCCAATTTCCCATGAAATTCTGAGAGGGTATTAACTCAGCTTTCAGCATGAGAGCAACAATAGAGGTCATCCTCAGACATGCCCTATATCCCAAGACAGCAATTCAAGTAGAAAAGTTAGAAAAGGAGAGAGTTGTGCTTGTAGGCATGTATGTGTGTGCGTGGGTGTGTGTAAATGTGTGTGTATGAGAGAGACAGAAAGAAGTAAGAGCATCTTCTTACCTCTATTCTCACATACATGTCAAAGTTTGATATTATAGAGAAAATTGTTCTCATTTCATCAAGCCTCTAAGCACAAAAGCATTTTAAACAGTAAAATCAAGACAATAGAAAACAGATGAGATGGGTATAACTTTAAATGATTGTTTAGACCTTGGAGTCCCTGCAGTGCTGGACCGGCAGACTCAGGAGTAGGTTCCCCTGCTCCAGGGAAAGATTGAATGACCTTGCAGTCCCACTGTGACCCCAAGGCTCCATTCCCATCCCCATGGGTTCAGGAGGGGGAACAGTGGTCTTTTGCTGGGGAGCAAGCAGTGGGGGGAATCCCCCTCTGGTTCACTCCCACCTCAGTCAGTCCAATTTGGATGAAGAAAAACAGAAATCCAGCCTCAAATGTACTAGATGAGAGAGACAAGTAAATAAAGGCACTGAATACACCCATCACCTAACCAAAAAGAATATAGTAAACATCACGAGATATAAGATTGTGACACTAACTAAAGCGAAGACATGTCACAGAATAACACCTACAACATCCCTGGTGTTGGAGTCTAAACTCCTGGTCCAGAGACACTTTGAACATGAGCAAGGGCCCCCACTTTCCCAATGGGGGAGGAAAGCCACAGAACGGTGGTGGCAGCGATCCCGTGGTGAACTGCAAACATGAGGGTGGAGATTAGCCAAACCAGCCATCTGCTGAGGTCTATCCACACCAAGTAACTTCCCCGTTGCCAGCGGCAGGGAGATGGTCTCTCAGTGCCAAGTGCCAGAACTATAAGGCTAAGAAGCATCACCCACGATAAGGCTAAGAAGCATCACCCAGGAAAGACATCAGAAAGAATAGAAGAGACAGTCAGTATGCAAAGGAGGCACGTATACCAGAGAACAAAGGGGTCCAGAGAAAAACAGACTGTCTCCTCCACCTCAGGAAATGCCACAATGAAGAATCCTGAAGAGCTGCTCCACATACCCGCCTTGAAGGAGGTTTTCTGATGTGCTCAGAGAGGCTATTTGCCCAACAATTATTCCTGGAGATGTGGGCAGCTTGATCTGCAGCATGCCAGGAATGTGGGAGAAGGATACTGTCTTCAGTCTCCTTCTCTTAGGAGAAGGATACTGTCTCAGAAATGAAAATGAAGAGGCCAACAGGCTAAACATCAGCCAACAACTGACAAGAAGATGGAGCTGGAGTGACAAAAGTAGGTGACTGGGGGAAGGGAAAGGGGCAAGACCATTCTAAAGGGAGCAAAAACTTTGCAAACATGACTGATATGTGCAAACAATAAAATTAAATAAACTAATACAAAAACACAAGACATTCACACATAAATTCAAGAAGTCAATAAAATCCCAAGCAGATAAAACATAAGAAATACAGACTTAATCATAGGAAAACTGAAAAATAACAAAAAAAAAATCAATTTAGAAGACTACTGGAAAAATGACATTGTTTTCAGAGAAAGAACAGACCAATGGATCAACATCAATAATGAAAATCATCAGACAGTGGAACAATAACTTCTCCGGGCTAAAGGCAAAACAAAAATCCTGCTGTACCTGCAGTTTTTCCATCCAAGGCTTTAACCAGCTGAGAATTGTGATGGTTGCTACTGCACTGAACATGTATAGATATATTCCCTTGTCATTATTTCCTAGCAATACAGAATAAAAGAAAAAAATAATAAATAAATGATTATCTACTGGAGAAAATGAATGTATTCACTTCCATTTCTGAGTAACTTGGGTTATTGTCACTTATTAGCCTGAGCAAGCGCTGGAGCTGAAGGTGCACACAGCTCATCCTGGGAGAATTAAACTGTCATGGAAGCCCTTGGGAAATGGGTCCCTCAGGTCTCAAATCCCTTTCTACTCTCTATGGCACAAAGTGCATTGATTAAATGAATACTTTCTGTGATATAAAACAGACAATAATTAACCTCCATGGATTTCCACTCTGTTTTTTTCAATATCTTAAGCTATATACAGTTGTTTAAAATTAGCATACCTACTTTAAGATCTCACTGAAAATTATGACATAACGTTTTGCTGTCATCTCCCTGAGCCAGAGTAGATTTTCTCTCTGAAATGACATGAATATATCTTGTAACTGACTCATTACAAATTCTCTAAAGTCCCACACAGTACAGTGACTATTGTCCACCAGAATTCCTACAAGTACTAGGACAAAAGTAAACCTAAAGGTCAGAAAATCATAAGATAGTTTGCACTTATTAGATGCATGTGATATGCAAAAATCTAATGCAAATATGATACGAGCATCGTTGCATTTGCTTTTCACAATAGCCATCTAAGAGAGTACTTATATTTTTAAAAGGAATGTAGGATTAAAGTTTGAATTTTTTACAGATTAAGATGAACAAATCAAATTGGTGGAGGAGAATGCTGAGAGTATGCTGCACTTGACAACCATTACAAGTTATATCTTCTCTCAAAAGTCATGGGTGTGATTCCAAATTATTCTCTTCTCCCCTAAGCCACTCAAACTAAGGAAGAACAAGTTAGTTGACATGCCAGGTGAAACACAAATGATAATAAACCTTAAAAAAAAAAAAAACAAGATGAGTTATTAGAACTGCATGGCCATAGGGATGATGAAAAGACACTGAACACATGAAAGAGAGTGACCTTAGAAATTCATCTTGATGCGGTAGATGACATGTGAGGACAGAGAAATCTCATTCAACCAAAATAAGCAAAAATGAGAAAGTAGTTACCACAGTTGGTGGATACAGTAGAAAGAGATGTCTATTTTTCCCTAATTATGTTTCTTGATGTTAAAGTAGGTATGCAACTTTGTAGCTGCCTCGGGGGTAATAGGGTCAAACTGTTATATATATATATATATATATATATATATATATATATATATATATATATATATATATATATATATA
>PVHY01000896.1:122961-159602 GCA_004024945.1 Uropsilus gracilis | reverse complement strand
TACATGAGACTATTCTAGTTATCATAACACAAAAGACTACTGTTGGCCTTCATTTTGTGAAGTCCATGAATAATATTAAACAGCCTGCAAGCACTGGATAGGGTTCTACAGCAAAGTGTATCCAGTACAAAAGAGCAATGTTATTGAGATTGAAAATTTTCATTCAATAGATAAGGGTTCTTGCATGGTGTGTGTTATGTTTTCAGGGAATTTGTTCAGTTTTCTCGGACCTGGGTTTAGTTGTTTTTGTGATTTTCATAAAATTCTTTGCCATTTTAACTGCACACCTCTGCTTTTTACTTTAATCTTTCTCTCTCACTTGTTAGTCGAATCATAGCTACTTTTTTTCAGTTTGAAATTGTTAGTTACCCAGTTTTTACATCTTTTATCCCTTCTACTTTTTTCATTGTATGCTATTGTAGTTATTTTTCCACTCCCAAATCCTAATTTTATCAGTTCTTTTCTTGCTTGTGTTTCAACTACTTTGTACCTCATTAAGATTAATTTTTAATCTGTTTTCCCCTAAGCTTTCTTCTAGAAAATTTATAGAACTCAGTTTCATAGTTTTCAATTTATAAAAATGTTCCATCATTTGTCTGTATTTTCCACTATAGTCTGTAGAATCAGTGACTGTTTTATACCTTCACAATTTTATGCACACAACTTGTAAACAGTGTCTGAATCATTGCTTGCTAATATTTTGTTGTTGTTGTACCTCTTTTGTCTGCTTATATATTTTTTTCTTAAGAATGAGCATTTTTCAGATACCAGAAACTGGAGTACATAGTATTTTTGCTTAAAAACATCACTTTTGCTTAAGAGTAAATGAAAGAATTGGGCTGGGTTTCAATTTGAAGATCCCATAAACTGCAAATCCCAATAGTATTGCTTTTTATTTTGGGCTGTGCTTGATTTAGATCTTCTGTTGTTCAGTGACTTTAGATCACTCTCTAAAGTTTAAATCTTCTTCTAAATTGGTAACTTGCAGAGGATCTCATTCCTGATGCTCTACTTCCCGAACAATGGAATTCCATAGCTGCTATTTCTGTGCCAGTGTGATAGTTACCTGCTGACCTCAGACATTCAGTAGGTTTTAGAAATTATTTAAATTTCCAGAATATCTAGTATTTGTGTAATGTTAAGTATAAGTATATTTTCAGTGTATTACCTCCTGTACTTATATCAAAAGAATCATAATACTGATTGAAATATTCTACTGAGTGATGTTAAAACATCATGTTTATAATAGTAATTCTACTAATGATACTAAAGACCTTTCCATGTTTCTCAGAACTAAGAACAGAAAGTTTTCCAATGACTGCTAAGAATTGGATTTGACAATAAGATTATCAGATTAAAGTTACATATAAATAACATGGATATAATTAGTAAATTATTACAATATTCAAATGTTATTTAGTGTGCCTGAAGATTCTACAATCAGGTGTAAAGAAGATGGTGTCACTGAAAATGTTTGCATGATAAGGAGTGAGTCATAGGTGGAGAAGGTATGTGGTGTCCATCAATTGAATGCATCTTCAGGTGTGACAATGAATGCCTATGACTTGAAAATGATAAGTAGTGTGTTCACCACAATTAAAGGTGGCAATAGTGAAAAGCAGTAACTGCTGTGGTTAAAACTGGACAAGAAGAAGATCAGGGAGAAGTCACAGAAACAAATGAAGGTGTGGAAGTCCGAAAAAGATGACTGAACAGAGGAGCAGAGCAACATCAAAGAATTTGTTGTCTCCATGCATGTGAGCCCAATACTAGCATGAAACAGAACTCCTGAACTTACTAACTGCAGAGCAGAGGAGAGCAATAAGTCACAAAGAACTCTTAGGTCAATATATCAAATAGATTTGACTCTAAACACCAAGATGCCAACGAAAAAAAGGGCAGTGAACACTGCTGAAAGTAAAATGATTCGGGCTTCTACAACTAGGTAGGAATTCAGGGTTTGTCAACATTAAAAAATTACTATGAGTACAAAAGGTAAAACAAAATGTAAGAGAATCAACCTCTCACAAAAGCCTTTACTCATTAAAATGTATATTCCAATTGTGTATATAAAACATAATGATCGATCAGCAGCTTAAGTAACATAAATACTATATGAGAAAAAGTAATTACCTGATCCTAATTATTACAAACTCATTATAATGATTTAATTGCCCTAGCATTCATATGTAATGAATATTATTAGGTCCATTTTTCACATATTATCTGGGTTAAAAAACATCAGTCACTGTGAACACCACAAAATATAAAAGGAAACATAAAATAGGTAATAAATTTAAGACAAGAGAGCAATCATATCAAAAAACTACATATATACATGGAAATATAATTTGAAAATGCAGAGCTCAAAGAAGATGTGTTATTCATCATGAAACAATAAGAATTCCACTGTGTAGTGGAAAGTTCCCATAGTAGGTACTAAAACTGTGATTCTCAGCAGTTCTCTCTAAAACTACAAAGACTTATAGACAAATTGAAGGTGTATGTTGAGTTCATTTCTCATATGCATTACTGACATTATAGATTGAATGAAATGAAGGTAGTGGCCAAAAGTTGTGGTGTACACTCAATCCTACCTTTGAGTTGAAAGGAACACAGTTAAGTAGATCAAAAAGAATTATACATAAGCCTATAGCTTCTCTGTCCCTCTATTGTGACACTATACCCTGCACCACTTTTCACTTTGGAATGCTGAGTCCAACTAAGAAAATAATCTCTAGGAAAACATTTTGGAGCCCACCAGCTTTTTGAAAGCTTCTTTCACATCCTTGTTCCTCAGACTGTAGATCAGGGGGTTCAGCATAGGAATCACTACTGTGTAGAACACTGTAGCCACTTTGTCAGTGTTGTTGGTGTCACCTGAACTGGGCCGACAGTAGATGAAAACAAGAGTTCCATGGAAGACGACAATGGCTGTGAGGTGGGAAGCACAGGTGGAAAAGGCTTTGCGCCTCCCCTCTGCAGAGTGCATCCTCAAGATGGTGATGAGAATATACAAGTAAGAAGGAAGGATTATACACATTGTGGTCAACTCAAGGAAATTAGCTACACTGTATAACAGCAGTTCATTGATACTGATATCAGAGCAAGCAAGAGAAAAGAGAGGAGGGAGGTCACAAAAGAAGTGGTTAATCACATTTGACTGATAAGATGAGATCTCAAGAATTAAACACAAGTGAATCAGAGAACACACAGTCCCACAGAAGTAGCAATAAGACACCAACCCTATACAGAGGTTGTGGGACATGGCCACTGTGTACAACAATGGGTTGCAGATGGCCACAAAGCGGTCATAGGCCATCACAGCCAGCAGGATGACCTCGGTGATCACACACATGCAGAACAAGTAGAGTTGCACAGTGCACCCCAGGAAGGAGATGGTCTTGTCCTCATTTAAGATAATAGCCAGCATCTTTGGCACGATGACTGTTGAGTAACAGAAGTCCACAAAGGACAAGTGGCTGAGGAAAAAGTACATGGGAGTGTGAAGTCGAGAACTGACCCGAATCAGTGTAATCATGCCCAGATTGCCCACAACCGTGACTCCATAGATGAACAGAAACACCAAGAAGAGCAAGACCTTCAACTCAGGGTCATCTGACAAGCCAACGAGAATGAACTTAGTCACAGCTGTGCAATTCTCTTCCATTTCCATGAGTCAGGTTTGGTAACACAAATGATGTGTTTTATGTTTCCTCTGAAAAGAAGAGAAGAAGCAATATTTTTATGTTCACTTTGGGAAAAAAATAGTGCATCCACATCAATCACTGTATAATGGAAATGCAATTATGAAATAATTAAAATAGTTTACATTTTACTGTTCACTTGGGCCAATGGGTGAAATTTTGAGTGGAGACCTATTTCACTCCCCCACTTATATCTACCACAATAATTCAATGTTTAAATTACACACAGATTATTTTTTGGAGGACTGTGAAGTCCATAAAATAATATACCTTAATGTCACCTAAAGAACAGCTCTCAAGCTCTTTGCACACTGGATAACGGCAACTGTGATCCTATTTAAGACACATAACATTTTTAGCAAAGCTCTCAATAACATGAATTCTCAGTTGCTGAGGTGCTATGTCACTCCTTTCACAAAAAAATGTTAAGAATTTTTCTGAGATTTATGAAATGTAACATAATTTCGCACATCAAATTGATAGCATGATGTAATTATTAGGTTATTGATTGAGGCCAATA
Source organism: Uropsilus gracilis (assembly GCA_004024945.1). Lineage (NCBI taxonomy): Eukaryota > Metazoa > Chordata > Mammalia > Eulipotyphla > Talpidae > Uropsilus > Uropsilus gracilis. Next base: position 155,375 of record PVHY01000896.1, on the reverse strand, counting down.
ATGTCTAAGAATTGAAAATTGAATAGAAAATTGTTTATTGACTTCAGAATTAAAATAAGGATGTCAACTTGGAAGATGTTCCTCCTGATGTACTAGGATAATATTAAGAAACTAGCTATGCAGAACTCCAAAAATAATTGGCCTCACTTACTGAGCTGAGATAGTCACATATCCTGATTCCCTTTGGAACTCTGGGAGGGTATTAATTCAACTCTCAGAGTTGAAACAACAATTATAGAAGATCTTCCTCAGCCACAGCCTAGATCCTTTGGCAACAATTTCTGTAGAAAAGATAGACAATGAGAGAAGTGAGTTTGTTAAGAGAGAGTGTGCAGAAGAGTGTGTATGAGAGAAAACCAGAGAGAACATTTTGTGAACTCTGTCCTCATGTGCATATCAAAGCTTGATAGTATAGAGAAAATTGTTCAAACTACATCAACTCTTTAAGCAGTAAAGGGACAAAATCTTTTAAAACAATAAACATGAGAGAATAGAAAACAGATGAGTTAGATGTATCTTTAAAATGATTTCTTATTGGGGAAAAAATGTATTCCCCTTAGTTTTGAGTAACCTGTACTAGTTCTCACTAACTAACCTGTGCAACAGACATCTCCTCTCTGGTCCTGGAGCTGAGGCTGTGCACAATACACCCTGGGAGACTTATACTGCCATGGAAGCTCTTGGGAAATGTGTCCTTCAGGTCTCAGGTTCATTTTCACTCTCTGTAGAACAGAATGCATTGAAACACAAGAAATAATTAATCTCCGCGGATTACCATCTATTAGTTCATGCCTTAAATGTAAAACGGTTGTTCTATGTCAAATATCCCTACATCTAAATTTCATTTAAAATTAAGAAGACATTACATTCTGCTGTCATCTCTGTAAGCCAGAGCTTATTTCCCTTTCTGAGATGACAGGAGTATATCTTGTGACTTGCCTCATTATAAATACCCTACATTGCTTCAGGGCACAGTGACTATGACTGAGTAGAATTCCTTCAAGACTTAGGACAAAATAAACTTTAAGGTCAGAAAACCATAAGATAGTTTGCACTTATTGTATATATGCTATGTGTTAGAATCTATTGTAAACGTGATACAAGTATAATTGCCTTAATTTTCATAATATGCAGTTAAGAGAATAATTCTGTTCTTTAAAGTAATATGAGGTCAGGGTTCAGTTTTTTTGCAGAATAAGATGAACAACTCAGATTGGTGGAAGAGGTGCTGAGAAAAAGCTGCTCGTAGTGGACATTACAGGTTATATTTTCTTCCCATGGTGCCATTCTCCAAAGTCATGGGTTTTTCTTCCAACTATTGTCTTTTTCCCTAAACCATTCAAGTTAAGAAGAAAAGAAGCCCAGTTGACATGCCAGGTGAAAATAAAATGTAAATAAACGCAAAATCACAAGTTGAGTTACTAGAACTGCATGGCAATAAGGATGATGAAAATACATCAAACACATGAAAGAGAGTGACCTTAGAAACCCAACTAAATGTGTAAGATGACATGTGGGGACAGAGCAGGCTCATTCAGCCAGAACAATTGATGGTATGTAGTGTGGATAAGAAAATAGTTACCTCAGTTGGAGGATATAGTAGAAAGAGGTGATTCTTCCTAAATTATGTTTATTGAGGTTAAAGATGACATATATACATATATATATGGATTTTTGAGGGGGTTATAGGTTCAAACTTCAATAAATATATTTTCCACACCATGCCCATCATACCCCAATCATCCTTCACCATGTTCTCTTGATGTGTTCCCTCCTCAACTCTCACTCCATCATACATCAACTCATTAAGCTTGACTCACTTCTGCAGTCAGGTGTTAAGCAATCATTATTGGTTTTGCTTAGACTAACCCTTTGTTATGCTTCTCAATATTCCAGCTATACATGGAACTATCCTGGCTATCATCAGTTTAAAGATTATTGTTGACCTCCTGTTCCCACAGCAGTGTGAATCCAGTGCAAAATTGCAGCAGTGTTGACATGGAAAATTTCCAGTTAGTAGATAAGGGTTCTTACATTGCATATATTCTTTACAATGTTTTGTTTCTTCCATGGTGCAGGCATATGTGTGTGTTATGCTTTCAGGCAATTCTGTTGTTTTGTTTTTAGTTTCTTTGGTTCTGGGTTTAACTGTTTTTGTAAATTTCAGAAAATTCTTTACTATTTTATCTGCACATCTCCTTTTTACTTTTAACTTTCTTTTTTAATTGTAATTCAAATCAGAGTTACTTTTTCAGTTTGAAAGTGTTATTGTTACCCATCTTTTAAATGTTTTATCCCTCCTCCTTTAATCTGTGTGTTATTTTAGTTATTTTTCCACTCCCATATCTTAATTGTATCAATTCTTTCCTTACCTATGTTTCAGCTAATTTGCGCACCATACGATCAATTTTTAATCCCAGTTTTCTCTTGACAGTTTAATGTGAATCAGTTTCATAGCTGCCATGAATTTTCTGAAATTTTACATCATGCTGTCTGTATTTTTGATGGTAGTCTATAGAATTCTTGATTGTTTGACAACCCCACAATTTCTCACTCCTAAATTGAGTCTGAATCATTGCCTGCTAATATGTTTTTACTGTTGTAGCTCTTTTATCTTCTTGTTTTTTCTTAAGAATTAATATTTTTCAAATACTAGATGTTGAAGTACATGATTTTTTGCCTGAAAACTTACCACTTTTCTTCTTACATTAATAGTAGAAGTTGGACTGGGTGTCAATTTGAAGATATCATAAACTTCAAATTCCACTGGTGTTATTTCTTACTTAGCATGGTGTTTGATGTAGATCTCCTATTGATCTTTAGATCACTGTTTAAGGTTTTACATCTTACTTTGAATAGGTACCCCATAGAGGACCTCTTTCCTGATACTCCACTTTCCAAATAATTGAATTCCATATCTGCTATCTCTATACTTGTGTGTTAGTTACTTAGTTACTTCAGACATTCAATAGGTTTTAGAAATAAATTAAACTTCCAGAATATCTAGTTACCTATACAATGATGGAAGTAAATGTATTTCCAGTTTGGTATCTCCTGTTTTTATATAAAAATAATCATAATACTGGTTTAAATAATATTCTACTGAGTGATATTAAAGCATCATGTTTTAATAGTAATTTCATTAATCATGCTAAAGACATTTTTATGTTTCTCAGAACTAATAACATAAAGTTCCCCAAAGACTGCTACAATCAAATTTAACAATAATATTATCATATTAACCTTACATGTAAATATCATGTATATAATTAATTAGTAAATTATGACAATATCTATTCCCTTGGATAGAAAGATATAGAAGAAAGCAGGAAAAATTTTTCATGACTGAGGCTTTAGTGATATCTTTATAGATTTATGTCCAAAGCAAGGAAAACAAAAGAGAATGTAAGCAATTAGGATGCTACCAAACTGAATAATTTCAGCACAGTGAAAGGAACTATGCACTAGAGCCAAAAGACAAATGAAATAAATATTTTCACTCATGTATTGACAAAAGACTACTATCAAAAATCTACCAAAAAAAACCTCATAATCCAAAAAAAAAACAATGCAATCAAGAGATAAACAGACATGTTAAATAGACAGTATTCCAAAGATTGACAACAGGAACATAAATGAATGCTCATCATAACTTAATGCCAGACAAATGCAAATCAAAACCAAACTGATGCACCATCTTAGAGTTGTAATAATGGTCTATACCAAAAAGACCAGAAACAGCTAATGCTGATTAGGATATAGAGAAAAGGGACTCATACATTATTGGTAGGAAAGTGAAGTGATCAGTATTGAGGTATCTCAAAACACTAAAGATGGGTCTACTATGTTACCCAGTAGTTTCAGTCTTGCAAAGAATATATAGACATAACAAAGGAATGTAAGTGCTTTCTTATACCTTGCTATACTACTTATAATAACCAAGTTGTGGAAACAGCAATCTCAAAAACAGATAAGAATAGGAGGATATATATATACACTGTAATAGTGCTCAGCCAGCCTTTTGAAAAAATATATTATGTAGTGGAGGAGATGATATCAATTGAAATAAATCAGAAGAAAGACAAATATCAGAAGGTGTCATATATTGTGGACTATAAGAACACAAAACAAAGGATCTGATAAAGATAAACAAATAATAAACCCTAGAAACATTACTGTAGATATGAGACTATTAGAAGGTGAGGGTGAAGAAGGGAGAAATGGACTATGGTAAAGGGTTATTGGTGCCATGATTGTTGATGTAGCATGGTAGCCATATACAGCATAATAAACAAATTTTGCCAATAAATAATAAGCTTAGTAAACAGATCACTTCAAAAATAGAGATGTGGTTAGCAGCAACCAAATATTTCCCAGTATATACAGTAATTAGGAGAAAAAATTGTTCATGTTATCTTGTTGTCTCCTTGATAACCTTAATTGTCAGATTGTACATCAGCGCTTTCACCATTGGGACCAAATTGGTGTACTTGAAGAATCTGGGATTGGGCGTAAAGAAAATGATTTCATTGAAAATAGTTGCTTGGCAAGGGATGAGTCCTAGGTAGATAAGGCTTGTGGTGTCCATCAATTGAATGTCTCTTCAGGTGGTGAAAACAATGAATGTCTATGATTTGAGAATGATAACAAATGTGCTAATCACAAGTAAAGGTGGCAATAGTGAAAAGTAATAACTGCTGAGGCTATAACTGGACAAGAAGGGAGATCAGGGGGAAGTCACAGAAGCACTTGATGATATGGAACTTCACAAAGACGACTGAACATTGGAGCATGGCAACATCAAAGCATGTTTTCTCCATGCATGTGACCCCACCACTAGCATGGAACAGAGCTCCTGCACTTACTAACTGTGGAGAAGAGAGCAATGTGTCACAAAGTGGTCTTGGGCAAACATCAAATAGATTTGAATCTGTAAACATCAAACTGACAAAGGAAAAAAAAATGTGATAGTCAACACTACTAAAAATAAAATGCCTTCTACAAGTAAGCAGGGGGTTCAGGGCTTTATCTGCATTGGAAAATTAGTATGCGTACAAACGGTAAAACAAAATGTGATAGAACCTCTCACAAAATCCATTATTCATTAAAATGTTTATTCCAAATGTGTATATGAGACATAGTGATCTACAGCATAGGTGATATAAATACTACGTGAGAGAATGTAATTATCTGCCCTTAATTATTCCAAGCACATTATAGATATTTAATTGTCCTAGGATTCATTTGAAGTGAATATTATTAGCTCTATTTTTCACATATTATCTGAAGTTTAAAAAACATCAGTCACTGCAAACACCACAAAAATCTAAAAGAAAATATGAAATAGGCAATAAATTAAAGACAAAATCACAAGTACATCCAAAAACTACATACATGCATGGAAATATCATTTTGAACATACAGAGTTTGATGAAGATATATTATCCAGGATGAAATAATAAGAATTCCACTGCATAATGGATCAGTTTCCACAGTAGGTACTTACAGTGTTATTTTCAACAGTTTTCTCTAAATTATAAAGATTTAAAAACAATTTGAATGTGTATGTTGATTTCATATCTCATATGCATTTCAGATATAATAGATTGAATGAAAACAATGAAGTGGCCAGCAAGTTGTGATGTACACTCAGTCCTGCCTTTGAATTGAAAGGAACACAGTAAAGTAGATCAAAAGGAATTATACATAAACCTATAGCTTCTCTGTTCCTCTACTGTGACACTACACCCTGCACCAGTTTTCACTTTGGAATGCTGAGTCCAACTAAGAAAATGATCTTTAGGAAAACACTTTGGAGCTCAACAGCTTTTTGAGAGCTTCTTTCACATCCTTGTTCCTCAGACTGTAGATCAGGGGGTTCAGCATGGGAATCACTACTGTGTAGAACACTGTAGCCACTTTGTCAGTGTTAGTGGTGTCGCCAGAACTGGGTCGGCAGTAGATGAAAAGGATTGTTCCGTGGAAGACAACAATGGCTGTGAGGTGGGAAGCACAGGTGGAAAAGGCTTTGCGCCTCCCCTCTGCAGAGCGCATCCTCAGGATGGTGATGAGAATGAACAAGTAGGAGGTGAGGATGATCACAATGGTTGTCAACTCATTGAATGTGGCCACAATGTATAACAGCAGTTCATTGATACTGATATCAGAGCAAGCAAGAGACAGGAGAGGAGGGAGGTCACAAAAGAAGTGGTTAATCACACTTGATTTATAGGTTGGAATCTCCAGCGCTAAACATAGGTGTATCAGAGAGCATACAGTCCCACAGAGGTAGCAACAAAACACCAGCCCTATACAGAGGTTGTGGGACATGACCACTGTGTACAACAATGGGTTGCAGATGGCCACAAAGCGGTCATAGGCCATCACAGCCAGCAGGATGACCTCGGTGACCACACATGTGCAGAACAAGTAGAATTGCACAGTGCACCCCAGGAAGGAGATGGTCTTGTCTTCATTTAAGATATTAGCCAGCATCTTTGGCACGATGACTGTGGAGTAACAGAAGTCCACAAAGGACAAGTGGCTAAGAAAAAAGTACATGGGAGTGTGAAGTCGAGAACTGACCCGAATCAGTGTAATCATGCCCAGGTTTCCCCCAACTGTGACTCCGTAGATGAACAGAAACACCAACAAGAGCAAGACCCTCAGCTCAGGGGCATCGGACAAACCCAGGAGAATGAACTCTGTCACCGCACTACAGTTCTCCCTGTGCATGTCTGAGACACTTTGGCGGAGCTGGAGAAAAGTATTAACAGTTATTCTCCATGGTATGATTCCAAATATAGTTTTTACTGTCTCCTAAAATATAAATGAGAACAAGTAGAATAGTTATGAAGTAAAAAGTTGCTTTCCTGAAGTTTAAGAAAAGTTCAGATATTACCACTGATGTAAGCCTATAGCTCCCAATTCAGTTCTCACATCGCAAAAAAAATTCATGACCCTAAACTATTTGATGATTCCCTAAAACTAGTCTTTCACAATTTAGTGATCAGAGCTTAATCATTAAAAATACATCACAAATGATTTAATTACAGGTTAGCTTTATGGAATCTTAATCATTCTTCTTGGTGGACTCAGTTCTACATGGGAATTGGGATCCTAAGAAATATTTTTAATGCTCAATACTTAAATTTTGCCTGTTGTTGCAGCATCATATTATATTGAAATGAATTGTTTTGTTTTTTTCATGGGTTATGCCTTAATTATTGTTGCATTTTCAGTATTTATATTTCCTTGGAATGTGAGATATTCTTCAAAATAAATGTTTGCTGATGAACCACTAAAAAGCCTAGAACTTTTTTGTTTTCTCTGAAGGGATCAGAAGTGTGCTTATTTATGATGGTTATAAAAGAAAGAACCCACTAGTGTTCTTCCTCAGTAACTTTTAAATAGAAGCAATATATTTTTAAATATTTATGATCATTTTTAAAACAAATTTAGCATGGCAATTTTGATAATTATGCTTCTCAATACCAACCACCTTTTGTTCAGGTAATTAAGGATTCACACGTTCTGTGACTATGCCTTTGAAGACTTATAAATGACATATTTAACAAATAAACTCACTGCTTATAATCTATTTGAATAATTAATTAGACAAGACCATGAAATTAATAAAAAAAAACTTTCTGATGTATTGCAGAATTATTCATGAGAGCAAAACTTATAGTGTGTTAGAAGTGGGAAATGATAAAATATAAAGTTGAAGTATTTTATGAACACTGTAGCTAATTAATTAAGATTAATTTTAAAACTTACCTGAAACACTGCTATAATAAAATCACAAGTTAAAAGAGCAAGCCAGATTGCACAGATCAAATACGATATATGTGTATCTAAGTGACATTGTATTCTCATAATGTTCATGAAGCAGTATTTCATTCAAGTCATCTTTTTTAATGCACAGTAATGTGCCAGAATTTCCACAAAACGAAGTTTTGCTGAATGCATTCAGGGGTATGAATGTCACTTTTTTTAAGTAAGGATGATTTTTCTTGCAGTTTTTGACATCCAAATAATAACAGCAGAATAGGCGATAAGGTGATTTATTTACTCTCTCCCTCTTGACCTTGCATGGATAAATGATATCAGAGGCACTGGTTGGTTATTCTCAGAGAAAAATCAATCTAAACTAAAAGTGATACAGCCAAGTATCATTCTTCCAGTGACACAAAGAGGTGAAGGTTATATACATTAAAAAATCTCAACTACTCAACATACTTGACTCAATAGAAGACTATTGGAAAGCAATAAGAAAATAATTATTCTAATGATAATAGTACTGGATCTTCAATAAATAGTAAAAACAAATTGTCTTTGTCTGAGTTTGAAGTAGAACATAATTTAAAATTTTCTTTCCTGCTTCCAAACATAAAGATGAAAAATCAGATTACTGATACTTATATAACTTTCTTTTTAAAACGCGTTATTGTGACCAATGTAGAACATTTGACTTAGTTGGAGACATTTTATTGGTACAAAATTTTGTTTTGATTGTTCATCAAGAGAGAATCTAACATCTGGTGAGTAGAAACTCAAAATGCTAATAAAGAAAGCATGTGACTACCTCTCATACACACACCAACACAAGCAAACATCAGATTATTTGACTAAAAGTGTTTGTAGCACCAGGTTGAGACAGTTACTTTTTTTTTCACAATTCTAATTTTTTTTTTTCTGCTCCAAATCTGACTCGCAGGTCTACGCTTCTCCATGAATTGCCCTGCTGATTTCTTACTGCCTCTCAGCATTACTGACAATCACCATAATTTCTCAGAATTTATCGGGCTCTATGGACGGAGTTCACAGAAGAGAAAGAAAAGGAGGAAGGAGAGAAAAATCAAGCCTTTCATTTCACCTGTCTACATTCTTTTCATGTTTCTACTAATTGCTATTACTAGATTTTTTATTCTGAAGATTAAATATTTTTATAAAACAATGTTCAAAACATTATTTTTTAAATGTGATCCAATTAAGACATGAAATGATTTGTGTTTTTTTAATGATCAGTTCTACTGACCTCCTGCCAAGTCTGCTTTCCTTATGTATGACTTAGAATTTACCTTTATACCAAGAAAAATGAAAGAGCTTCCAGATCTCTGAAAACATCATTAACATTCATTCAAAAAATCCAGAGTTGATTTGAAAAAAACAAGTTTTGGAACAACCACGGATGCCCTGTTTCTAAAGATGATCTGATAGAAAATGCTACAGACTTTCTGGTTTTGTCAGCATGTATCCCTGGGGCTCATGTTGGGTAAGCTTCCCAAAGCAATCATGGATCTCTGTGGAGCAGTAATCAGCAAGATGTCAAGAAAACATCACCACCTTGGGATTCCTGCCATTAATGACTTCTTAGGGGAAAAATGCACCCAACTAGATACATGTCATGATCGCTCAGCTCACTTTCTTTCAGGGGTCATGATGAAGTGACAAGCAATGCATACTGCACCCCAACTCTGTTCTGTGACTCAGGTCCCTTATTGCCTTTCTGGTTAACTTGAATTGGTCTTGTAAACTTTGCCAATTTTATGTACCAAAGTTCTTGTTCATGATCATAGAGTCAGAGGTCACAGCAAAAGGGTGGGAATGATGGACCTCCTTTACTTAGAAAAATAATAGCTGTTCATATTTCCTAACCATTTCCTATGCATTGTGTATGGTTCTGAATTCATTTATTAACATATTTGATCTTTATAAAAAGATGTGAGATTAGTAGATAGGTACCTTTTAAATGGAGTGGCTGAGGCACATATAGGTATAATTTGCCCACAGTCACACAAAGAATCACTGGGAGAATGAAGCAAATTGGATGATTCAGCATAAGGTTGACCTGGTGTTCAAACACAGATGCTACTTTGTGTGCAAAGGAGGGAGGGGATACAATGGACTTTCAGTGACTTGGTAGGGGGAGTGTGGTGTAACATCATATATCAGAATAAGTGCCAAACTATTCCTCTGAATTATATGTGGTATTTTACATCGTGTCCTCAAAAATTTATTTTTGAAAAAAACTGAGTATGTTATGATTTCCATAAACAAAAAGTTTCACAAATGTTGAACAAGCATGAAAATATTCAACTCATCAATAAATATACATGTATGTATATACATAAATATATATGCATAAAAGAAAAAAAGTATCTGAAATGTCATGATTTTAAGGTGAAAGATATGTAAGGCTGTATGTCTAAGTTCCAGGAAGAAATGTTCTTGCTAACATGTCTGGAGTCTTAGATGATTACTAGAATTCTACCTACCATTACATTTATGACTTTAGACAAATCTCTTCCATGGTTTCCTTGGTTTCTTGAAATAAATGTCTAGTGGTCTGTACATTTTCCATAACACTTGCCAGTCCTGTTTCACACAGAACCATGCTAAGTTCTCCACGAAGAAAGATTATTTCTTATGGTCTCAATTTAAGATGAATATAAACATTTTCTTAATATTAATGAAAATTCAGGCCGGGCACGGTGGTTTGTGCCTATAAGCTTCAGCCTATGAAGCGGCCGGGGCTAGGGATCATGGTTTGAGTCCAACCTGGGACCCATAGCAAGACCTAGTTCCAAAAAACTAGCTGGGTGTTGTGGCGCACACCTGTAATCCCAGCTTCCCTACCTGGGAAGCTGAGGCTGGTGATTGCGTGAGTCTGTGGTACCCCAGGCAACATGAGCCTGTGGTTCCATGGGCAAAATAACAAGACCTAGACTCTCTCTCTCTCTCTCCATATATATATGTATATTAGTGAAAATTCAAACATGTGTAAGCATTCATTGAATCATCAAATATAAATTCCTGATTATCCAGAGAAGTAGAAGTTAATAGAAGAGGAAATCATTGCTACATCAAATGTCCAATATATGAAACACTGTTTATTATATATTTAACATTTCTATTTTTTACACATTAGACGGACAGGTGTAAATGGGAAGCAATAGTATCATCACAGGCAGGAAGGAGAATTCTGCATTTTGCTTTGCCATACAAAAGAACTATTTGCTTAAATTTAAGAAATGTATATGGATGAATTATTTTAATAATCATCAGGTGTTCAGAACATTTCAAATTCTAAAGAGTCTTATTAACTCCATATAAAATTGTTGCCTGTGTTACATTTTCTCTTATACATAATCACTTCAGTACCAGTTTATTCCAATATACTAATTCTTTGGATTTTTATCCAAACATTGATTAGAGAGAAGATAAAGGAATACACACTATTTAAGAAAAAAATGAGAAACTGATATTAGGGAGATCTGGTATTTTTAATTTGCCATTAGATAGTTCTTGATACTAAAGATTATCTGTTTGATTTTATTTGAATAAAGTCATGAAGGTAATTATTTTACAACACTTGTTCAACTTTAAGCATTTTCTTAGGTGGAAATATAGTTGAAAAGGATACAGATATTATTAGATACAGAAAAAAAGTAAGTCATAAAGGATTGATTATATTAATGTCTTTATAGACAAAGTAATGGTATAAAGTGCTGGACAGGCATACCTCATGCTTACTTGAAGAATATAGGATTTTCTGAGAACAATCTGGTCCAGCTTATCACACCACCACTCTGCGGTACCAATGCAAGAACGTCCAGGATATAGACCATATTTTGTCAATACTCCATTCATCTTAAGTAAACTGTATACAAACACAAATTTGCACACACATACACATTGTACAGTATTTTTTAATTAAAATTTTATTTGATTTTTGATTCAGAATTATATTCTGATTACTTCAGTTTTTCTTACTGAATAAAGCTCATTTATACAGTTTTATACCTTATTGAATTATATTTCTTCAAGTCCTACTCCATCTGTCATCAAAGATCAAGTTTAAACAATACCTGCTTTTCTGAAAGTATTTCTTTAATGTCCCTCAGAGGATATGAACTTTTTATCAAACCCTTTGAAACGTTATTTTCCATTTATACAATAGTCATTTTCTTCCTCACTGTCAAAACTTGATTTTGCACACATAAAGACTTCATCTTAACTCTTATTTTTAATTTTACAAGAGAAATCAATGTGATTAAGAGCCTAGTCCACACCAGAGATGGTATAAGAAAAGAGAAACAACTGCTCATTGATATTGTAAAGTACATCACATGATATATCTGTTACCTATGAAACTTTCCAATCTTATTAATGGTTAGTATACATTATCTTAGTCTTAGAGATTAATAATTGAAAGTGAGAAGTAATGCTGATTCTCTATAAAAGATGGATCCAAGTTAGTTTCTTTGAAACAAAATTCACATTCTGTCCATTGTCCATCATTAATTTTTCTTCTAAGTCAATCTGTGTAGACATATTTGTTGTCTGTTAGCAGAAATTGCTGACAAATACATATGTTCAACAAGAAAAGATTTTACTGTCCTTTATCTTGCTGACTGTCTCCTTGACATCCTTATTTCTCAGGCTGTAGATCAGAGGATTCAACATGGAGATCACCACCGAGTAAAACACAGAAGCCACTTTGACTGTGATCCTTGAGTTTTTGTTGTTAGGCACACAGTAAAGGTAAAGGATGGTGCCATGGAAGATGGTAATGGCAGTCAGGTGGGAGGCACAGGTGGAGAATGCTTTGCGCCGCCCACTGACTGAACGCATCTTCAGGATGGTCACAACAATAAATGCATAAGACATGAGAATGATGATAACTGTACTGACCTCGTTAAAAGTAGCCAAAACAAAAAACAACATCTGGCTGAAAAAACCATCAGAGTAAGACAGGGAAATCAGTGAGACAAACTCACAATAGAAATGATCAATTACGTTGACACCACTATATGATAAGTTGATGGCTGAGCACGTCAGTGACAAAGAACATGCTATTCCCCATGCATATGATCCCATCACTAGCAGAACACAAAGTCTGTGTGACATAGCAACTGTGTAGAGCAGAGGATTGCAGATGGCCACAAAACGGTCATAGGCCATCGCAGCTAATAAAAATGATTCAGTTACCACAAAGATACAGAAGAGACCGAATTGTACTAGACACCCTGTACGTGATATAGTTCTGTCTTCTATGAGTAGGTTCACCAGCATCACTGGAGCAGTGATGGTGGAATAGCAGAAATCCACAAATGAGAGGTGACTGAGGAAAAAGTACATGGGGGTGTGCAGTTTGGGGTTAATTCTGATTATTACGATCATCCCAAGATTCCCAACAACAGTGACAATGTAGATGGCCAGAAAAATCAAGAAGAGGGGGGCTTGCAGTTTTGGGTACTCTGAGAAGCCCAAAAGAATGAATGTGGCTCCACTTGTATTTCTGTCTGACAATGACATGGTTTTTGTTTGTCAGAACTCTAATCAATCCTGAAAAACAAAAATTAAAGAGACTGAAGATATAAGAGTGTTCATTAAGTTCCCTTTACCAAGACTGGGAGATGAAGCAAATGTCACTTTTGAATTTTGCTATATATTTTTATGGAAGAAATCTTAAATATCTAGAATTTTAGGCATTAATAGAGATTTTAAATATTTCTAGCAATTTTATTTCACTACTAGATATTGAATCAATGATGCAAAACCACTAATTTGAAGGGATAGGTACTTCTAATGTCATCATATATATATATATATGATTGATATATATATATAACAGACGCAGAAACACTGTATATATAGAACTATATATACACATATAGCTATACATAACTATATATAGTTATATACACATATAGCTATACATAACTATATATATATAGATAGATATGGAAATATATATAGACAAATATATTATGGGATACCACTTAGCTGTTAAAGGAATAAACTTTTGCCATTTATGACATCATGGCTGGAGTTGGAGGATATGATTCCTGTAATAAAAGGAGAAAGAAACCACAGATATGTTACATGTATGGTAAATATAGACAAAGATTATGTAAAGCAAATCTAATGTCAAGCCCTAGATATATGATCACAGACCTTAGGCTACCAGGGTGGGGGTGGTGGGGAGGCTACAAAGCCACAGTGGGTAGGCAGATGATGGATTGTGGCGGTGGAATATGAGTCGTTTCCTGGCTGTTTTGTAAGTGAAAACAATACCCAAAGGGGGAAATCCTTTAGCTGTTAAAAGCAGTATTGTGAACTGAAGTCACCCCAAAAAGGGGGAGGGGGAAGGAAGGAAGGAAGGAAGGAAGGAAGGAAGGAAGGAAGGAAGGAAGGAAGGAAGGAAGGAAGGAAGGAAGGAAGGAAGGAAGGAGGAAGAAAGGGAAGGAGGGATGTGAAGGAGGAGGGAGGGAAAGCATTTGATTAAAAATTTATGATTATTAAATTAATATTTTCCTAGTTTTCAAACAGTTTTTTTAAGACTAGATCTCACTATTTTTGCTTGTGGAATCTCAGGCCGCAGGGTCAGGTTGCCCGGGGTACCACAGACTCTAGAAATCCCCAGCCTCAGCTTCCCTGGTATCTGGGATTATAGGCACACACTACCACGCCTAGCTATATTTATTTGGAATGAGGTCTCGCTACATGCCTCCAGTGGAACTAGAACTGTGATCCCTGGGTCCAGTACGACTTCCTAGACTGCTGCTTATAGGCACGTGCCACCATGCCCGGCCTTCAAACAGTTTTTAATATTTACAATTAAGCATGAAAGCTCAAAGGATTTATGGTTTTTCAAAATGAAACCCTCCCACATACTCTCAGTACCCCTTGGACATTATGAGATCATAAAGATAAGCCTAGAATAGTGCTGTAGCTACTGATAGTAGCTATACAATCATAACACAGTCAAGAAAACTAAAAACCTACTTTTGCATCACTTGCGGGCACTATGATTTCACCCTAGCAATTGACATTTACATCTTTACTCTTAGCACCACAGAGACTCTTTAACCTTTCTCCTTCTCTCTGACCTGGTCAGCCTGGTCAACAAAGAAATCCTAATTTACTTCAGAGCAAGCTCCATCACTCAGGGAATCCCAGTTGTTTATCTTCCCTCATTTCTGAAGAGTAATATAGTTGGAACTATGATCAACATTTTCTAAAAACAATAAAAGAAAAGCTGTAGAAACTTGATTTGCTCAAGGACATGCAACTGAAGAACCATTACACATCTCTAACTGCAGCCCTGAACGTGGAACTCCCAGCCTAATACCCATTCCTCTGTACATATTTTCTTCCATACTCTAGGTTCAGAGACTCACACAGTTCCTTTATTAAGGTTCATACAACTAGCTGACAGAATTTTCTTCCCCACACTGTAGGTAACTGTGTTCAAGGGTCAGGACCCAGTCCTCTCAGACATGGCTTCGCTGAAAAAAAAAAATAATAAAGCATTTCCTTTCCCTTATTTGCTCAGCTATGCAAAGATGGAATGTTCTCAAGAACTGACTAGACTTAAAGGGCAACTTCTCCCTTCCCCACATGGTTTTCTACCTAGCACTCATTGAAATTAACATGAATCTTAAAATTCTTAGAACAAACCTGCTGATGACAAAAAGGTGGGGTTTGATGGTGGGATTTGATGTATTAGTTCTTATATCTGTAGTCATGGCCTTTGGGACATGCACCTCTGAGACAATCAATTGCCTCATTCTCTGGAGGTCATGAAATAAACAAATGCAATCACCTTCCCCAATGCAATCCTTGTGTGCGGGAAACCGTGGAGCAGCATTAATAGCATTCTAGCTCCTGGTCTTTTCCATATTTCCATAAAACTATCAAAATTACCCAATTATAAAAGTTATCATCCCATATTAATTGGGTGACTATTTGATGTCAGGCATAGCACTCCACACCATGCATTTTAACCATGTTGGAGAACTGTCATCAATCATTTTTCAGGCCATCAGAACACATTGAGTGTTAAAGCAGAAATAATACTAAATTAAATATTAGACTAAGAAAGTAATTTCGTCCCATTTGTCTCTCATCCCATTTGTCTCTGTTCTACTACAATCTTCCTTGTATTTTCACCTAGTTTTTCATTTCTCATAAAAGATAGTGCATACCCTTCCTAATGGCATTTTCTGCCAGGACCTCCCTTATACTGGAATGCTGATTATTAATTTTTGGCCAAATATACCTTTTCTGTCACTACATACAGTTTCGCAAATTGCATTGAAAGCATTTAACATGGTTAAAACAAATTCAGTACTTATTTGTTATATTGATCTTATCACTGCTAGAATATATTTCCAGGAAAGTAGAGATATTTGTATTTCTTTGTTCATCATTATATTCTGAATCTTTACATCAGTAAATAGCATAAAGTAGGTGTACTGTAAATCTGAGCTGAAGAAGAAACATTTTCATTTCATGAAACTTGAAATAAAGCTGCTAACCCCATCCTTTATTATTCTCCTTTGAACTCCCCCTCATTAACTGTTTAGTAACTCAAAGACACAATTTACAAAATAAGACAATGCTTATCTGTTTCCTTCATTAAATAATTTTCACAATAATAACTTGATGCCTCAGCAGTCTGTAATGGTAATCAAGTTCTTTTTTTATTTTTTGATATCTATATGTAAACATTGAAATTCAAACACATTTAAAAGCATCAAATTTTTTGTGATAAATATTCTTTTTTCCGTTCAATACCATAAAGTAGTTGTCTCAGTATATATGGAGGACTTGTTTTATTACCCTATTACCAAATCCCTGAACATTTTTATTGTAATTGTCCTTTTTTTTTTCACTTTGTCTTTTTAGTCATTCTTAATTTGCATGATGCATTTGTGTTTTTCATTCTTTTATAAAGGTAGTTATTTATTTTACATTATTATCTAGTCTGGGGTTCTCCCACCATCTTATCACCTTTGCTCAGTCACCTTAATTGTTTGTGCCCCTCCTCATTTGCCCTCTCCCACTCTGGTGCACTATCCTTCAAACTATTGAACCTTAGATTTAAATTTGTCTTGTCCAATTGTTTGGTTTCCCTTTCTCCCTCATAGTAGTGCGACAATTCCATCTTTCTCCTTTCCTTTCTGACTTATTTCTGCTGGCATGATTCCTTCTAGCACCATGAATGTTGCTTTGAATGACATAAGTTTTTTTTTTTTATTGCTGTATAATATTATTGTGTACATATACCACTGCTTTCTGTACCATTCATCTATTTGGGGCATTTGAATTGTTTCCATATACAGGTCATTCTAAGTGGTGCTGCAATAAAGATCCAGTACAGGCGTCTTTTGAGACAAGACTTTTTGTGACCTTTGGGTAGATTCCTAGAAGTCAGATTTCTGGGTCAAATGGTACTTCCATTCTCAGAAGTTTCAAGATCCTCCATACAGCTTTCCGTAGTGGTTGGACCAGTTTGCATTCCTACCAGTTGTAAATGTGTCCATTTCTTTCCACACACTCGCAAACACTTGTGTTATTTGTTACATGAGCATGTTTTTCATTTTTTTATAATTCCTTAGTCAATTCTATTTTGATTCCATCAGTCTGCTTTTTGTGGTCCTTGACTGCTTGCTTAATCAGCTTTTGCTGTATACAGAACATTATGCACAAAACTCAGGAGCTAAATAAGTTGAATTTTCACATGGTTTAACCTTATGTGAGACAGGGTTGGTGTGTACCAGTAAGTATTCCACACATAAACAAGCTAGTGCAACGTTTATCCAATTTCTAGGCCCAAACTGTCTCGGGTCTCTCAGTTAAATACATACCACTGATAGACAATTATGGTTGTGATCTTTCTCCTCCTCACTTCTAAACCTGTATGCATCTGTCTAGACCCTTAACCCAGACCAAGAAAGTTCTCTGAATTTCCAACTGTATTTAGTCTTCAATTTGATCATTTTCCTGTATGACATGAGAACAAGAAAGCCCATCTTGAGTTAAAAATGCATATTAACATATGATAGAAGCTAATCTGAAAAGTCTATGTAACAAATGATTCCTTACCCTGTGATCTATGCACATTAGATTGGTAGGTTTAACCTGGGAACCACCAGGTGTAAAACATAGATGCCACTTTGTGTGTAAACTGGGGAGGGGATACAATGGAATTTGTGGAGGGTTTTTGTTGCCTTGGTGGGAGGTGTGGCATGGTAACATATACCTGACAGTTGCCCTATCTTTCTGAAATATATGTGATATTCTACATCAAAATTTCCTCACAAATGAGATACAATTTGAAATAATAAATGAGTACACAATCGTGATTTCCACAAAGTTTTATAAATTTCCAACAAGTGTGAGAAAAATCAACTTATCAATCGCTCTCTCTCTATATATATATAATGTTATATATGTGTACACACATATACACAGAGGAAAAAAGTCTGAACTGTCACAATTAAAGTGAAAAGATATGTATGGTTGTATGCCAAAATCTAGAAGGAAAGATTCTTGCTGACATTCCTGGAATCTTAGATGCTGACTTGAATTCTGCCCACAATTATACTTACAACATTAGACAAATCTTTCTCATGGTTTACTTGGTTGTCTGGACTAAACATTGAATGGGCTTAGTATAACTTCTATGACAACACTTGTCATCCTGGGTCACTAGCAATGAAATCAAGTTCTCCATAAGCAGAGATTATCTATCATCTCTTCAACTTAAGATGAATATTTTTTCTTACTACTAATGAATAATTAAACATGTGTGTTAGCATGTCATGAAAGATAAATTTCTAATTATACAGAGAAACAGAACTTAATAGAAGAGGTAAGCATTCCCACATCAAACGTCCAAGATCTAAAACATCATCTATTACATAGTTTGAATTTCTATTTTTCCCATGTTATAGAAGGACAGGTGTAAATGAAAAGCACCAGCATCATCACAGGCAGGCAGGAGAACTCTGTACTTTGATTTTCCATACAAAATAATTACTTAAAATGCATAAATGTGTATGGTGGAATTATTTTAATAATCATCAGAAGTTCAAAGTATTATCAAATTCTAAAGATCCTTATTAAACTCATATAAAATGATTCCCCATGTTACTTTTTTCTTATACAAAATCACTTGTATATGAGTTTATACCAATATATTGACTTATTTGGAATTTTTATAGACATTGATTATAGAGAAGGCAAACGGTACAAACATAAATCAAGAAAATTAAGTTATTGATATTAGAAGGATCTGGTATTTTTAATTTGCCAGATAATTCTCGATAAACAAGATTGCCTAATTTTTATTTCATTTTATTTTCACTTATTTCATTTCATTTTACTTTCATTTATTAATGCAATGTCAGCAATTAGTTTTCAACACTTAAGCAACTCCAAAAATTTTTTTCATGTGAGAATGTAGTTTAGTTTAAAAGGATACAGATATTATTAAGTGTAGCAATGAGCAAGACATAGGGATTATTAATTTTAATGTTTTTATAGACAAAGTAATGCTATGAAGTACAGACTGGGCAGTTATACCTTTGCTTACTTCAAGCATATAAAAGTTTCTGAGAACTCTCTGATGGACCCCACACACCACAACATCAGGGAATTTTGAAAAAAACACCTTAGATATGGACCATATTTTACCAACTCTCCATGATAAGTAACCTATATACAAAATTTAACACAAATTTGCACACACACATACATTGTATAGCATCTTTTCAATTAAAAAGTTATTGGAATTTGACTCAGTATTGCATTCTGACCTCCTTGGCTTTGTTTGCTGAATAAAACTCATAATGAGTTTTAAATGTTATTGACTTGTATCTCCTAAAAATCCAAGTCCATTCTGTTATCAAAGTTCAGCTTAAAATGTCCGACAAGCGCTGCTGCGGACCGTCCGGGCGAGGTCGCAGGCAAAATGACCAGGGTTCAGCTGGGCAGGAAAGACACAGGAGCCGGCGAATGGCGAACAGACGCACACACTCAAGGGGTGGTGAATCTGCTGCGATTTATTTGAGATTTTTATGGATATATATAGTGTTTTTGGCAATTAGCATTCTATGAGTATATGCAATTAACATATTAACAGATTATAGATTTTTTCTAGGTGTATCTAACAATATAACTTTTCTAGAAGCATCCTAAAGCAATTCCTTACTTTGCCACTAAGAATTAACACATCAACTTAAGTATTTTAACTAACAATATAACTTCCTAAAAAGTATTCAGAAGCAATCTTTTACTTTGTTACTGAGACTTGACATATCAACAGGTTGCAGATTTATCCTAAGTGTAACTAAAACGTTTTGACTAATAATATAACTTCCCTTCACCAAAGTAAATTGGATTTGCTTAGAAACTTTATAGGAAAATACTTTGACCACAGGACTGCTCAGAATTATTTACTAAATTAGAGGGCCATCTCGAAAACTCCCTTGCCTGGAGTCTGAAGACTTTATCCTTTATGAAAGTTAGTTTTTAAAAACACCCCTTCTGTGGGGACTGAGAGCTACGCCCATGGACACTGTCACCCATGGGTGTTTCCACCGCATGGGTGATGTATCACATAGGTCCCCTAGACAGGCCAGGTCAGCTCCCCATAAAGCATGGTAATAACTAACACACTAAACTCTCTATAAATATATATATATAATATATAAACAATAAAAATTATATCGATTTCTGAATGTTTGTCTCTAAAGTCCCTACTAGATTTGAATTTTCTATAAAACCCTTTAAAGTAATTATTGCTTTCCATTTTAATCAATATTAATTATCTTCCCTACTGTCAACATTAGATTTTGCATATCTTACAAGAGGAAGATAAAGAAGTCTTATTTTAACTATTATTTGTACGTTTACAAGTGAAATTCATGTGATTGTTGAGAGCCTAATCTACACCAGATGTGTTATAAGAGAAATAAATACTCTTTGATATGATAAGGCATACCACATCTTATCTGTTTTATCTTTAAATATTTAAAATCTTAATAAGTGATAGTTTTCATTGTCTCAATCTTATAAATAAAAACTGAAGATTAGGAATAGTGTTGATGTTTGTCTAGTAAAAGACAGATCCAAGTTAAGTTTCCTTGAAACAAAATCCATATCTTGTCCATTGTTTGGCATGAATTTTCCTTTTAAGTCAATCTTTGTGGGTATACTCTCTGTGTAGGTCAACAAGAATTGCTAACAAAATAATATATTCAACAAGATAATATTTTAATGTCTTTTATCTTGCTGACTGTCTCCTTGACATCCTTATTTCTCAGGCTGTAGATCAGAGGATTCAGCATGGAGATCACCACTGAGTAAAACACACAAGCCACTTTGATTGTGATACTTGAACTTTTGTTGTTAGGCACACAGTAGAGGTAGAGGATGGTGCCGTGGAAGATGGTGATGGCAGTCAGGTGCGAGGCACAGGTAGAGAATGCTTTAAGCCGCCCACTGACTGAATGCATCTTCAGGATGGTGACAACAATAAATGCATAAGACATGAGAATGATGATAACTGTGCTGACCTCATTAAAAGTGGCCAAAATGAAAAACAACTTCTGGTTGGCATGAATATCAGAGTAGGACAGGTAGATCAATGAGTTGAACTCACAGTAAAAGTGATTGATTATGTTGATACCCTTAAATGATAAGTTGATAACAGAACATGTCAGTGACAAAGAACATGCTATTCCCCATGCATACGATCCCATCACTAACAAGACACAAAGTCTGTGTGACATAGCAACTGTGTAGAGCAGAGGATTGCAGATGGCCACAAAACGGTCATAGGCCATCACAGCTAATAAAAATGATTCAGTTACCACAAAGGTACAGAAAAGAAAGAATTGTACTAGACATCCTTTAAATGAAATGGTTCTGTCTTCTATGAATAGGTGCACCAGTGTCTCAGGAGCAACAATGGTGGAATAACAGAAATCCACAAATGAGAGGTGACTGAGGAAAAAGTACATGGGAGTGTGCAGTTTGGGGTTAATTCTGATTATTATGATCATTCCAAGATTGCCAACAACAGTGACAATGTAGATAACCAGAAAAATCAAGAAGAGGGGGACTTGCATTTTGGGATACTCTGAGAAGCCCAAAAGAATGAATGTGGCCCCACTTTCATTTTTCTCTAACAATAACATGGCTTCTGCTTGTTAGAACTTGAATCAATCCTAAAAGAGAGAGAGAGAAAGAGAGAATGGGGATATAAGAATGTTCATTAAGTTCCCCTTACCAAGACTGGTAGAGGAAACAAATGTCTTTTTTAAATTTATCTGTGCTTTTTTATACAACAAATCTTAAATATCTAGAATGTTAAACAATGAAAACTGCTTAAACTATTTCTAGAAATTTTACTTTGCACTTCTGTATTGACCCAAATTGTGTAAAACCACCAACTTGAAAGAATATAAGCATTTCTAATGTTTATTGTCACACCACTTTAATAGTGAAGCTATAAAAGCAAGCAACTTAAGTGTTATGGAGAAGATGTGTGTGTGTGTGTGTGTGTGTGTATATAGTAGCCCATAGATATCTTTATGGCCAACTATATATATATATATATATATATATATATATATAGATAGATAGATATAGATATAGATATAGATATAGATATATATGGGCTACTCTTCAGCTATTAAAAAGATAAACTCTTGTCATCTATGACATATAGATGGATTTGAAGGAGATGATGCCAAGTGAAATAAGTCAGAAACGAAACCACCAAATAGTGTTACTTATAGTAAATATAGAGAAACAAACAAAGAATTAGATAAAACCAATCAAACATCAAACCGTTTATATATGATCATAGACCTGAGGCTACCAAAGGGACAGTAGGTTGGGGAGGGGGTTAGTTCTACAAGGACACAGTGATTAGGCAGACAATAGACTGAGTACTTTGCTGGCAATTGTGTGGGTGGTAATAAAACCTGAAGGGGAAGATCCTATACCTGTTAAAAACATCATTGTTAACTGAAATCACCACAAGAAGAAAAAAGTGAAAAAAGAGTTTCAGGAAAAACAACATGATGGCTGAAGTAATTGTTTCCCTGACTTCAATCGCTTTTTAATATAAGTATTATAAAATAAGTATATAAAATTCAAAGAATTTTTTTTCCTAAATAAAACCCTCCTTCATGCCTTAAGCACCCCCTTGGAGATTGAGATTATAATGATAAGCCTAGAATAGTGCTGTGATTGATAGTAGCCCTGTAATTAGTAACAGAGTCAAGAAAACTAAAAACCTATTTCTGCATCATTTGCTGACTCTATGACTTCACCCTAAAAACTGACATTTATGTCTTTACTGTTAACACCACATTGCTCTTTAATATTTGTCCTCCTCTCTAATCTGGTCAGCCTGCTCAACAAAGAAATACTAATTTTTGTTGGAGGAAGCTCTTTGACTCAAGTAATCCAGTTGCTTATCTTCCCTCATTACTGAGGAATAATATAATGGGAATTATGATGAACATTTTCTGAAAATGACAAAAGAACTATAGAACCTTGATTTGTTCAATGGCATGTGGCTAAAGAACCATTTACACATCTCTAACGATAGCCCTGATCTGGCCCTGATCAGCCTCATACCCATTCCTCTGCACCATATTCTCATCCATACCCTAGGTCCAGAGACTCACACAGTTCCCTTATTAAAGCTCATACTTCTAACTGACAGAATTTTCTTCCCCACACCATAGGTAACTGTGTTGAAGGGTCAGGACCCAGTTCTCTCATACATGATACCACTGAAAAAAAGCACTTCCTTTTCCTAATTTGCTCAGCAATGCAAAGATGAAATGTTCTTAAGAACTGTCTAGAAATACAGGGCAATTTCCCCTTTAATCCATGTAATTTTCTAGCTAGCACTGATTGAAATTGACATGAATCTTTAGAAACTTAGAACAAACCTGCTGATGAGAATGGGAAGACCTCTCATGGTGGGGGCTATTGCATTAGTTCTTATATCTGTAGACGTGGCCTTTGGGACATGCACCCATGAGACAATCAATTGCCTTATTCTCTTGCAGTCATGAGATAAACAATTAAATGTAATAACCTTCCTCTGATGTAATTCTTGTGTACTGGAAACTGGAGCAGCTTTGGGAGCATTCTAGCCCTTGGTCATCCCCATACTCCACCTCTAAAACTATCAGATTTACATGACTATGAATGTCATCATATATATTAATTAAGTGACTGTTTGATGGCAGGCATAGCCCTCTATAGCTTGAATTTTAACCACGTTGGAGAATCATAATCAATATTTTTCAGGTCACCATGACACACTGAGAGTTAAATCAAAACTATTACTAAATTAAGTATTAAACTAAGCAAGTAAAGTAGTCCTATCTAGTTTCTGTTCTACTTCTTTCTTTTCTATGCTTTCTCCAGTAGGTCTGACTTCCTTGTTTTTCATTTCTCAAAAAAGATAGTGTATACCACTTCCCCTATCTTCTCCTCTCTGTCTCTAGTTCCTTGTGCCAACTAATATTTTCTCCTACTATATCTATAGCTTGTTTTTACTGTTCTTTGGTAGTATATGTGTTTTTCTGTTTGTCTTTTTGTAGCATGTAGATAAATGAAAATTGTCTTTCACGTACTGAATGATTTCCCTTTGCATAAAAAACCACCTCAAGTTCATTCATTTGGTCCAAAAAGATACTATTTCAGCAATTCAGTGCTGAATACTATTCCACTGAGTATACATTCCACAATTTCTTTATCCAGTCATATGTAATTGGACACTTATGTTGGTTCATGATCTGTAAATTGTGAAATTGCTTCTATGAACCTAGTACATGTATTGTTATTGTTATTGTTGTTGATGTTGCTCTACTAGAGTTTTCATATTTGGATAAGTACTTATCACAGATATACTGGATTATAGGGGATCACTACCTTTATTTTTGAGAGAAATCATATTATTTACACAGAGGTTTCATCATATTGCAATCCCACCAACAGAGAATGAGTGTCCTTTTTTCACTCCATCCTCACTAATATGTATTGTTTCTATTCTTTGTGGTATGACTGTCTCACAAGTATAAGCTTTGTTTCTATTCTTTGTGGTATGACTGTCTCACAAGTATAAGCTGATATCCCTTTGTAGTTTTGGTTTGCATTTCCCCATAATAAGTGCTACTGAACAATCCTTCATGTGCCTGTAAATCATCTGAGTGTCTTATTTAGAGAAAATGTCTCTTTAGATTTTTGGCCCATTGTTTGGATTACCTTTGTTCTTGCTAGAATGCAGATGTACTTTTTTTTAAATTAAATTTCTTTGTCAGTGTGTGATATATAAATATCTTCTTCCAGTTTACAGGTTACCCATTTGTTTTTGTGACCTTTTTTTTGAGGCAGTACAAAAAGTTTTTAGTTTGATGAGTCCTGATTTTTTTTTCTTCATTTTCATTGCCATTAGCCTAGTTTTCACAAATCCCTATTGGAATCATCTGTCTTATAACGTATCTCCTATGTTTTCATTCGACATATTAAGGTTTGGGTTATTATATCTAAATATTTAACCAAAAACGAGTTAGTTTTATATATGGGGTGAGATAGTGGTCAGAAAACTGAACTAAGAGAAGTTTTCCTTTCTCCAATGTATGCTTTTGGCTCCTTTTGTCATAGGTTAACAGTTGATATGAGGCAGTTTACAATTTTTTCAACCTTTTGTGTATCTATTTGTTTGTTTTGCATATTTTGAGCTTTTTTTGTTGTTGTTGTTATATTTTACATCATTATCTACCCCAGGGTTCTTCTACCACCATATCACCCTTGAACCATAGTCTTAATCTTTTGTGCCCCTCCCACTCCCACTTTCTCCACCCTCCCCAATCTCATGCTCCATGCTTCAATTTTGCTGTCTTTTCCCTTTATTCCCTCATATAGGTGAGACTGTCCAATATTTCTTTTTCTTTCTTATTTCTCTATTGTGATTCCTTCTGCCTTCTTCCATGTTGCCACAAATGTCTTTTTTGATTGATGAATAATATTTCATCATGTGCATATACCACAGCTATTTGTACCATTCATCTATTTTGGAGCATTTGGGTTGCTTCCATATCCTAGCTATTATAAATGACACTGCAGTAAACATCCAGGTGCAGGTATCTTGTTTTATGCTTTCTTTTATTTTCAGTACCATACTTTTTTGATTACTAGCTCTTGTTAATTATATGTATTTCAAGTATAGAGTGCATTTCCTATAAAAAGTCATTAATATACTCCAAATAAAGCTAATACTGAGAGTATGGTGAAAAAGGAAATTAAAAAAATAAGTCTTTATGAAAAATATGGCATAGTGTTTACCAATTCTTTACATAATTCTCTTATTGGAAAGCCTGTGTGTATATTTACTTATCATCATCCACCTAAACAGAAATGAAAAGCAAAATCTGGATTTCTAATTAATTTGTCATATATCTTTAGAGTCTAGGAGATAAACAGACTTCAAAATGTTCAGCAAATGAACTAAATAAATCCTGATTTTTGTAGGAAAACATAATAAAGCTAAGATAACCTGACTGGCACATAGGAAGTAAAAGATAACAAAAGCTGTCTGCTGAATATCAAGGTTTATTTCACAGCAATAATAATTTTAAAAATATGTAGTAATGGCAAATACTAAAGAGAATAGAGATTTTAAGTAAATGAGGTAGATTAACTATTAAGGCCAAATTATTCACCATTTTCTCCTTCCATCACAAGCATTCCTAAATATAATATACAAATCTCTTCTGATTTCAAGGGTAGATAGATATAATCTTAAACACTTTTAAAACATTACAAAATTCATACATTTTCTTGTTAAAATATCATATTTTTACTTCATCAAAGTGTACTAAGTGGGTTAAATGTAAAGCCAAAATGCAAAAAAAAAAAAATCTTAAGATATATAACTGACAAAGTGATCATATTCATTCATAACAGAAATTTTCAAAGAAGACAAATAATTTATAGGACTACTGATAAAACATCAACAAATATACTTCTAAAAACAAAGACTATAAATATATTGAAATATACCTAAATCCAACAATTATAAATCAAAACTATGAAGCATATATCTTATATCATGTAAATAAGTAAAAAATCATCAAATTGGTTATACTGAACATTAGTGAGAAAGTAGATCACAACCTTAATGTAGTGAGACTACAAGTTAAAAGAATTTTGTACTTCTAAAGGAAACCTACACAAAGGGAAAAATATTCACACATCACACATCTGAAAGGGGTTAATCACCAAAATTGAAATGGTTCTTATACAATGAAAAAATAAAAATAAACAAAAATGGGCAAAAGACTTAGACACTTATTTTAAAAATCAATGTTTACCTACAGATACATGAAAAATACATAGGTAAAATAGAGTAAGAATATATCTTAAATTCAATGAAAAGATATAATTGTTTCCAGAGGGAACAGAGCAGAAGGAGGGAGAAGGGGCTAGGGAAGGAAGGCAGCTGGCATACTAAAAGGATGATATGGTGGAAGGTGAGTAGAACATGTACACACACAAAATAACACACACACACACCAAAAAAAAAAAACAATAATTAAACTAAAAAAATAAAAAGCAGAAATATATGTCAATAGGTCAATCTGTCCTATTCAGTTGAGGTAAAAATAGAAGGCACAAACTGATGCCAAGATATGTATCTCCTTTAAGGTTTTCTGCATGCATTTTTTCTTATGCATGCAGGCCATTTTTCCTGGAAAGATACAGGAGAAAAGTATAAACCAATATAGGCAGGGCAACTGAGTGCTGCTAAGGTGGAAAGGGAAAGGGAATATTTATTTCATAAACATTTTGCACTTTTTAAAATTTGTAGCATACAACTGTAGAGGCACGTAAAAACTTCATCCAGCAAACTTAAAAACCTGAGAATTTGCCATTTGTCCAAAAATGTACCAATGTGGGCATACAGACCCAGGAGAGAGGTGAAGCAGAAATGAAGCAATGCTCCTTCTACTATGTCCCTTCATAGCACCTCTTCATAGCACCCAAGGTCCTACCCTTCTTAGGACCTGGGGGCAGTCAGCTAGGAGCTGAAGGCTGTGAAGAAGTGCATCCCACAGGCCAGGAGTTCCTTTCTAGGGACCTGACTAGAGAGGGGGAGGCAATTCAGATTCTACCACCGTAATGGTCAGGGAACTTAGAGCCTGAACTTCAGCCTACCCTTGTCAGCACTCTGTGATCGCATTTACCTCCCTTATCCCTGAAATCTGTTCCAGGCTTCCTGGCTGCTGATGATTGATGTCCCCTCGCCCAGACAACTAGAATCTCTCTCTTGGTCATTGGGGAGAGCCTTTAGCCCAGCCCTACCCACACCGTTGAACAAACACCAGCACAGAAGCTCTCTGAACTTGCTGCTCCTGGCCCTTTTTAAGCAGATTTAGATTTCCCCTGACTGAAGGAAATGGAAATGAGGAGAATGAGCCTTGCCCTGGATGTGGGCCTCTCTACCTGCTCCTCCCTGAGACCTGGACACACCTGCTGAGAGAACAGCTTTAAACTTCTACCTTTACTGCATGTCCAGGTAGATCCTGAAGAGACCTGGAACTCCAGGCTGCAGGATCCCAGACCTCCTACCTGTACTAGTCCTATACAGATAGTATCACCTGTATGCGTGCAATGAACCAAGTGGTCAGAGTTCTGTATTCCAGAAGCTTCCCCTCCCCCCACTCAAATGGCAGCATGCCCTGCAGGCCAGCGCCCAAGTGTTTTGTTTATCCTGAGTCAAAGCCCCGCAGACTTCGCTGCAGTTGGGAACAGTTCTCCAGGGCACTGGTTCCTGAGGTAGAGTTGCTAGTCCCTGTGGAGTCTTGGGCAGGTGGCTGGGGAGAGAGAGAAGGGCTGCCTGACCCCGGCCTCCCTCCTCCATCCCATGGCTTTCTGTCAGCTCCTGAAACGGCTATGCGTGGCTCTGTGGGCACAGTGGAAGCCTTAAGGCAAGGCTCAGATTTCCCTGGAAGAAGTTCCTGTGTACAATGTGGGTGGGACGCCTTTGTGGTGAAGAAGTTTCTGATTTGTGCTGTGAGCTTGCAAATGTCGTCAATGAAGGAAGCAGTATTAAAGAAAAGAAGTATCCCGAAAACTGGGTGAGGAAAATCAAACGAGGCCTAGTGGGCACATCAAAAGCCTCACAAGGGAGTGGACTTATTTGGCGTCTGAAAATGGTCAGCTCAGAAGCAGGGTTCAGGAACCGGGGTAGGGGCGCACTCTGGCTGCTGACGGGGTTTCCAGTGGGAGTCTGCACGCAGTGAATAAGAACATGGTAGAAGGATGTCCGTTGCCCAGCGGGGAAGAGGAAAGATCTCAACTTGAACGGACTCGGGAGCCCCACAGCCCCCGGCTTCTCTTTCTCCAGCATTATGGCCAATGATGTGGAGAAGGAATTGGAGAGCAACATATTCTATGAAAACACGACCATCTTCGATGAAAAACAAGTTTGGGAGAGATGGACGGTGGCCCTGTGGGATGAGGGGATGCGCTCCCAGCCGAGGAAGGAAGATGGCCACTTGCAACGAACACTGGCTCAGACCCAGTCCACCTTGCAGGCTTCCCGAAGGGCAATCTCTGTAGCTGCTGCTGCTGCTGCTGCTGCTGCTGCTGCTGCTGCTGCTGCTGCTGCTGCTGCTTCAAGTACACCTACCCCCCCCCAGAGGACGGGACAGGAGTTCACAGGTCATCAGGACCCTGGGGCAGTGGGGAGTCTCTCTCGCAGAGGCCACAAAGATGGTGGTTCAGCTGCGAGGTTCCGTTGAACGTTCACAGCCGCGCGTTGGAACATTCGCAAACAGGGAAAAACGGATGTTCAGTCTGCTCCGTAAAAATATATTTGATTTCTCTCTTTGCAGCCTGACTCATCATTTAATGCTGCTGCAATTGCTCAGACTTAGGTTTTATTTTCTAATGCCTGGTTTTCTAATACAGATTCAGCTAATGCAATTCCTAACTTGACCTTATTTTTGTTTAACTGAATCTTGAAGAATGAAATAGAATAACTGCCCTATTTTGATTTCAATAAAAGGTTCACTTTTATTTTTATAAAAGGAATGGGGGGAGGAAAGGGGAAGGGAAAGAACCCCCCAAATTATTTTTTTTTAAAGGACGTCTTATTGGAGTTGGTGCTTGTTTTACTGAGTAATGGATATAAGTTGTAGTTGAAAATAAATGCATCTGTTCCGTTGTATACGATATTATTTACAGCACCTTTTATTGAACTTTAATATATTATGTTGATACTCAAAAGAATGAATGATGAGTAGAGACACTAGCTAATATTTTCAGCATCTAGTTGCCTAAAGTCAAATAATATCATTTGCAATGCAAATTACAATGTCTTCACTTTACTAGAAATAAAACTTTAAGGGGAGGACACAGTTGTATTCTAGAACCTTCTTATAAGTGTCGGAGAACATGAGTACAAAGCCAGTAAAGGCAGTAGTCATCTGTGTTTTCAACACTCTCAGAAAGCACACCATAAATTTTAACATTAAGAATTAGTTACTAAATAGATATCTTTTCCTTTCTCTCTAAGATTTTGAGATATTTCTCTCCCCAAAGTTAAGAAAGTAACTCAGATTGTATCTTTATTAATCCACAGAAAGTTTTAAAACAGTCTGATCCTTAAAATAAAAAACACAAGATATGCACTATGTAAATGATTTTAAGTATAATGAGGTACTTATTTAAAATAATAGTAACCCAGCATCAACAAGAGATATGAAAACTCTTAGACAAAATTAGAACATAAATACACATAAGTTTATTTGAATCATCTTGACTGAGCTAGCAGTTTGGAGTAAATTAAACCCCTGACTGTCTCTTTCACATCTTTGTTTCTCAGGCTGTAGATAAGGGGGTTCAGCATGGGGATCATAACAGTGAAAAACACAGTGGCCACTTTGATAAAGAGCCATGAACTTTTGGAGTTGGGTACACAGTACAGAAGAAGGATGAACCCATGGAAAATGGTGATGGCTGTCAGGTGGGAGGCGCAGGTAGAGAAGGCTTTTCGTAG
This sequence comes from Uropsilus gracilis, assembly GCA_004024945.1. NCBI lineage: Eukaryota > Metazoa > Chordata > Mammalia > Eulipotyphla > Talpidae > Uropsilus > Uropsilus gracilis. The sequence continues at coordinate 124,477 of PVHY01000896.1, read as the reverse complement.
TCCACCTGTCGAAGGCATCTTGATGATCGTGATGACTATGAAAGCATAAGAGGCGAGGATAATCAGGAGACTACTAGTCTCGTTGAATGTAGAAATGATGAAGCACGTTACCTGACTGAAGGAGGGATCAGAACACGAAAGAGAAAGGATGGCCGAATACTCACAGCCAAAGTGATTTATAAGGTTAGGACCACAGTAAGATTGTATCAAAAGAGAGTATGTGATGGTTAAGGAACACAGTCCACCCCAGGTATAGGTGCTAGCTACCAAGAGAGCACAGAGCTTACGAGACATAGCAACTGTGTAGAGCAGGGGGTTACAGACCGCCACAAACCGGTCATAGGCCATCACTGCCAACATGAACATTTCTGTAATCACAAATGCACAGATAAAGTAAAATTGTATCATGCATCCCTTGAAAGAGATGGACCTGTCTTCTACCACCAAGATTTCTAGGAGTTTCGGTGTAAAAACACTGGAATAACAGATATCCAGAAAGGAGAGATGGCTGAGGAAGAAGTACATGGGTGTTTGTAGTTTGGGGTTGATCCTAACAACCAGAATGATGCCCAGGTTCCCCACCACAGTGACTGTGTAGATGACCAAGAACACCAGGAAGAGGGGCGCCTGCAAGTGCGGGTATTCTGAGAAGCCCAGGAGGATGAACCTGGTCATTGAGCTCTGATTTTGTTCACCCAGTCCCATGATCCTGGATGCAAAAGAGAAAACAAAGGAAAATTCATGAGATTTGAGCTGGAGAATGTAAAATTTGAGCTGAGAGGAAGTCAGAGCAATTAGATGTGAGCTAGTGAAAGCAGCATAGTCCTTGTGCTTAGCTGAATATTCTCCATTTTGGAGTCTCACCAACAACCGCTGTCACTTCTATTTCTCGAGTGTGGAAAATAGCTTTATCCTTCAGAACTTTAGAGTTTTCACCTGCAAATCAAGACAAAGCATTGTTATTAGCAATAGTATTTTATATAAATGTATGTGATACAATATTGAACACCTCATGCTAAAATAAGATCGTAGGCTAACCACAGAGACAGAATAAAATCAGAAAAACCCTGAGTGGATTGTAGCAATTACATGAAGTGATCTGAGTGTCATTTATTTAATTTTTTAATAGAAAAACTGCAGGTAATTTATTTATTGAAAAAATGCATCATCGCATAATTCTGTCTTGATACTTTGATGTAATTGCTTAAGAGAATCCCTATGAAGACTGGTCAAAAATTCCACTAGTAACTATGTTTTCTCAGTTATACATCTACCTTTTTCTTTTAAAAAACTCAAAATACTCAATGACTTAACACTGTCTTCTGAAAAAGTGTTTCAGGGAACATTTAAAAAGATTCATATAGACCATCTCCTGTTGATTATACAGTCTGTATGTAAAAAGGAAAGAAAAATCTGTTAATTATCAATGACAATAAAAATACTAAAAATATCTTTTAGAATAAACACCATAACCCTTTTATTCTGGTGTAATGGCCACTGGTGAATGAAAAAAAAA
>PVHY01000896.1:0-107353 GCA_004024945.1 Uropsilus gracilis | reverse complement strand
ATCAAAATCACGATCAGCTACCATCTTGCACCAGTAAGAATGGTTCATATCAAAAAAAAATGGGCAACAAGTTGTGGCATGGATGTGGAGAGAAAGGAACACTCATACTTTGTGATGGGAATGTAAACTGGTTCAGCCATTATGGAAGGCTGTATGGAAGATCCTTAACATACTGGAAGTGGAACTACCATCAATCCAGCAATTCCACTTTTAGAAATCTAACCAAAGCTTACAAAAGAACTAATTCAAAGGTCACCTGTACTCAGATGCTTATTGAAGCACTATTTACAAGCCAAGATATAGAAACAACACAAATGCCCCAAAGTAGATGAACAGATCAAAAAACTGTGGTTTATGTACACAATAGAATATTATTCATCAACTAAAAAAGACAAATTTATGTCATTTGTGGCAACGTGAATGGAGCTAGGAGGAATCATGCTAGTGGAAATAAGACAGAGAAAAATAGAGAAATATTGGATTGTCTCATCTTACATGAGGGATATGGGAAAGGCAAACAAAGGGACAAAAATTAAAACTATCAGCACTGAAATATAGAGCAAGAGAGAAGGAGGGAAGATAATGCAGAGTGGGATGGGCACAGAAGACTAAGATCATTGTTCACTGGTGACAAGGTGGTGGGAGAACTCTGGGACAGACAACCATGAAAAAATTAATAAACAAAAATTTTTTTTAAATACATGAGCTTTATATTATAATTAATAATACACACTTATTTGGTCTTACTCTGGTTCTGGCAGTTTTTAGAACCATGTTTCCTAAAAGATAAAGAAAACAAGAGTTCTTTGTTATGGTATTTCAGTGACTTTTGGATCCTACTTACTGAGGGGTTGGTTGCCAGGGAAATCTTCTTGAAGATTAGCAGGTTCCATCACTGGGATTTTTAATCCCATTTCCAGACCCCCTGGTGGTAGAGACTAAAGCTGGCAATTGAATTGATCACCAAGAGCCAAAACTTAAATCGTCAGCCTCTATAGTGAATTGGGTTCAGAGAGTGTCAGTGTTAACAAGGTTGTGGAGATGCAGGGAGAGGGGCAAGCCAGGAGAGACATGGAAACTCTGAGCCCTTCCACCCCAGTCCCCCATCAGGAGGAAGCTTTGACCCCTCCACCTGTGGAATCTGAAGTTAACTCCAGGTGAAGAATGTAGGAACTGAGATAAACTGAAGGAAGGGAACCCTCTAAGTGTTAAGGGAATGATATGGGATATGAGAAACCTCCCTTAACATATTGAAGGTGACTCCACTGTCCTTTCTGCCATTATCAGCAATTGTTGTCAGTGTTACTTCTTAGCTGTTTACTGGACAGGAGGAAGAAAAGGAAGACCATTTCCTGCAGAACCCTGTCAACATTCTCTGCCTTATTATGAGCTGAAATTCACCACTCAGTAGTTTCCATTCCATTGCTGACTTGATCCTTCAAGACCATAAAGAGCAACTAGTGATTCCCTGTGTTTATGTAACAATAGAATTGATTATAATTTATTATAGTCTTTATTCACATAGCAAATCCTCATCTCAAAAAAAATTTTAGTTTCTCAATATAATTTAAATTCCTGTGCATACCTATGATTTGATTTTCTACACACTTACTATTATTTCCTGAATGCATTTTTCAATTTCATATGAAATGCATTGAGTTCACTTTCATCACTGAACATGTAGTATCATATTTTCTCCAAAATCTGCATTGGCTCCACAGAACTGTTAAATTAAACCTGCCAAACTCAGGATTGAGAGGGAATTGACTGCCATCTAAAACAAATATAGTTTGGAATGGTTATTCTGATCATACTTACTCATACATCTTGCACACAAGGGTAGCTTTTTCAGTTCACCTGTTGCACTGTGTATGTCTAGCATTAGGTTTGGTCCATGAACATTTCCCCCATGACCCCAGGAAATGTACTTATATTCAGGTGAATGACAGAATTCCCAAGGACTCCATGAAAGTTTCCTCACTGCATTTCTACCATGCACTCAGTCCAAAAGAGCCATTCTACTAGCCATAAATTTACACTATATGGAACTCATCCTTAGCCTTTGTCTTCCAGAATTACCCTGATGAATGGCGCAGTTAATTACAAGTCATGTATGACTGCATAGATCCCTTGTTTGCTATGAAAACTCAAGATTGTAAGGACAGAGGGGTAAGAATTCTGTGATCAAGAAAAACTAAAAATATTTCTGAAAGTTGAAGACCAGTGAATAATAATGCATATGGTAAAAGATAAGGAATCAAATTAGTAATAGGCTTACTAATCAAATCAGTAGTGTCTTAACAAAAGGAAACATGCATTTGCTTCCCAGAAAGATGATTGGAATACAAATTTTTCCCTCAAAAATAAGAGTAACAGAATAGAACCTACTCACCTGAGTGAAGTAGAATTTGACTTACTCATTTATGGATGTTTCTTTGCTAAGATTAATAAACTTGGGGAATTTTCTTAGAATTCAACTTTTTTTTTCTTTATAACCGTCCTGATAAAAAATAGTAAAAGGAATCTATTGTCTTCCAATGCATATTAAAAGGAATTTTTTTTCTTCAGTGTTTTAAAAATATACACCAAGAAGGCAAATAGAAAGGCAGACCCAGTAGCTGGATCCTAACTAGAAATCGCAGGGATATATGTATAGATAGCTTTATGTTCTCAAGACCTAAGGGATGTTAACCCCGGAGAATAGCACTAGAGGTTGCCCTGGAGGCCACAGACACAACAATTAAATAGATAAAGCCATGTCCCATCTGATTTGCATGTGATTTTTTTCCTTAAATTAGTGAATAGTTTCATCATCATATGCAATCTATTAGTTTTCATATAGTTTGTCTTTAAATACCTGTAAAATAGATATATAAAAAAGACCAATCAGCTATTTGGTAACCGATCAGAAATATTTTTTCTCAATCTTTGTGATACATCTAGTTTTCCCTTGTTGCACATATATCAGTGTATATTTGGATATCCAGTTTAAACTGGTAGTTCACATTATGGTTATATTGTATAGTATACTTTCCTTCATTTGACATTGTGTTGTGAAGTTCATTTGCTATGAAAAATTACTGGTCCTAAATAATACAACTTGTGTTACATTTCCAGTGTGAGCACAGTACTATTGAATGCATTTATTATCAAAATTAAGAATAGGAGTTACTCCCCTTTTGCTTATAATTTAGGCTTGTTGAAAGGAGAATATATTTATTATTTTAGAAGCTGCCATATCTTAATGTAAAAATGCATCTATCTCTGATGTGCCTTCATGAAGCCAATGTCATCAGTGTTTTCTGTAAATGACCAGGCTTCATGGTATTCCAGGCTTCATGGCCTGAGAGTCTAAATTCCAACTATTTAATTCTGCAATTGGAGCATGAATTCAGTCAAATTTGCTATGTAAATATATGTGAATGTCTCTGTTATAAATTTTTAGTTATACCAGATAGAAAACCAAATTTGGAATGTGGGTCATAGTATGTCAAACTGATATTGTGTCAAAATATATATAACCCTCCAATCAACAAGTCAAAGGAAAAAAAAAGTGGGACTTTTAAATGAGGTTTTTGCTATGCAGATTCTTTCAGATTCTTACCACCCAGGCATAGCAGTTGTCAGTCACAGTGCAATTTAAACAACAGAGCTTTATTAACAAGGGAAATTAACCAGGGAAACAAAAAGTCCTTAATGCCACAAGTGGCCAGCTATTTTACCCCAATTACTGTTTGATCTGAAATTTCAAAACACATGTCCAAGATGGTTTCCTTTTGCCCCTTCAGATCTGAGGTAGGCACCCTACAAAATCCAGTCTTTCTTTTCCATCTTCTCTGCTATTTCTCTCTCCAGCATTCTGAGCTGTTCAGCTTCTCCAAGGTTCTTCAAACTTTTCCAACAAATACTGATGTAAAATCAGTTTTCCAAATCCATGCCTTTCTCCAGTACCAGCTTCCCACACCACATTACTCCGGTGCCACACACTTCCTTTACAAAACCCACCTTGACGGTGTCTGGTCACATTCACCAAGCCTGCCCTCAGCAGCCCGTCACTCCCAGTCTGCCATTCTGGCATCTGACTCCACACTGGCTACACCTCTGCTGGCCACTCTCCCATCATGCCTCTTTACCACCAACAGTTAACTCTTCCAGGGGCTTCTGCCCCGCCTGGCCACTCAGACTCCTCTTTTCCAGCTCACCATTCTCATGTCTCTCACACCTTTCCCCTGCTCCTCATTTAGTGTGCTCCTTTCACGCTTCTCTTTTCTTCTTGGGGATCTTTCTCTCAGACCCTGCTCACCAGGGCAAAATGGTGTCCAATGCAATTTTCAACTACGTCACTACCAGAGGCCCTGGCTGCCCATGCAGTGAAGTCACTCCAAATCAATATCAATCCATAAATTTAAATTTTGATTGTGTTCAAGGTCCAAAGTTAATTTTACCTTTCCAACAAATACTTTCCCAGTCTATGAGACTTTGGTTCAATGAGAGCTTTGTAAACTTTTACCTGTAATAAGGAAATCTACCCAGCAGCATATGTATTTATATAGCTAGAACATGCTATAAGATAGAAGAAATTCAATTCAAAATGGCTCCCCAAACCAGTATGATTTATAGATACATAGATTCTTACATGCAGAAGTAGATATGGATGAATATAAATGGAAAATATTAATATCTGTGAGAACGGACATATAGAGTATGCCTTACATATAAAGTAAGTCTCAATTTCAAGATATCAATTGCTGTAGCTTCTTCATCTTTCTCTGATATTGTATGTGTTTCCAGTCTGGTACATATTTTATAAAATATTAGGGGTAATATTAAAGTATGAAGACCAGATGAAGCATAATAACCTGAAATATTCTGAAGTACAGTGACCTAAGTAATACAATACAGTCAGTGCTCTAGATGAACAACCCATGACTTACTGACTCCATTTTGTGGTAAGAAGCACAGTTTTTCTTTGAATCTTCCTCATTCTATCATCCATCATGTCAGATCATGTACTACCACCAATGATATATATAGCCCACTACAAACACCAGATCATGTAAAGTGTATTAAAAGGCTTAACTTCCTGATAGGGGGACCTTAGCCTTTGAATGTGAATCTGTTGAGTCAGTCCCAGTCCTAACAAACCTGCTTCTTGCCAGCCCTGGTGTCTTCATTCCCTGAGTGCCTTGGCTGGGAACAGCCCTCATTCTCTGATTGTCTGCTTTCACAATTGTTGCATGGGGGATGGCAGTTCTTACCTCCTTTGACCTTGGAAGCCAGAATAAGAAGTGGGGAGCAGCCAACCCTTTTGTGGCCTGTTGAGAGGAACTCAACTTCGCTAAAATATCCTGAGCCTTCTTCCAGAGACCATATATCCCATGGGACCAAGAGCCAAGCAAAAGGGGGAGCAACACCCTACAGGAAAACAAAAAGACCTGAGTCCAGTTGCCCTGCGCATGTGGTGGAAAGGAAATATGAATTGCCTTCTAAAACCACCCAAGTAACCCCTGAAAATGAAGGAAAAGTTTAGGGTAGAACTGTGACTTCTTGGTAAAGGGTGGAGATCAAAATTACATAAAATATAATTTATAAAGTTACAAATGGCAATAAATATACTTACTTTATATAATCATAATTATAATATAAAATTTTATATATTTTAAACAAATAAAATATTGAATTTTTTGGAGTAGTATTTAAACTTATAAACTTTATAATATGTAAAATTATAATTTTATATTTTAACTACATTATTATGAGGGCTGGGAATCTTCTCAAGGGATGTTATGGAATCAAAAATAACTTTTTGAAAGACATTTAAGATATGGAAAACAATATGGAGCTTTCACAAAAATATAAAAATAATTGCTGTGTCATTCAGAAATCCCACACCTGCATATCTATTTAAAGAAAATAAAATCATTAACTCAAGGAAACATTTTTGCCCTTATGTTTATTGCAAGACTATTCACAAGAGTCAAGTAATGAATGCAATCTAAGTGCCCACTGATTGATCACAGGGTGAAAAAGATCTGCCTTCTGTACATAACAGAATACTATTCCATAAAAAAAAATGAATTTAGCCATTTGCAGCAATATAGAAGGAATTAGAGAGGGTTAACTGAAATAGAGCAAAAGCAAAATAATAATATTGGATGATTTCATCTATATATAGAATATTAGGAAACAAAGTGTCAAATTGACAAAAAAAAAAACAACAGTGAATTAGTGTACTTTGTCAAGAGAAATTAAATTTCCAGAGAGAGAAACGAAAAGACAAAAAATAAAAAGGATTCTTGTAGATGGATTTTTTTTTATTTATTTAAAAAGAAGAGAAAAATGAACAAAGCAAAGAGAAAGAAGTTGTGGTTTGAATAGTAACCAAGTTTTAAAAAACTATGCATAATGGGAAAAAAACATTATGTAGGATCTGTGGTTGAAGAGTTGTTATTATGCTACTTTTACACCAAGAAATAAATATATAGGGGCTCAGATTATTAAAAAAAAAAAAAGCATACTTCACATAACATAAAATGATCTAAAATATCACCTGGGCATCAAATGGTCATATTGATATGGGGTAACTCAGCTTGATCAGCAGGTGGGGCCTCTGCTAGTGACATAGTTGAAAATAGTATTGGGCGCCATACTGTCCTTATGGACAGGGTCTGGGAGAAGGAACCATGAGAGAAAGTGAGAAGCTCAAAAATGGCACATAAAAAGACAAGCTGAGACAGGTGGGAAAGACAGGAGAATGACAGGCCATTAAAGAGTAGTCCAAGAGCCCAGGTTGGGTGGAAGTTCCCTGGAAGAGTGAGCAGGTGGTGGCAAGAAGCCATGGTGGGAGAGTGACCAGCAGAAGAATAGCTGGTATGGAGTTGGATGCCCAAACGGCAGACAAGGGTGACCTACGGATGCTGAGGGCAGGACTGTTGAATTTGGCCTGACACCATGGAAGGCAGGCCTGAATAAGGAAGTGCATGATTGGCACCCCGGCCAGGTGGCGTGGTTGGTACCTGGAGAAAGTCATCGAGTTGGAAAGCTGACATCAGTATTTGCTGAAAAACTTTGAAGAGTCTTGGAGAAGCCACAGCTTGGAATCCTGGAGAGAGAAGAAGCAAAGAGAAGACAGCAGACCTTGTAGAGTGCTTACCTCAGGTTTGGAAAGGCAAAGGAGCACCATCTTGGACATGTGTCTTTGGGACCTTTGGAACTAAATGGAAATTGGGGCAAAATAACTGGGGCAAAATAACTGGCCACTTGTGTCATTAAGGACTTTTTTTTTTTTGATCTTCTGTTTTCCTGGTATATTTTCCTTGTTAATAAAACCCTGTTTAAATTGCAACATGACTTTAATAAATGCTACACATGGGTGGTAAGAATTTGGGCAGCAGAAGCCACATTTTCAAACTGCTGCTTTTTTTCTGTGACTTGTTGGTTGGAGGTTTCTGCCCCATTGGACCCGAATCAATATAACAACACAAAATTGTTGTGTTACAATTTCTGAATCAAAACCTTACTGTATTTTTTTCTTTATTTATGTATAAACTTCACATCCTTGTAATCGCATGGATTTACCTCCCCCCCCCCATTCCATTCCTCCCCTTTCCCTACTGCCCAAAGTTGTGCACTTCAGTTTGGTGCTTAGCTTGTTTTGACTTTTCCTCAAGGCTTTTGTTTATTTTTCCACTATATCCCATATATTAGTGAAACCATTTGGCATCTGTCTTTTTCTTTTTGACTTGTTTCTGCTAATATGATTTCTTCTAAATACATCCATGTTGTCATAAAATCATTGAGTTTGTCATTTTTAATTGATGAGTAATATTCCATCGTGTATATATACCACAACTTTTTCATCCAGTCATCTGTTTTGGGGCATTTAGGTTGCTTCCACATCCTTGCAATTATAAATTGTGGTGCAGTAAACATCCGAGCACAGGTGTCCCTTTGTATCCACATTGAGGTCTCTTTTTGGTAGATTCCCAAGAGAGCAATTGATAGGTCAAATGGTAGTTCCATTTTCATTAACTTGAGGATCCTCCACACAGATTTCCATAGTGGCTGGACTAGTTTACATTCCCACCAGCAGTGTAGTAGTGTTCTTTTCTCTCCACATCCTTGCCAGCAATTCTTGTTGCCCGTTCTTTGGATGTGGGTCATTCTTACTGGTGTAAGGTGGTATCTCATTGTGGCAAAACCTTACTCTAAGGAGTCTGAGCTATCCCAACATTTGGGATTTTATAGTTACCTTAATAAACATTAGCATGAAAGGGGTATTGATTTGCTATTGATAAATCTTATCTATACCCTCATGAAGAAAAATGTCATAAAATGGTATTTCTGGCTAATATTAAATTTACAATTCATTAACTTTCTGACTGTCACTTTCACATCTTTGTTTCTGAGGATGTAGATGAGGGAATTCAATATGGGTACAACTACCATGTATAAAATCGAGGCCACCTTGATCATGAGCCAGGGTTTTTAGTGTTAGGAACACAGTACAGAAACAGGATGATCCCATAGTGGGAGGCAGAAGTGGAGCAGGGTTTTTGCACCCCCCAGTGGAAGGCTATCATCAAGGTGCTTGCTTCATTGAATGTAGCAATGATTACAACAAGCTTCTGGTTGATAGTGGTCAGAGAAGGACACAGCAACAATGCTGTCATGTTCACAGACAAAGTTATTATGATGTTATTTCCTTTGAAGGATAATTTCAATAGAAAACAGGTGAGGGTCAAGAAACAAAGACCCCACAAGTATGATGATCCCATCAAGAACACTCAAGGCTTCTGAGACATTGCAGTTGTGTAGAGAAGGGGGTTACCCATGGCCACAAACCTGTCACAGGCCATGACCACCAACATGAAGGCTTCAGTCACCACAAAGGTGCAGCCAAAGAAGAATTGTGTGATGCATTCTGTGAAGGAGATGGCTCTGTCCCCCAACAACAGCAACAACCAAGTTTTCTAATAGTTTGAGAGTCACAGTTGTAAAGTAACAGAAATCCATGAAGGACAGATGGCTGAGGAAACAGTACATGGGGGTGTGAACTTAGGGTTGATCTTAATTAGCAATATCATGCCCAGATTCCCAAGGGTAGTGACTGTGTAGATGGTGAAGAACAGGTGGAACAGGGGTATCTCCTGCTCTGGATACTCCAAGAAGCCCAGCATGATGAGGGTAACCTCAGCTGTCTGATGTTCTTGGTTCCTGTGCACAAAGTAGGAAAATTGATTCCCAGGAATGAAAAGCGGAACTTGAATTAAGCAGGTTAAAATGAGAAAGTGTTGAGATAGTAAATGATTATCAATTTATAGTGTTGTGGAATGTACGTGGCTTCAACTAATGCAAATTTGCAAATACTAGAATTATTGATGTCAATACCCTGAGTAAATAGTAATTTTTGCAAAACATGCAAAACAAGATGGACATTGAGAAAAGCAACAAACAATAATCTAGGAGCTATTTCAAGTCAGACTCAGTAGCCACAGATAGCCAGTTTCATGAGAATGAAAAATTTCACTTTTCTCATGAATTGAAATTTACTTGAAACGTTTTACTTGAATGAAAATTATGTTGCCTTAATTTCTTCCCCACTTGACCTTTTTAGTTATAAAAACTTAGATCCCAAATGAAACCAGGAAAGTTACACTTTTATTTTTTACTATAACGACTTTTGTTTTTTCTCTGCATTTTCCTTTTCAATGTTCTTTTTCTTAGCCAGTCAACATTTCTCCCTACATATCATAGATATTTCCTGTAAAAGAATGAAGCATTTTACCAACACAATTTACCAACTTATTGAGAATTATAAATCTTTGCCATCACTTCTTGGTGTATTATAATATTATTGATATATAACATTTGTGGCAGGAAAATAAACTTAATTATAAAATGTCCACATTATCTTTATAAAGTTGAGACTCTAACACAGGGCAGGTATTCAATAAACATTATTGAACAAATAAGCCTATGATTATTACTATGATTAATAATACACACTTGTTTGGTCTTATTTTATTTCTGTCAGAGCACTTACGACCCTACGAATTTCCTAGTGATAAGTTACTTCTTGACACTTTACTGGAGCCCAAAATGACAAGAAAAAGAAAAGGAAGACCATTTCCTATGGAATCCTGTCAACATCCACTAACTTTTATGAACTGATATTCACCACTCAGTAGTTTCCATTCCATTGCTGACTTGATGCTTGACACTAAATGCCCTGTTTTATGTTACAATGAAATTGATTTATTTGATTGTATTATTTTATTATAGATTCAATATAGTCCTGTGGTTTTTCTTCTTCAGTTGTTCTTTTAGGATCGATTGACTATATACTTGTGATCTGATTTTCCACATAATTATTCTTATTTCCTGAACTCAGTTTTCAATTTCATATAGAACTCATTGAGTTCAAATTCATTCACTGAGCATATTGACTCACTTTCTCCAAAATCTACATTGGTTCCATAGAACCGTAAATTAAGCCTGTGCCACTTAGGATTGAAAGAGAAATGATTGCCATCAAAGATAATTATAATTTGGGATGACTATTCAGCTCATGCTTACACACAGATCTGACCACCAGGGGTAGCTTTTCAATTCACCATTTCACCTGCTGCACTATCTATTATACCATCAGGCTTCATCCATGTACATTTCCCCCATGGCCTCAGGATGTCACTCATGTTTAGGTGATTGACAGCCTTCCCAATGTTTCCATAATGGCTTCCTCACTCCATCTCTATAATGCGCTTAGCACCAGAAGAGGCATTCTAGAAGCTATAAACTTACACTATATGGAAAACTCATCCTTAGCTTTTGTCTTCTAGAGTTAAACTGAAGAATAATACAGCTAATTAAAATTTATGTATGATTGCATATATTCCTTCTTTGAATTAAAATTCAAGATTGTACAGAGAGATAAGAATGCTGTGATCAAAAAAATTAAAAATATTTCTGAAAGTTAAAGATCAGTTAATAATAATGCAAATAATAAGAGATAATGAATAAAATACTATTAGCTGACTGGGTAAGTATCAGAACAGATCGAAATATTCATTTGCTTCCTAGAAAGAACACTGGAACACAATTGTTTCCTTTTAAAGCAGTAATAATAGGCTAGAATCTGCTCGTCTGAGTGAAGAACAATTTAACTTATTCATTTATGGTTACTTGTTTTCTAAAATTAATGAACTCTAAGAATATTCCTTATTTTTAATAATAATTTAATAATAATTTTCCCTATTTAAATTCGACTTATTTTTAATAATAGTTCTACAGAAAGATAATAAAAGGAATCTACTATACTTCAATACATATTTTAAAAATATAGTTTCTTCTGTGTTTTAAAAATATACACAGAGAATGAAAAGGGAATGGCAGAACCAGCAGCTGAATCTTACCTAGAAAGTGGCAGGCACATCTCTATATAAACATACATCTATGTTCCCAAGACCAAAGGAATGTTAACCCCAGAGAACAAGAGCTTAGCACTGAACTATGCCTGGAGGCCACAAGCACAGCAATACACGAAGCCATGTCCCATCTGATTTGCATGTAATGTCTTCTAAAATTGGTGAATAATTTCATCATCAAATGCAGTTCATTATTCTTCATATATTTTGTATTTAAATACTTGTAAAGCAGGTAAGCAAAAACAAACAAACAAAACCAATCAGCTATTGGGAATTATTCAGTAATATTTTTTTCTTAATCTTTGTAATATTTCTGGTTTTCCCTCTTTATAGGCATATCAGTGTATATTTTCATATTAAATTTATACTGGAAGTTCACGTTATGGTTATATTGTATGATACACTTTCATTTGACATTGTGTTGTGAAGTTCATTTGCTATGAAAAAAACAGTCTTAATACAGTTTGCATTATGCTTCCAATGTAAGCACAGTGCTGTTGAATGCATTATTATTAAAGTTAAAAAATGGGAGTTGCTCTGTTTTTTCTTTATAATCTAGACTTAATATGAAAGATAATGAAACAGGATTAAAAAAAAAGCTTTTTTTTTTTTTGCAACTCACTAACTCAACTGAACTCAACTCACTAACTTAAACTCAAATCTTCCTGATTTTTTCAGGCAGACTCCAAGCAGTTAATTAGCACTTACATTGTCCACCTACTATTGGTATCAGCTACCAGTTTCTCTCAGCTCTCTCCCCCTCTCAGACATTTAAAAAAAAAAAAAGGCTGAAAAAGCTACAGCTTAAATTTTTACAATGGTTGCCTCAATTTACCCTCTTTCAAACTCTGTGGGTTCTTTCCACCATCTCCAGCAATCTTACCAAAATCTCAAAACAAAGCAAGACTCTTAGAGTGCAGACTAATTTATTATTAAACAAAGTGATTTCCTAATTACTGAAAAAAGAAACATTAGAAAAACTCCAATTATTCAACATTGTCCAGAACCTTTCTCAGCATTGTACAAAGTCCTTCTCCCAGATTGTCCAAAATCCCTCAGTCTCTGAGTCCTGATCGTCTCACCAACATCCAGTCAGTCAAAGTTCATCTCCACATGCTCAAAGACATCTTTCTTTAGTAAGCTCCTTCCACGGGCTCCAAATCCTCCATGCTATCTTTTCCTTTTCCTCCTCCAGACAGTAGGAAGAAGTGCCATAGTATTGGAACCAGCAATCATTTTCTTCTCAGGCCTGGCTTTCACATGGCCTCTTCCAGACACAAGTCAAATTCAGCAAGAAAAACTCCAACATGGAGCTCAAATCTACTAACTCATTAGCTTCCTTTAACATATATGCTACTAGCCTGGGCCATATATGCTACTAGCCTGGGCCAGCCAAAGGATGCAAGGCCCCAGGCCTTGGCCACATGGCCAAGCTGACATGGCTCACATCTACATCCTCAAAAGTCCCTCACCATAATGGCTGAATCCCACAAATGGTTGAATTCCTCTTTTCAACTCCTTATATATATGTATATTTGTATATTTTATTTTTGTTTTCCCACCTTCCAGAAACAGCTCCTGAGTTATCACATTACCTTGCTTCTTTTTGAAAGGATATTTTAATCAAAGCCATTTTCAAGTTTAATTTGTCCTTCTTAACATTTGCATTCCTAAAGCAAAAGGCAATGGTACTCAGCTCTAGCACACCCTATCATTTCGATGAATAGCACTGCCCATATGAGGTCCACAGCTTCATTAATATACTTATTTTTGAAGCTGCCATATATAAATATATAAATTTCTCTATCTCTGTGATGTGACTGCATGGAGCTGTTGGATATCTTTCATTAGCATAGCTGTTGTTGTGCATTGATAGTAACTTAATAAGTAACATTGTATAGTTAAGAGATATGAGATACTTCCCTTTTTGTCTTAGAATTATAAATTTCAAGAAGGACTTGACAATATTATGGAAATTTGACTTGATTGTTTCAGACCTAGGTGAGAAAAGTTTAGGTTGACTTTTCATTAGAATTCATAGTTTTCTTTCAGAAGGATAGATGGGGAGGAGAAAGAAAGGCAAGGTTTTGTGATGTGTCTGACAGGGCTCACTCTTGGAAGAGCAGGATACACAAGGAGGAAAAATATAAATGAGACTGAGGAGAGGGTAAAGGATTGATCAGCCATTTTTGTTGGAGGATGGGGCTCTGGCCATGATGTCTGAGGAGGCCTGGGCCCGTGGCCTTTGACCCTGGCTGGTGAACACATAGCCTTAGCATGCATATGTTGACAATGTACGCTAAAGGAGTCTAAAGAGTTGGGAGATTTGAACTTCATATTGGGAGCTTGTTTTATCTAGTTTGAGTCAGAAATTTTTGGAAAGGTTGGGAGGTGTGAGAAAATGGATCTGTATCTTGGATTTTTTTCTGCTGCCTAAAGATGAGAGGCATGCTGAAAGAAGAGCACCAGACTTGGACCATGTGTTTGGAGAAAGCTGGAACAGACATAAAGAAAGAAAAAAGAAATGCCTTGCTTTTGGTGAGCTCAGATTGTTTGGACTTGTGATGAGGTGACCAGGTTCTGAAAGACAGTTTTGGACATGTTGTGGGGTAACAGGGTTTTACGTGCTTATTTTGTAGCACGTTTAGGTAATCACTTTCTTACTTACTACTTAGCAATGAATAATTTGATCATTTTGAAAGTTTGGTCTGGCTATGGAATTACATAGTAAGGCTGCAGGTGGAGAACCCTGAGTGGGGCAGAAAAAGAGACATTTTTAGAGAATAAAAGTTTATATTTTTTCTTTAGTTTGGAAAAAGGTTCTGGGACAAAAATTCGGCATATGAACAATAAAGGTAGCTAGTGTTTTGACACTTAAGGGTTGATAAAATCTCCTGCTCTTTTTGTATCAAATTGAATGGCAAAGGTTTTTATTGGTTTAGGAAAATCTGGAAAAGGGTTTTAGTAAAAAAAAAAAAAAAAAAAAAACTGCTCCTGCCAGTGTCAGACTACTTTTCTGTAAAGGGCCATACCTATAGGTATCCCAGGCTTTATGGCCTATTAGTATGAAACCTAAGTATTTAATTCTGAGGCCAGAAGCAGTATATAAATCAACATACATGGGTCGCATATAGATTTTTATTCATTAAAAAAAAAACAATCAAACCAAATTTTTATTATGGGCTATAGTTTATCAACCCATAAATAAAAACTTATGTTTTTTTGTATTCAATATCCACTCTTATTTCCAGATATTGAATAGATGTACCCTTAACAGTGACACAGGGACTAGGTTTATTCTAAATTGTGACTTGTAAAAGTTAATAACTCTCATGCATTAAAATAGCAAAAATAAATTTATTTTAAAGGTTGTTGCACTCTTGTGCCTTGCCAGGATACATCAAGTTTTTGCTTGTGTCTTATATTAAGTTCTTACATTGAGGCATTAGCCTTATTCCTCTGAATGCAAAATAAATAACATTTAAGATATTTTTTCTGAATAGCAAAATCATTGTAAGATTTTTGATCTTTTAGCTAAACAGTAATCTCATGACAGAATTACAAAGAAAGACACTAATTTTTTAAGCATTGAAGATGATTTGAGACACATTAGGAATTTATTCCTGCATGAACCTGTCAATACGGAACAGGGTTTATGTTGATAATTGTATTAAAGAAAGATGAGAAAGAGGGACCAAATCACAGAAAGACTATGACTGGGATCTGTGTGAGCTGTTGAACCTTGTACTGGCTTCCATTTCAGTGCACAAATATGCAATATCAAAATTCTAAATAAAACTGGTTCCATTCCTACACTAAATTACAGTGTTCAGTTGGCTTTTTTAAAAGATGATGTAGACTGAAAATGATAGCTTCCATCTTCATTTTAGTTTGCAAGAGAATATATTCTTCATAACGTCTCCTTGTGGGTATGATAATGATCCCCCCTCCCCCATAGCTAATGTCAGTTAGCTAAGAGTGTGGAATAAGTATCAGTGAGATGCATGTATGGGGCTAGAGCAGCTCATAAACCAATCAAGTGTCTGAGGATTTCTGTGATAAAGAAGAAAACTGAAAGGGAACTCTAGCCAATATCTTCAAATATCCCAAGGCTATAATGTGAAGAAAAGGATCCCTTTGTATTCTGTGTAGGTAGAAGAGAGAATTATTCCACTAATTCCACAGGAAAACTAAAACAGAATTAGACACATGATTCAGAGAGTGTCTGCATTGCTCAGCTTCAGTGCTAGAATATAAAGATGTAAGTTTGAAGTTACAGGAAGAATGACTTGTGCGGAAGAACACAGACAGCCTTCCTTTGTGACTAATCTTTGTGTTGATATAGACTCAGTAATATATCTTCATTTTGGATATTCTAGAAATACTTTATCATTTTTATTTTATCTTTATACTTCTCAAAACTCAGAAGATACAATTATTTACCAGATTATTTTAGCGGTGTATCCAATAATACTATCATAGTCGTTAAATGGCCTACTCTAAACTTGTCAGATTATGAGAATTTGGTTCAATGAGAGCTTTGTAAACTTTTTCCTACAATGAGGAAATTCAATTAAAAATAGTTTCCTCAAACCAGTATGATATATAGATCCTTGTTTATGGATGTAAATATAAATGAATATAAATATAAAATATCAATACCTGTGAAAATAAAAATAGAGAGCAATGGTCAAGACGAGTGCCTTGTGTCTTAAATAAGTCTCGATTAATTTGATTTCAGAGATTTCTTCATATCCTATTAATCTTAAGTCTGGTACATATTTCATAAAATATGATCGAGGTCATATAAGCCTGATAGACGTTCTCTAATTTCAATAAGTTATCATTTCTTGTTACACAGGAGGCGATAATTTTTATGTTATTTAAGTTTAATTCACTTTAACATAGAGGGATATTGGTTCTACTTTCTACATCATTGCTGTCTTCTGTGTCATCTGAACCAAATTGCGTAGGAATCTGTCGGGTTGTTATTTCTTTTGTCTCATAAATTCCAAAAGTACAAGATCCTGCTGCACAACATAACAATGTGTTTTTTCCTTCCAAGTGATACCCAAATCTTACCATTAGATGGCAGGATGATACCACATTTTAAACAAAAGACTGCCGTCTGGGCACCTGTTGCTTTCAAAGGTAACAGAAGAGAGTTACCCAGCAGGCAGTAAGCACTGTTGTGAACAAACGAGTAAAGGGCGATATTCTTGATAAGAAAAGTAATATTCATATTAAACCCACCCTGCACTCAGAGATTCCTGAAACGCATAAAGAAAAATAACGAGACGGACGGATGCACGAACGGAAGTTGGGTTCTTCTGAAACACCAGCCTGTTAAAACCAGAGAAAGTCACTTCGTGAGAACCTACCGGAAGGCACCTAAACTACTGGAACCCATTCCCCGTGAATTCACAGCATGAGGCATGAAAGTTGTGGGAAATAATGAAAATAAAACCTCTTACTCAATCAGTATCAAATGAAAGAAAAATTCATTGCTTGAATACAACTTGAAGTTCATTCATTCCTTTCCCTTCTTTCAGGAATATGTGCATTTAAAAACATTCCACTCGAAAGGTCTGGAAAAGATCTTTAGTAATAGCGGCACTTGAAATCTTTCCTTTGTGGGCATCTTTCGATGGCAATTCAGAACAGAGAAAGCAAAGAAATAGCTGATCTTTTAACGTTGCTATCAAGAAGATAACCTTGCAAATTGGATGAGTCTAAAGTGGAAAATATTTATCAAAAGTGAAAAGAACAATCACACTTTACAGTTAAAATTACCATAATGCTATAGATATGCATTGAAGAAGTCTGAAGAAATATTTTAGCAAAGAGAAAACGGAAACATTCAATTAGTGGGCCATAATGCTATAGATATGTATTGAAGAAGTTTGAAGAAACATTTTAGCAAAGAGAAAAGGGAAACATTCAATCAGTGGGATTTAAAAAAAAACTAAATCAATAATGATGTTTGACTTAGAAAAAGAAAAAAACGACTCATCATTAGAGGGGTAAAAAGGTTAACAATTAAAGAGAATTTGTGGAAGAAAAAAATCAAAGAAATTACTTTCTAAATGAAAAGGAAGAGAAATAGGACAGTACCCTTAAAGATATGGCATTGGGAGAAAAATTAGATAAGTAAGTCTAAGTTCTTCTGAAAACAAAATAGAAGAAAGGCAGATGCACACTCACGCATCACATCAAAACCTCCCAGTATGATAGTTTATAGAGTAGTTTATACACACACATGTATATATTCAATACATAAGTTGTACAGATACATAAATAATACACATGTATGTGTGAATAAACATACAATTCCTTTCCCTATACTTACAGAAGAAATCATCTAAGCTAGAATTCTGTAAGTCATATAAAACATTTCTTATTCATACATTAAATTAACAAAAATGTTTGTATCTATATAATGCTACTACCAAGTGTGTGTGGAGATAGAAACAACATTAAATAGAAGTAATTTCATTCCCAGAAATGAAAATGCAAGAAAATTCCAAAGAATGAGAATTATTCTAACATATATGATAAATATTTTAACATATATGATAACTTCTCAGCTGACATCATTCTCAACAGTGCATGACAAGAAAGTTTACTTTCACCATTACTATTGATCATGTTACTGGCAGTTCAAGCTAGAGTTATTATTCTAAAGAAAGCTATGAAAAAACCCAATTTGGAAAAAAATGCGCTATTTGTAGAATATATGATAAAAGACTTCACTTAAAAACTATTAGAATGAATCAACACACTGATGTAGCAGATAAAGAAATCAAACAACAAAAATCTGTTACATTTTAATATTCAAAGAAAAAACTAGAAGTGAAAGAAATTTACTAAGAACTCTATTAAGCATAATTAAATAGCTAGAAATAAACTTAAAGGAGCAGAAAGATCTATGCATGAAAATTATATATATATGTATATAAATTATTTAAATAACAAAAAATAAAATGTATGCATAGATGTTATATAGAAATTAAATATAGGCTAAATATAATGTATATATTATATATAATATATATATATATAACTAGTGTATCTTATATATGTGACTATAATAAATTTGCATGTTATATAAGTGTTATCTACATTAGTTCTATTTTCTTAGATGTTGTTTAAAACCTCTATTTTATTCCTTGTCTTCTATGTGTGTATTCCATCTACGTTAAAAATAGTGTAGTGGATTCTCTAGATATTACTGCATATAGATGTGTCAGAGTATATATACATACTGAAATTAAAAGTCTTAGAAGACATTATATAAGTTAGTCTTCATGTAAGATTTCGTAATGGAGTCTTAGAAATAATTAAAACATTAGTAGCAAAAGTAATAATGTATATATTGAACTCCACCAACTTTCTTCTGTCAAAGGAACAAGAAAGTGAAAAGACAACCCATAGAATCTGTAAAATTATCTGTGAATCATAGATCTGATAAGTGATTGATATTCAGAATATATAAAGATGATTCATAATTCATTAGATAAAGGACAAAAATTTAATTAAATGAATGAAGTGCTTTTTTATTTATTTGGTTTTATCTGACCCTTTCTCTGTATTCCACATATAAATGACACATCCAGTATTTGTCTTTCTCCTTCTTACTTACTTCACTTAGAATATAATCTTCTCCAGTTCTTTTCCCTGTTTTGAAAGTCACGAGTTTATCCCAATTTTATATTTTTATTATTTAAGTAATTTATATAGATATAGATATAGGTATAGATATAGATATAGATATAGATTAGATATAGATATAGATATAGATATAGATATAGATATAGATATAGATATAGATATAGATATAGATATAGATATAGATATAGATATAGATATAGATAGATATAGATATAGATATTTCACAACATTGTGATCCCTGGGGGTCAACCCCCACCAACTCCCTCCCTGGCCACTCCAGCTGGTCCCCTCCCCCAGTTGAGTACTTTCATTTGGTTGTCGATACATTAGTGAAACTATTTGGTTTCTGTCTTTTTCCTTCTGATTTGTTTCTGCCAATATGATTTCTTCTAGGTCCATCTATGTTACCAAAAAAATCATCAAATTTGTCATTTTTAATTGATGAGTAATATTCCATCGTGTATATATACCACATCTTTTTCATCCAGTCATCTGTCTTGGGGCATTAGGGTTGTTTCCGTGTCCTTGCAATTACAAATAGTGCTGCAGTAAACACCCGAGCAAAGGTGTCACTTTGTGCCCACATTGAGGTCTCTTTTGGGTAGATTCCCAGAAGACCTATTGCTGGGTCAAATGGTGGTTCCATTTCCATTAGTTTAAGGGTCCTCCACACAGCTTTCCATAGTGGCTGGACCAGTTTACATTCCCACCAGCAGTGTAAGAGTGTTCCTTTCTCTCCACATCCACGCCAGCACTTGTTGTTGTCTGTTTTTTGGATGTGGGACATTCTTACTGGTGTAAGGTGGTATCTCATTGTGGTTTTGATTTGCATTTCCCTTATTGCTAGTGATGTTGAGCAATTTTTCATGTGCCTGTTGGCCATTTGTATTTCCTCTTTAGAGAAGTGTCTTTGTAGATCCTCTCCCCATTTTTAACTGGTTTTTTTTTTTTGTGTGTGTGTGTGTGTGTTTTGTTAAGTTGTGTGAGTTCTTTGTGTATCTTTGTTATCAGACCCTATCACTTGTGTGGAGGGCAAAAATCTTTTCCCACTTGGTTGGGGTTCTTTTTGTTTTTTCTGTTATCTCTTTTGTTGTACATTAGCTTTTTAGTTAGATGTAGTCCCAGCTGTTTATGTTTTCCTTCACTTTTTTTGCTAGCTATAGATGTGTCCAAAAATGGTTTTCTGAATTGCAATTCATGAAGGGTTTTGCCCAGGTTTCCTTCTATGTATTTTATGGTTTCATAATTAGCTGAGTAGTATACCATTCCTTCTTAATCCACTCACCTGTCTTTGGGCACTTAGGTAATTCCCATAGTGTAGCTTTGTAAATATTGCTGGCATGAACATAGGGGTACATAGATCCCTTCATGTGGAAGAAGAAAAGGGAAAGAGCAAATTGGGGAAGGGATATTATGGGCTTGGTTGTAGGACTATAGGAACCTTGGTGGTGGGTTTGGTGTGGTAAAGTACACCTAAAGGATATAATCCTGCACTAATAAATCATATTCATTATTGTAAACTGTTATCTAAATTAAAAATGCATCAAATGGAGGGTGGAGGGAAAGCATGAAATGTTTTTAAAAAAGGGTAAAGTATTGTGTAGACATTTTATCTGAAAAATAATACTAACACTCAATAACCACTTAAAGTTATGCTTATCATCATCATTTGTTATAGAAATGCAGATCAAAACCACAAGGAGGAACTTCTTCACACTCACAAAAATGTGATAGTAATAATAACAGTAATAATACAGCATAACAAAAATTGGGCAAGATGTCTAGACTGTAAAACTGTGTATAGTGCTTGTGGGAATGTAAATTGGTGTAGATGTGTTAGTATTGGTTTGGTGGCTCTGAAAACAAATTTTGTTGGAGGAATTGGTCTCTGAAGCTTAAAGAACATGTTCCCAGAGAAGATAAGGTTACTGAAAAATAAATTACAAAATACATATATGCTCATTAAAAAGACTGGGGAATAGCTTTCATGACAGGGATGAGTTTGTATAAGGAGATTGCTTGGATGATATGTTGACAGAAAAATCAGCAGTCAAAGATATTGAGAAGGAAAAGATGAAAAATCGTGTGATATCTTCGAAGTTTGTATCAGATAGTAGGAGACACACAGAATCCTCTACGCACTGTAAATCAGAGCAAAAATAATTATCTTATGCCTCAAATCCAAAATCCTTCTCTTTCTACTTCTTTATGAGGTGTGAGAATTACAAGTTTTCTTTCCAGAACATGTCTTTAGTGATGTCCAATTGATCTGATCTGATCTTTGATTCAAGATATGCCTCGGATTAAATATGACCTGACAGATATAATTATCTTAAGATCTTCAAACAGTTGAAAAAGAAAGTTCAGCTCCTCCCTCATGAAATAACCCCTGGGGGATTTCCAAACTCAGCAACACTGCGGTAAATTTCTACAGCCTAACTATTTTTCAGTTAAGAATTTTGGAAATCAGATAGGAACCATGAACTATCTTTGTTTTCATTATCCCCAGAGATTGTGATAAATGGACTATTTAAAGAGAGAGGATGAGCAGTTGCCACTGCTCATCAGTAAATGTCAAAGATACTGGTTTATTCTTCTTTTCACTATTGACATAAATCTGAAGAAAAGAAAACCTCAAACTTTCTTTAGAAACTACTGAATGCCTTATCTTAGAGAGCAGGTAAGTGGTCTTCAGAATGCTCGCTAATGACATTTAATACCTATTTGTTGAATTTGTTTGTTGACTCTAAGTTGTTGAGGATGAGAACGATTGTATGCAGCTTGGGTTTAAAGCAAGCACCTGGTAAGTTGGGCATCTCTAAGTTTCATTTAAGCTACCTAAAATTAGCCATTCTCATTAAAATCAGTAATGTTACTTTAGGATTTTTAATTAGAATAGCAACTTAAAATTTATTTGCATCTTCCCTTATGTTTAACAGGAAACTTCTGACATGATTTATTTTATTTTTCCTAACCTGGGCAAATTTAAAGGGCTAGAAAACTGAACGTCAGTGATTTATTTAGTGAGGAATACAGAGAAAAGCTGAATATATTATCTTTGTATATTATGTATATTATTAGTATATTATAAAGCCAAATACTTTCTAATTGACTATATTATGAAGGTATAAATCTAACTCTCCAAATCCTTCGCAATTCCTAAAACAATTATTCATTCATTATCTTGTTAAGAATCATACTATGTATAAGAGAACTAGATTAACTACCTGATCAAAAAAATTTTTTTTCAGTCAAGTTGAGTTCAGGTTTTTACTCAAGGAGCAGATCACCTAGTAATAATCAATCAATTAATTGACTATGAATGACTTCTCCTAATCATTAGGGGTCAAGATTTATTTTTCACACTCTATAAAAAATAAACTGAGTCTCCAAGAGCTTATACAATTTCACCAAAAATCAAACCTTTCCCATCCAATACCTGAAAAGCTTACAGTTTCATTTTATTTATTTATTTATTTGTTTGTTTGTTTGTTTGTTTATTTATTGTCATGATGTCCAGGGCAAGGAAAAGATGAGGCACGGGCTCTAAGTTTCAGGGAGCTGAGATTCCCTTAGAGACACATGCTATAGCTTTAAAAATCAGATAGAAACAAGCAACTTAAAGCAAACTAGACAGTTCCAAGCACCAACAGACTTAAAATATTTGAGTGACCTTGTGTGGAGGGCTGAATAGTCAGCAAAATCTGGAAATAACAAACATTGAATTGACTCTGCTGGAAATGAACAGGAATTGATGGGAATAAAAAGTATCCCAGTTTCACTGCTCTAGAGTTAAAAGGAATTTTTGAGAAAACACTTGAATTTAAACTATGAACCCTGGTTAAGTCTATGTACTTGTACTTCATGAAGAGTAGTGTTTAGGAAATGTGAAATAGCAAGTTATGAAGGATGGGGAGAAAGAATGGAGGCTAGCTGGTCTGCTTCTGTCTGGGGGAATGGTCACTTCGTTGTGGTCAAGCTATCATATTCACTGACCTTAATGAGAGGAGAGAGACAATGACCTGTAGTTGAAGTTGCAAATGTTCTCTGATGTGTTCAAAGAAAGGTAAACAGTCATCAATACCTATCTGTGATTTCTCTGTATTCATGTCTGAATCATCTTTGGGGATTTGACTTAAGTCCCACAATGTACTTATGGCTAAGTACATGAAAGAAAAAGTACATAGAAAAGTCATTAAAATAATATGTAATAGAAGCAGATTTTTCATCAGTAGCCTGGTATTTTAAAGATATATGTTTAAAGATGATTTATGTTTTTGAACATATGAAATGATTTGAAATATGAAATACAAACAATTGAAATATCAAATTTGTATAGAATATAGGTAGAAGTCCGTGTCTTCTTAGCTGTCTATAAAAATACTTGAAAGTGAGATGTGATACTTTCAAGTGACTCAAGATTATAGATTATAATTTTGAGACATATGCAGATTTTTTTATTGTAAAAAATAAATTAACATTTTCATATCTTTCCTCTTTTTAATAAAACGGATCTTATGTTTTGTTTAAAATTTAAAAGATTTTATTACAATATCTTTATTTAGTTTTCTCATAATTTCTAGTCATTCCACGTAATTCCCACTTCAGTCTACAAGCATATTAACTAAAGTGGAATTCAAATCATTTATTACAGATCTGATCTGATCTATTTTCTGATAAAGAATCTCACAGAAACCCAGTGGGTTGGATGATAGGCTACCAGTGAAGGAGGCGGAAATGGCTGAAAAGTTTAATTGACTTGCACATGTTGCAAGTAAAATGTGAAAAGATCAGACTATAATTAAAATTTAACTTAGGGTTCTTTTCATTAATCCACAAGAATATAATTAATGTTTAGACGACTTAAAGCACTAAACCCTTTTCAACTACTATCATTTAGAAAACTTAAAATGCAGTTATTAGTGGAATGAGATGTCTTCTAGGATCACAATGTATAATTCCTCTTCATTATTTAATACAGAGAACAGCAAAGTATCTTTTTGTGATAACTGATATTAACTCTCAAACTCAGGATGTTTTATGTATACAAATTTGGATGGTAATTCCGCTGACAGAAAGAATATGGAGGGAAGTATTGTAGTATTGATTGATTGATTAATTTATTTACATTATTGTCAGAGCCAGGGTTCTCCCACTACCCTGTCACCCATGAATAATCATCTTAACTTTTGTACCCATTCCACCCCCAATTTCTCCCCTCCCCCCTCTCTTGTGCTATGTTTCAGTTCTGCTGACAGTCTTAAATTTCTCTTGTCTGTTTGTTGTCTCTATATCCCTCATATAAGTTTTGAAAAGTAATTGCAAGCAGGTAAGTGCTAAATTTAAGTAGTTGATATAAAATAACTCCTAGAAAATCTGAAATACTAAGGGAGAGTAATTCATATCTTTGAAGATACTAAGACTTGTAAAAACTGAAAGCAGCATACATTTTCAGGAGAACTAGGAAGAATTGACTAATTTATGTCATTAGTTAAAAATAATCTCATTTATGCAAGTGGGTAAGCATTGCATGAGGTTAAAATCTAAGCTTAATATTCTATTTCTATCTTCAAGTACCTTGTTGAGTGTCAAATATTTGAGATGATGCTTTGAAAATTGAGATATTCATGGTTGTCTTGTTGTCCTCTGGGTTTACTGTGAAATATAACCCTTCATCTGTAAATCAAGTATATTTATAAATTAAGCACAAGAGAAACTGGTTATGGTTATCTATGGAGGTTTCATGATTACAAAGGGCATTTCTCACACATGACAGCATCTACATATTAAGCTTCATAGATTTGATTTTTTTTGTATTTCCACTCAATGTTTCATTTATGTGAATATCTTCTTAATGACAAAAGTAACAGCACCTCTAGATCTGACTTTTTAATCTCTAATAATTCTATTCCTATAATTCTCTCAGGGCATATGTCTCATGATACAACAGTTATATAAATATACTGTATTTTACAATGCTAGCTTTCATCTCAGGTAGCTAAGGTGTTTACCCATAATTTTAAAGTCAAGAAACGGCTGGAATGACCGGGCACGGTGGCTCGTGCCTGTAAGCTTCAGCCTATGAAGCAGCCGGCGCTAAGGATCACAGTTCGAGTCCCTCCTGGGGCCTGTAGCAAGACCTAGTTCCAAAAAAAAAAAAAAAATAGCTGGGCGTGGTGGTGCGTGCCTGTAATCCCAGCTACCTGGGAAGCTGAGGCTGGGGATTGCTTGAGTCCGTGGTACCCTGGGCAACGAGAGCCTGGGGTTCCACGGGCAAAAATAGCTAGACCTAGTCTCAAAAAAACAAAACAAAACAAAACAAAAAAAGAAACGGCTGGAAAAAAAACTTGCAAGAAAGACTTTTAAAGTAAAATATAACGTTTACTTCTTCAACCTTAGATCTTCTATCATAATCTGCCCCAAAGAAAGATATACACCACCATCTTTAAATATATATCATAGGACTTCATTTTTATCTATTTTTTAATTTCAGGAGACCATAAACTGCTATGGACATGGACAATAGGAATAACGTCACAGAATTTATTCTCTTAGGACTTTCTCAGAAACAGGAAGTAGAAGCTGTCTGCTTTTTACTGTTCTTGCTTTGCTACATGGCGATTTTGACTGGAAACTTGGTTGTCATGATCTCCATCACTTGCAGTCAACTTATTAACCAGCCAATGTACTTCTTCCTTAGCTACCTGTCACTATCAGACCTCTGCTACACTTCTACTGTGACCCCCAAATTAATCATTGACTTACTGGCACAAAAGAAGACCATTTCTTACAATGGCTGTATGACACAGCTCTTTACCATGCACTTCTTTGGGGGAATCGAGGTCTTCATCCTTACGGGGATGGCCTATGACCGCTACGTGGCCATTTGCAAGCCCTTGCACTACACTGTTATCATGAGCAGGCACAGGTGTGAGGCCATGATTGCTGCTTCCTGTGCAGGGGGATTCCTACATTCTTTTGGTCAGTTTCTCCTGGCTATCTTCTTGCCTTATTGTGGCCCCAACGAAATAGATCACTATTTCTGTGATGTGTATCCTTTGTTAGAGCTGGCCTGCACAGACACGAGAAAAATCGGTCTCCTAGTCATCGCTAACTCAGGCCTGATGGGACTGGTGACCTTCGTGGTCTTGCTGATATCTTACGCTGTCATCTTGTACACTGTCCGCTCCTATTCAGCAGAAAATCGCCGCAAAGCTCTTTCCACGTGTAGTTCCCACGTCACTGTCGTTGTCCTTTTCTTTGCTCCTCTACTCTTTATTTATATTCGACCAGCGACTACTTTTCCAGAAGACAAAGTCTTTGCTCTCTTTTACACCATCCTTGCCCCCATGCTCAACCCTCTGATCTATACACTCAGAAACATGGAGATGAAGAACGCTATAAGGAAACTCTGGTACCGAATCATAGGAAGAAAAGAAATTTCTTGAAAGACATTGCCACTGTTCGCTGTAGTGGGTGTATGATTTTTCTGCCCAGTAACCTTTAGAATGCTATTGCTTACTTAGAATGCTTACAAAGTCTCTGTTCCTGGTACCTAGCAATTGGATGGACCCAAATATGAGCTGAAGTTTCTCTAAAACTATTCAGACTCTGATGTGTTTTCCGGTTTTCTTTTTGGTAGCTCCTTTGCCTGTTCTGTTGTTCCTTTAGTTAGATAATTAACTTAGACATGTAGGAACAGACTGTTGAAGAAATGTGTAACAAATCAGTACAGCAAATCTATAAAGCTCACACTTGGAGTGACTACCTGCAATGAAACCAACTCCAGTTCCCACACAATGGAAACTAAAATAATTCTAATAATTTACTTGCACCATTTAGCAAACATCCTAAAAGATTTCATGAACATCTTTTTTTCTCAGAACAATAGTTCTCAGAAACTAAAACACCTTCTGCTCCAACATTTTGTAGCCAATAACATTCTGCAGTTAGTGACATTCTGGAGATGTCCACATGCCAAAGACCTGTGCTTTTTCCCAAGCACCTCTTCACAATCTATTCTTCCTATACCTTTTCTCTCCCAGTTCTGTGCACAGAGCAGTCAACTGCAATTCTCTGCCAATATCAGCACCTTTCAGTTATTGGCTAAGAATATGGAGTTCTGGACCCAAAATTGCTAACTAATTTGAGGACAGGAAGCATGCCCAATAAGTAATCCATAACATGGTAGTGATAATCACAACAAGTTGTTCACAGTCTTGTGAGGTCCATGTGAAGTGTGCAACATTGTCTGCACATTAAGTGATCAGTAAGCTTTGCCTTTTATTGTCCAACTTCTTGTAATGCACCAGAAGGGGAACCATTCTGATAATGACTTTCTTCCAGAGACTAAGGGTCAGAGGATTGAAAATGCAAGTTGGGCATGGTGGCTTGTGCCTGTAAGCCTCAGCCTATGAAGCGGCTGGGGCTAGGGATCATGGATCGAGTCCTGCAGGGGGGCATGTAGCGAGACCTAGTCCCCCCAAAAAATAGCTGGGTGGATTACAGGCACATGGTGGTATGTGCCTGTAATCCCAGCCTGGAAACTGAGGCTGGGGATCACTTGAGTCTATGGTACCCCAGGCAAAGTGAGCTTGCAGTTCCACAAGCAAAAACAGTGAGATCTAGTCTCAAAAAAAAAAAAAATGCCAGGCCATCCTCACATTAACATCTTGGAGATATCCAGGTATACCTCCATAAAAGTGTGGTGCCATGATCCATACTAGCAAACATTGCTACTGTGAAACTAAAATTGTCTTGCTGTGAGAAAGTATTGTATATCATCTAAATGCAGAGTTCATTTTAAAAAAAAGCTGTAAACATTGAAATTCAGTTGGTGTAAAAGTCATCCTGGAGTAAATTTGTTCAACATCAGAAAAGACTATAAGTAAAATCAGAACACTGGATGATTTGAGGGGTGGAGAAGACTTTGAAAGTCCTAAAGAACTCTGCTTCCGTACACAAGATATGTGTATAAAATAGAATTTCAGATGGATCTAGAAACACACTAAATAAAGATGAGGTATTTTTGTGGTTTTCTTTTAATTTTATTCACCTGTGTACATTTTGTCAAGCTTGGATTTACTTGCACAAAGATTCCAGAACTATCAAACTACGAATGCCAGTAAACATTGTTTTTGTCTGAATCAAGGGCAACATCTTACTGGTTTCTGCATATAAGACTAAGTAAAATAAAATCTTTGACATGTTCATTCATTATGTGGCAGGTTCATTGCATAAAATGATATACAACCTAGTCTCAAGTTAGAAATGGCAATAAAGTTGGTCAAAAAGCACTTATGGGAAAATAGAAACTATCACACACACAAACTCCATTCAGAATTAACTACCTGACCTTTTATGCTATTGTTCTAGATTCTTAATTTTCATGCCAGACAACCAACAGGTCTCTGTGTGTTTGTAAACCACTATCAGTATACCTAATTGAAAAAAACACGTAATGCTAAGAAGAGTATATTGCATAGAACCTAGTCCCCTATGCCAAAGGCATGTTCCTATGAATCATGATTCACTGAAGCATCTGTTTGTACACACACTCTGGCACACAAATATTCCTATTAATATCAGACATGTGGAGAATGTATATTATCTACATAGAGAGATGTTAATGTTGCCAGTAGTTTTCTTTGAGATTAACATTGAACCCAGATACAAATTTAAATTTAATATGAAATTTAAAATTTCAGCTTCAAGTGTGAAAATATTCAATTAAAATAATATTCAGACTGAGAGAGTGCAAAATCACAATATGAGATTTTTTTCTTGGTGAAACTTGAATGAGGATTGCCTGTCAAAGAAGGTTCTGATGAACAAAACTTCATATTGGAGGAAAGAGTTTTTGACAATTTTCAGAGACCCCTCTGGGGAGGAAAATGTTTGGGCAAAACTCTCATGGATTTTGCTGTAATGAAGAGCATCTTCGGAGAAGTTAGATTCACTCACCTGCTCTGCTTAAAACAAATGAGTGAAATCTAGATCTTCCTCTACTGTATTGAATCTAAAATATTACCCAGCTGTAGTTTTTACTTCTTGTGTGCCTGTCACTATCAGCAGTGAAATCTTTGATTCAGTTTCTTGAAAGAATCCCCCTTATTGGCGAGTTATGATAAAACTTGGACAGTTGTGATTGATTCACAGGAGTTTTTTATTTCTTTTTCTAACTAGTTAATGACTTTTAAATTTAATGCTCCTTATTGATGCACTTTCATACTTGGACATATTTCACTCCCCAATTTTCATATTTTAATTATTTGTTTTATTTTATCTACCCTCAGGTTCTTCCTCTACTGTATCACCCATGAACCATCATCTTAGTATTTTGTGCTCCTCCCACTCCCACTACCCCCCCTGCTCTGTGCTTCAATTTTGCTAATTTTGCTGAAACAATTTTTAGTTTGTTCATCTGCAAAAATAAAGCAAAAGCAATGTAGATAAGTATTTGAAAACTAGAGTTTATGGAACTTTCAAAAAATTCTCATAAATATCCTGTATCTAATGAAATATTTTATTATAAGTTACTTATACATTCACAAGTATAAGTCACAAAATCTTATGCTTATAGTTCTAATTTGAGGAAATATTTTTAAATATAAAACAATACATATATAAACTTCAAATGTCTCACAAAGTAAATTGACAGATATTAAAACAATACAATAATAATAACGTGATTTTTGGATGGTTTCCTTTCTAAAAAAAACCTCATTTTCAGCCTCATAATTTATGAAGTAGTTCTATTTTCTGTATGAAAAAGAGGAGGAATAGTTGTCTATCTAGGATCTTTCAACTGGGAATATTTTATTCATCCACATATTTACTTATCAAATTGTATCCACATCATATTCTTACTCATGACAAATTACTTCAATTATAATTACCATCTGTTATTAATTAAACTTTGTATAATAAGTTTCATCCAAAGTCCTTTCATTTCAAAGTAAATGTAAGATTTTAATACAATAGAAAGTGTTAATATATATATATATTTTAAGAACTTTCTCAAATTATTAAGTATCACTCACCATGTATTAATCACTTGACTAAGAGAAAAAATGGTATGCCTATATTATACTGTATTTGCAAATGACAATTTCATAATAATGTAAAGGGAATTTTATAGCTATATTTCTAAAATTATTAAAATGCAATGATATCTGTGATGATCTATTATAGAAAAACTCAATTTTTACATGATCATTCTTTTATAAGTGGTATTTGCATTGTTTAGTTTTTGTGTAAATTACATTTGCTTTTTAACTTTTTGCAATTATTCTGGAAACTCATGAGCTGAGTCAAAAATGTGATTCTATAATTTTGATGCTCCTGGTGGATGATAATGCAGGGAGGATAACAAGATCACATGGACCCAGAAGCTCTGGGATGATCAATATAAGAATGGTTTATGTTACATTTGAAGATTCATTATACAGAGATTAGAAAGATGACCTGAGAGCAGCCGATGGATAAAATCCAAAAGGAAAGATCAAAGTGTAAGAACTTGAATGAAGAGATAGTGACTCAAATTATTAAGGAAGATATAATTAAGAAGCTGGTCAATAAATAAAGTAGTCAAATTAAATCATAATGATAAAAACTCACTCCAGTGTCCATGTTTCTCTGCTGGAACAAAGTTCCTGGTTGAATGAACTGAAGTCAGAGCAAACATCACTCAAGGACAGTCTGTAATAAAGAGGGAACGTGTCCTTTAGTTGATTTACTTTCCAATCAAAAATGGCTTCTTGCACCATACTTTCTTCAAAGCATTCTTCATCTCCACATTTCTGAGTGTGTAAATCAGGGGGTTGAACATGGGGGCAACAATGGTGTAGAAAAGAGCGAACACTTTGTCTTCTGGGAAAGTTACAGCTGGCCTAATGTAGATGAACAGGACAGGCACAAAGAAGAGGACCACAACTGTGACGTGGGAGCTGCAAGTGGACAGAGCTTTGGTGCGGCTCTCTGCAGGGTAAGCCCTGATGGTGTACAATATCAAACAGTAAGACAGCATCAGGACCACAAAAGTCACCAGCCCCATCATGCCTGAGTTGGCAACCACCAGGATCCCAACTATGTATATGTCTGTGCAGGCCAGTTTCAGCAAAGGATACACATCACAGAAGTAGTGGTCAATTTCATTGGGACCACAGAAAGGTAAGCTGGTGGTAAGGAGGCACTGGACAAATGAATGCAGAAAGGCGCCAGCACAGCAAGCAAACACCATGGTGAAACACCTGTGCCTGTTCATGATGACAGTGTAGTGCAGTGGCTTGCAGATGGCCACATAACGGTCATAGGCCATACCCGTGAGAATGAAGACCTCGATTCCCCCAAAGAAGTGCATGGTAAAGAGCTGTGCCATGCAGTGAGTGTAAGAAATGCTGTTACTTTCTGCCAGCAAATCAGAGATCATCTTGGGTGTCACCGTTGAGGTGTAACAGAGATCTGAGAGAGCGAGGTAATTAAGGAAGAAATACATGGGCTGGTCGATTAGCTGGCTGCACGTGATGGAAATCATTATAAGCAGGTTTCCTACCCAGATAGCTAAGTAGCAAAATAAGAACAGGAGAAAGCACAGGTTTTTGATTCTCTTGTTCTGGGAGAGTCCCAACAAAATAAATTCAGTAACGTTATTTATATTTTCCATGGTCAAATTCAAGTAAGATGCAACAGATTTGCCTAGAAAAAAAAATCTGCATAAGAAATATTGACTACTACAGTGTGAATCTGAGTGAGTGCTGTAGAAATAAATTCACTTGTTTAATCAATCCACTAGAAAATATTTTAAAATGACTGAGTTTATTTTAAACTTTACCTGGATAAATGCATCATATAATTTGCCAAATGAGGTTATAGTCTTGAGTGAACAGGAATAGTATTCATAGGTGCAGGTGTTCAAGGCATAAACAGAAAGGTACAGGTAGGTTATGTGTGGAATTCAAAAGTGAACTTAGGGAACCCATTTCCTTTCCTAAAATAATTTGCCAGAGGTGAAGTTGACACAACCAGATTTAAAGTGAGATGAATGAATTGAGCTGGGCAATTGCAGGATAGACTCTCATCATTACTCAAACTTCTTATCACGGAATTTTTATTTTAAAATATGACATTGATGAAAACTATTCATCAATCAAAAAAGACATGTCATTTGCAGCAACAATATGGATGGATCTAGAAGGAATCATGATGGCAGAAATAAGTCAGAAAGAAAAAGAGGAATATATATATATTTATAAAAGCAACAAAAAATTTCAAAAAGCAAAATAAGACATTAAATTAGTATCTTGATTGTATTGTTTCCACAAAAATATGGCACTGTATGTTTGCCAACATAAAAAGCAATAAAGAAAAAAAATGATACCAGAGGAAACATGAGTGACCATGACTCCCTTGAAATAGAAAGATTAAAATTAATAATTAGATTAATAGAATTGAGACCCAAAGGTTGCCTATAAGTTAATCTAGAGAAAACCTGCAGGCATAACACATGATGGGCTTCATCTTTTTTTAATAAATGATAATTTATACAAAAATTATACGATTGTCAAATGAATTAAAAAATGAAAATATAATGTTAGTGTTT
Source organism: Uropsilus gracilis (assembly GCA_004024945.1). Taxonomy (NCBI): domain Eukaryota; kingdom Metazoa; phylum Chordata; class Mammalia; order Eulipotyphla; family Talpidae; genus Uropsilus; species Uropsilus gracilis. The sequence continues at coordinate 74,656 of PVHY01000896.1, read as the reverse complement.
AAAAAACTTCAAATTTTTATATATTAAAAATTAATAAATTTTAGTTTTGCTTTATGTAAAATAAATAAAAAATAATATATCCCTAGGAATATTTCTCATGATACCATATACAATCTTAATAGTTAAATAGTCATATATATGTGTATCCATTTTTTAATAGCTTTAGATTGTATGTCCTTTTCCAGTTATCCTACCAATGTACTTCTATGGATGTAAGCTCCTTCAGTTCCTGAAGAAAGACATGAATTATTTTATGGGAAAATACAATTTAAAAAGCCATTAATTTACAAGCAGGATAATTTTAATGTCCCCTTCTGCATCCCCCCCCTCTGCACCTCCTGAGTTAACTAGATCTTATACTGACCAAAGGAAAAATAATTAGATAACTTATTGGTACCCCCCTGTGTCTCTTAAAATGGTTCTCCTTGATAGTCATGTGACTTAGTATCAACTATCCCAAGATGTCACAGGCATGACATTTAAATTAGAACTTAGATTCCAACACCTTCATTGTACTTCCAATGTCCCCTTGTTAATACTAGGGTTACTGAGTTCTAGATTTACAAGATCTTCAGTTGCATGTTTATGTGATTTCAATAGAGAGCTGGCTATTAGGAGCCACAAGGCCAAATTTCAACAGTAACACTGATCCCCATATGTGACTTTAGCCAACTTCTTCACTTTCTCCTGTCTGTATCTAGGGTACTCACTAAAATGATCACACTTCTCTCTCAGTGCTATACGGGACTTTTCAAAGGTTCAAATCAATTGCATAAAATAGAATTCTCAAGACGTTGAAGGCAAAATAATAATATGAATAATTTATTTACTGAGGAAGTACTATCCGTGTCCCTACTAAGGGGGCTATTTCAAGCCTGGAATCACTTAAAAAATAAATATCTAAGGTCCTGACATGTGTGATTACATTTACAAAAGCAAAATAAATTTCTGACAGAGAAGAGTGTCTAATATTAAAAAAATAGACTGCATAAATACTTTTGTAAAGATTCACGGCATAAATGTAGGAAACACAAATCAAAAAACTAAAATTGGAGCATACTATTAGATTCGGTAATCTCATCTGTCTTCAAAAGAGCTATGGGAACCGTGAGTATAGCTCAGAAGATTTTTTCAAATAAGAATGATGATATTTCCATCCTGATTTTACATCTAGTCACAGACTGAGTTAAAGCAATATAGAATTTTAAAATTTGAACTGACTTGGCTATCTTTCCTCATGAAATATGCATCAGCCCTTCCCTAGATTCTTAGGTTTATTAGACTCTTTCCTTTCTATTTTTGTTTTGTATATTTTATGGTTAAGCCATGAAAATATTTCACATACTATGAGCTTATATTTCAAAAGAAAATACTTAAAAAAAGCAGACATGAAATAAAAAAACCTTGTGCCTCCAACTGACAGAATAATCATACAGAGTTTTCTAAATGACTCTAAATCACATTACATTTGACACTAAGAATTGTGTCAAATGCTATTTCATTTTCTATTACCATTTGATTCCTTCATTAAAAATAGGTTGATATGCTCTATGTGGGTAATAGACTATTCCTCCTCAAACTTTTTTGCATAAGTTGCATAAAAGATAATTTAAGTTACCTGGTGGGAATTTTACTTCATGATCCTTCCTGCTCTGAGTCCTCTCATGTTCTAGAAGTAAAATATTATATGAAAGCACCCAGGCTGCTTCCTTGAGTATGACAGAGATTTTCCACCTTTATCTTAATAGTTTTTGTCTATTTATAGCACAGCTGATATACCACACTGAATTAAACTCTAAAATGTTGGTTCCTCTTAACATGTCTATGCTCAAAATCAACTCCTTGATATCTACCTCTGGGAAGCTTAAGTTGACTCTTGAAACTATGGAAATCTTTATCTTCTTATCCCTCCCTGAGATTCATTCTTTTTTTCTAATGTTAACTCTTAATTTGAATATTTAGGAAATCAGTTTTCATCTATTTCCTTGAGGCAGTTCTTCAGACAGATAGCTATGGTATTGCCTACTCTTCCTACTGTTAGCAATTTGTTATCCCGGTCAGTAAGTTAACTTTGAATTCAGGTAAAAGACCAGGCTAAAGATTTGACCACACAATGTGTGATCATGTAATTAACTTGTCTAACCATCATTTTCTCCTTGTTTAATAAGGATATTTTCAGCATCATTGCTCCAGGATTGCGCAGGTTAAATTATAAGATGTCTCATAGGTAATAGGCTCTAATTATATTCTCTTTTCATTTATCTGTTCTTTATATTGTAGGTATAAATTTGGCACACAATGTACATATTAAAAAAAGAATCAAAGCACACTGAAATGTTAAGATAAAAATTAAAGCTATTACAATTCAAATCTGAAGGCCATGTTATAAACCTCAATAAAACATCATGCAATTAAAATACTAAGTGATTTTCTATATTGGGGATCTTGCAAAGACTGAAAGAGAAATAATGATCACATCTATCATTTATTCAATGCTTACTATGACTTAAAACTAGTTCTAAGCAACTGACATGTATGCATTCATTAATGCTAGCAATATGCCAATGATCTTTTTTTTCAATCCCTATTTTTCAAATAGAAAACAAAATATGTTTTACAATCTAAATAAATATTGACAGAAACTAAGGTTTATTTTTAGATATATTTGAATCATTTTCTCATTACCTGCATGCTGATAATTTGGCTATCAGGTTCAAATTATTTGAATTCTAGGAACACGCTACTTTTTTTTCTGCTACCAAGTTGCCAATATCAAGAAGTCGATGTGAAGCTACATTTTACCCAATGACTTCAAATTTTCTCCAAGTATCAAAACCAAGTCTCAGCTGCACTAATTATAACTCCTTTTTCTCTCATTATGCATCCGTACTCACTTGCCCATATCAAATTTGTCCCAAACTGAAGCCCAGGATCTTCTGGTACTAGGGTTTCTAAATTGTAGCATGTCATATACACGCTGTATACTAACTTCACATCACATCTGTGCTACATATTTAGTAGAGGTAGGAGAAAAATTAGAAATCTCCACTTTGGTGCCTCCTGTAATTTACTTATGCCTCTTTTTCTCCTTTTTTTCTATTCTGCCCAAAATACACTTATTTGATCTATGTATCAATTATTTTTATTTTCTCTAATATACTCACATGTGACACTGATCTATCATCTTATTTATTAAATTCCTAAAATCAGACCAGAAAAAAAAAATCTCACTTTGACATCTGCTGGGGATATAGCAGTAATCATTCTTTGAATTGTACTTAAGTTTCAACATAAAATAATTGCAAACTTGCAAGGAATGAAACAAATATTCATATAAAATCTATCTATATATATATAGGTAAAACTTTACATATATAACTGAATTTTTATTTGAAAGTAATAGTTTTCTATAGATAGAATGAATATTTACTTACCAGGTGATAACCTCATTAAGATAAATTTCTTTATTTCCCCATTAAAAAGTGTGAATCAGCACTTCAAACCAGACTGAATATAAATAGCAGTACTAACATTAATGAATTTCACCATGCATTCAGCTATGTGAGACCCAAGTCTAGAACTTTTCTTAGATAGAAGCATCCTCTCCTGACTTTTGAAACTAAAAGGAAATAAAATCACTGGCATTTATGTTGAAAAATATTTTTGTTTAGTTTCTAGCCAAACATTGTATATCCATTGCAGCTTCAGGGTTGGAAGTGTACGTAGAAGTTTCTGTTTAATTTCCAAGTGGTATTTAAAGTATACTGCCTAGAAGATTCAACCCCAAACCTCCCTTCACATTTAATGGAGATTGAGACATTTCCCCAAAGGAAAGGTATCCAACCTACAGCTGAAATTTCTACCAAGTCCTTAAAAAGTTTTTTTTATGCCACAGTCATAATGCTTTATACTCAGAGGAGTTTGAACATAAATGAAAAAACCTATATTCATATAATCTTGATAGATTAAAAATTATGTGTTTTATATTAAAACATTCTGAGAAAACAGAGGAGTGGGGATAATATTTAAACAGAAATATAGTTAGAAGAAGCCAAAGAATTAGAAGGCTAGTGAAATTAAAATCAGGTTTTCAAGTTTGGTTTACAGAAGAATAGTTTGAAAGAATAGTTTGAAAATGGAAACACTTCCTGTAACTAACATCCAATCCAAATGATCCTTTCACCTGAAGCCCTAAGATATAATGAAAATGAACATGATATATATACATATATATATGAAATATTGCCTTTAGGCCAATATGAATTGATCTTGAGGCAATTTTTCCAAGTGAAATAAATCAGAAAGTAAGCGACCGTTACCAGATGGTTTCACTCAGACGTGGAATATAGATAAACTTGGGAAATCAAGCTGGCAAAAAACGAACCTTAGATTGTGTGAAAATGATGATGGTTCCATAGGAGAGGGAGCGGAATAGTGAGAGGGCGCTGGCACTAGAACTCTGGCAATGGACTAAAGAGACCCAGGCCCATGTCCCACTTGAGGTGTGAAATAGCTTTCCCAGAATTATATGGTTATGCAAACAAATGACATTTTCCATAACATTTGATTAGAAAAGGGAAGGAAAGTAAAATCGGGGGAGGGGAAGGCCACAGAGAATAAGATGGTTCATAGGTGATAGGTGACGGGAGAACATCAGGGTAGACAACAATGTAATAATGTGTGTGTGTACACAACCAATTAAAAATTTTTTAGAAAATAAAACAAAAATTAATTTCTTTAAAAAAATGAAAAATGTCAGTGGCGATATCAAACAAAATAATAAGAGGTTCATTTACTATTATGATTGCTGCCGTTGTTGGCATTGGTAGTATTATACAGTAATTTTTATAAAGATCGCATCCTAAAGCTCCATGCGCATGTGTGAGCTTAGCAATGTCTCTTTGCCCACAAACAGCTGCCTTCACACTAGTGTCTTTTCACCCATAGTCCACAGTCCTAATGGGGGGGGGGGGGGGGATTTGAAGGGGGGCGTAGTTCTCATTTTTTCTTAAATGGAAATAGAATAGATTTAAAATGAAATTAAAAGCAGTAATAGATAACCCAAGAGTTAAGGCACATTGAGGCAACCTGACAGGGACTCATTACCCAGTTTGGACTGGATGAGCAAAGCGCACTGACTGATGCGGGATGAGAGAAGAGTCTGACTGTGTTGGGCCATCCACAGTTTAAGTTGAAAACCATATAAACAGAAAAATTCCTTTCTGTGGGAAAAGCATTTGTTCAGTGGATGAACATGCATGTTAGTGGTTTGAGGGAAAAAAATACTAATCGTTGTTATGATGATTTTGATCTGTTTGAGTCGGATATTTTTCTTATTTTCCATCAACATTATGAACACGTCATGATATTCTGGAATGGCAACAATGAATTGAGTGCGGGCAATCGAAAGTTATAAAGTTTGTGAAATGGTCTTGCTCACTTTGGTATCATCAGAAGGCTTCCTGCACGTGAATGTTACAGTGAGAGAGAGAAAAAAAAGGCAGAAAAATGTGTGTGTGTGTTCGTATCAGAAAAGCAGGGCCATTAAGAATGAACTTTGATATATTCCTTTGATCTTCCTTATGGTAAGTTTATTGAATGTTTGCATAAATAGTGGCATATCTGAAAGAACATACATTTAGGTGAAATTATTTACACATAAATAATTATCATATAAAGTTATCAATAAATCATGGAAACTAAAAATGAATAATCATGGAAAATAAGAAACTGCTAATAAACTAGGAAATTAAGAAACTAATAGGGTTATATTTGTCTTTAGAGGAAACCATTTTTTCTTCCTGGTCATGTGGAAGAAAACACTTCAGAGAACGTTTGTTGAGACAATCTTGCAACCCTAAGAATTCAGTTCTGCAACTTGCATCGTACACTTGATCATCCTTGTTGGTCTCCTTAAGTGTGGAGCAGAATTGCTTTTAAATTCATTTTAATTTCAGCATAGAGCGTGCAATCCAATTGAAGACAAGATGGATGTTTCATGTAAGGCAAAACAAACATTTCAAAGAACAGCTACTATGGATGATCTGCTTCAAAGTGATTTTCCTTGTATATCTCATCCAACAGCAAGTGTTTTTCTCTTACTATGGGAACTAGATCTTTATAAGTAGAAGTTCATTGTAGCTTTCAATCTGTGTATTTCATTCCCACAAAAACGAATAATTGTGGGGGTGCAATTGTTTATTCCTTACACAAAGTTTGATTCTTCAAATCAATTTTCTCTATTATTTGGTATATCTTATGGTGTCAATTATTTGCATATCTGGATAAAACGTTTTATGATTTCCCCTTAAAAATTAAGAAAAAAATTTTCTTTACCAGTTTTCCCTATCAGGCTTTTATTGTAAGGAACAAGGTTTTTAAGAAACAAAGGTCTTACCAAAATTAAATTAACCTAAAACTAAAGAAAACTGAAGATTCCATATCCAATTTTCAGAATTTCTTAATGACAGAGGAATATGTCAAACCACATAGAAACAATCAATAAATTATAAAGTGTGAGAAATTTATAGCTGCCAGAAAAAAAATAGAAATGAAGAATAACATTAGGAAACTAAAGGTTAAAAAATGTCAATAAATTGATTGTAACGAGTAGACATTATATGCATTGTTCTAAGAGTAAGAAAATAACACGAGCTCATTAGAAACCTAAATAATGATTGGGTATTTCATGATTTTAGGGAATTAATATTAACTATTAACTTCTTATTGGGATTATGCTATTGTCCAGGTTATACTGGTTGCTAAGACAATGCATTTGAAATATTGCATATTTGATGACTGGGATATGTTTGAAAAGATAAAGGATGGGCATCTCTTGGAAGAAAATGGAGCCTAGGTGGCTATGAGGTGTTATTTTGCTGATGTTGAGCAGGATTATATTAGATCTTTCCTGCTAGTCTGTAACATTTTTGTCTAAAATGTTCCAAGCTATAAAATAGTCTCCCAAAGAGAATAGAAATGAATAACAAGAGCAGTCTTCCTGATTTTCAGCATCAATTTTCATGCTAAGAACTCTTTAATCTCCCCACTCTAAGTTTCATAACACACACACACACACTTTTCTTAAAGAAATAAGCCATTTTCTCCTTGGAGAAGTACCATGTTAAAGTAAATATTTTGTAGGTCTACATTCTAAAGTGATGGTGCTTTTACCTATTGCTTTTATCAATTGATTTATTTTTATTACATATTCTTTCATAATATTATCTTTAAAAGTGTGAGACAAGTCATCTATGTGTAAAGTAAATAGCATGAATTGTAAATATCATCTTGAAATTTGACCTTCCTACTGAAATGTACATGATACCTGGAGCACTTTATTTCTGATCAGACTCTGCCACTTGCATTATATTGTGGACCAAGACTTTTGCTCCTTTTTTTATATTTTAGTTCACATATTAGAAACTATTGTAACTTTAATACAGTCTTTTTTTTTTTACACATAAAGATTAGCCATTTCCTCATTCAATATTCCTTCTGAAATTTCCTATCTTCCTTCTGAGAAAAATTCTTTTAATGAAAGAATTCTTTACACTGTAATTTACTGAGGGTGGTACTGCTGAAGTAGATTTTAATAGTTTTATTTTCTTTATTTTACTAAAAACTCTTCATTTTATTTTTGCTCTTGAAAAATATATAGAATTTAAGGGAGACTGTTACCCAAATCTTAGATCTAATAAACATGTGTGCTCTTCTTTTTACTTTTTCCAAATGTCTCTTACTTTTATCATCTTTGTCTTTCTAATTCTATATTCTGGTGTTTTAATGTCTACAATGCCATTGACAGATGGTATCTTAAAATATAGCTTGCCTATTTTATCCTTCAAGTGTCGCTTTAAAATATTAGTTCTTACATCTTAGATTACTTTGTTAGTTTGTTAACAACTTGCATATTTTTAGATTCCTGTTACTATATATCATGCTTAATAAAACTATTTTTTGCTTTTATTTCATAAACACACCTCTTTCCTGTTTTGTCTCTGACAAATACAATAATGACTGTCATTTTACGACATTATACAAAAGTCATTTCCAGAAAGACTTCCTTCTTTATTTAGTAACTATTGATATGTGAGCATATGCTTTTGTGAAAACTAAACATATTTCCTTTGTTCTTGTTTTTTGATTGAAGCAAGTTTATTCTAATTGTGCCAGAAATAGAGGTTCCTGGAAAATCTTATTTCTATGTTGTATGTTTGTATATAGGTATGTCTATGGTAATTCCGTGTCAGTATGTACTAAAACACACATTTTTTTTTAATCTGGCTACATAGACCCTCTTTGGAGTTACCAACATGTGCATTCTTTCCTTTCTGGGAGCCACATAGGAAAATGAACCAGTTTTCCTTCTCATGTTTTCTTTTTTAATTTTTAAATTTTATTTCTAAATTCTTATAAATTCTTACATAAGTAAATAGCGTAAATGGTTACTGGTATGTCTTTCCTTCTTATGTTAAGCAGCTTCATATGTCCCTATGAACAGTCTGCTTACTAAAGCACCCAGAGCTGATTGCTTACTTGTTAATCTCTCTAACACAATAGAAATTAGAATCTAGAATTTAAAAGATGGAGATTTTCTGCTCTCTGATAGATAAGTTATGTATGAGTTTTCTTTTGTTTACCTTTGATTAACTGACTTGTTGATTGACATATGCCATAGTCCACTGACAGATTCTAGGAAGATGAGAAGTTGCACATCCAAGCTTCTTCAATCATCTTTATACTTTTCTAATAACAATTACTTGTATTCAATACATTTCATGTCAAAAAATATCAGGAACAGGTATAAGCACAAGTCTGCAGGCAATATCTCAATTTTTAAAAATCTTAATATAAGGCATGTTAGTAATAGCAAAATCACCCATGTATTCACCAGAAGACATGTCTTAGAGTGTGCATGTCTTTGAAAAGCCATTAGGCAACTGTCATTTCTAACTGCTAATGTTTGCTGGGTCCACAACAATGCTCAGTTTATGATGGTTCATGGAAAGTATGTGTATGATATATACAATTTTCTGTATCTAGAGTTGTGTAGAAAGCTTAAGACTTGAAGGTAATAATTTATCCACTTTTACAATCTTCTGAGATGGGACAAATGATGATTCATTTTTTTTCTTTCTTCAATGGATGACAAACAGGTAACATAATCCTTTTCTTAAAGACAGTGCCTACTTTTTCATATAATCCAAGCTAAGGAACTTAAGCTTATCATCCATCATTACGAACTTCTTAAGGATGGCATTAGTTGATGGTTGTATGATGAGAATAATGTTCTAAATTATAGGGCAGTGTAGACACACTAATAGAAGAGAGTTTCTACTCCTGCTTAACTCACGTATCTGTTCAGCTGGAAGGCCAGAAAATGATAAGGATGGATTTGATTCACAGCCATGTTCAGTGGAAACAGTCTGAAAAGCAGAAAAGCTCCAGAAATCTTATTTTCCTTCCATGGGTGTGTGGTGACACCACACTTTACTCAAAGCATTCTTCATCTCTGCATTCCTGAGAGTGTAGATCAGAGGATTGAACATGGGGGCGATGATGGTGTACAACAGAGCAAACACTTTGTCCTCTGGGAAAGTTGTGGCTGGTCTAATGTAAATGAATAAAACAGGCGCAAAAAATAGAACTACAACTGTCACATGAGAACTGCAAGTAGAAAAAGCTTTGCTACGGCTCTCTGCAGAATATGCCCTGATGGTGTATAAGATGTAGAAGTAAGACAGCATCAAGACCACAAAGGTTATGAGAGCAATTACACCAGAATTAACAACAACGAAGAGACCTATGATGTGCGTGTCACAACAAGCTAATTTCAGCAGAGGATACATATCACAGAAATAGTGGTCGATCTTATTGGGACCACAGAATGGCAAGAAGATGACAGGAAGAAACTGGCTGGCAGAGTGTATAAATGCCCCGGTGCAGCAGGTTATGATGATGGCATTACACCTGTGCCTGCTCATGATGATGGTGTAGTGCAGGGGTTTGCAGATGGCTACGTAGCGGTCATAGGCCATCCCAGTGAGGATGAAAATCTCAATGCCTCCAAAGAAGTGGTAGGCAAAAAGCTGTATCATGCAGTTCGTATAGGAAATGGACTTCCTTTCTGCTAGTAAATCAGTCATTAGTTTGGGGATCACAGTAGAGGTATAAAAAAGGTCAGAGAGGGAGAGGTAGTTTAGGAAGAAATACATGGGCTGTTCAGTTAGCTGACTGAATGTGATAGAAACCATTATCACCAAGTTCCCCATCCAAATAGCTATATAGCAAAATAAAAACAACACAAAGCAGATGATCTCAATATTCCTGTTTTGGGACAGTCCCGAGAGAATAAACATTGTAAGGTTATTCCTGTATTCCATGATTCAGTGTCAATAAACTATATGGATCACCTGAAATGATATGATTTATGAATCCACATTTAGCAATGAAACTGATAATAATATCCTTTTAAGTTAATAACTTGATCTGGTAACTTCATCTGGTATGATTCTGTCGTACATATATTAAAGTTTTCTGCTAGCATTTCTTGCAAATTGGAATTCATGCCTGCCTTAGTAGTCATGAACACCTTTAATCAACCCACAAAGTAAATCATTCAGTAAGCATTCATATCCAAAGACCATTTATGGCAAGAATATTTTCTAGCAAAAGATAATACTCTCTAGAACTCAAATGCTAATGAAAAATTAAGTAACATAGATATATTTAATTATGTTTTAGCAAAATTAAGATAGACTTTCCTTATTAATGGAATATAAGTTAGTTAACATATTGGTAATGTAGCAGAAAAATGAAAAATAAAGAAATCTTTTAGCTAATATTTTAAAATTTGAATTTAACTCCAACACCTGCCTGTGCTTCTAACCATTTTCTGTACATCTTGCAAAACTGATAAAATGAAGGAAGGATAGATTTTGCATTTACCCTGACTTTCTTACCTCTGAAGTTTTCATACACATGACTTTTTCAGACAAAATCAGAATACATTCAAGTTACACCACTGTGCTCCACATTAGTCACACTAATCTAAAATTTAAAAGTAGGTAAGTGGGTTCAAAGAACTATATTACCTGAAGGTAGTATTTACTATAGGATGAGTGGATATTTACCTACCATGCAATGATCTCATAAGATAAATTTCGTTATCGGTGATTAAAGAAAGACTCGGAAGTTTGAGTCAGTCACAATGTAAATTTCAATGCTAATTGTTAATGAATTTGACCATGCAAGCTGTGTGAGATATGAGAGTAGAACTTTTCTGTTTTCCTGATTGAATTCTCTGCTGACTTTTAAAACTAAAGGAAATAAAAGCACTGGTATTTATAATGAAAAATATTTTCATTTGGTTTCTAGCCAAAAATTGTATATCCATTGAGGCTTCAAGGTTGGAAGTGTTCATAGAACTTTCTGTTTAATTTCCAAGTGGAATTAAAGTAGACGACCTGGGAGATTCAACTCCAAACCTCCCTCTCACAGTGAGTTGAGAATGAGACATTTCCCCAAAGAAAAGGTGCCTAACCTGCAGCTGGAAAAAGCTTAATTCTACTAAGGCTTAAAAAATATTTATGCCACAGTAAAAAATGCCATATACTCTGAGGAGTTTGAACATAAACCAAAAATCCACCTTCATTTAATGTTGCTAAATCATAAATCACATGCTTTATATCAAAGTATATTTTGAGGAAAGAGAAAAGAATAAGATTTAGATAGAAATATAAAGAGAAAAAAAAAACCAAAGGACATTGAAATCAGTGAAGAAGAAATTGTTTGAAAGTAGCAGGACATTTCATTTCCTGTGACTAGCATCCAATCTAATGATCCTTTCACTCAAATCCCTAAGAGATAATGAAAATGAATATGAACACACAAGCAATTATATGTATGTATACATGTATTTACATTCATATATGTATACATATATATGAAATGAATGCATACATATACATATAATTCCTTTTAGGACAATATGAATCGATCTTGACGCAGTTATCACAAGTGAAATAAGTCAGAAAGGGAGAGACCTTTACCAGATGGTTTCACTCATACATGAAATATATATATATATAAAATTCAGGAAATAAAACTAGGAAAACACAGCAAAAATGACCCCTTAGATTCTGTGCCAATGGTGACAGCTACTTAGGGGAGTGTGCAAGGGAAGGAACAGAACAGTATGGTGATGGGACACAGGCAGGTAACTTTGGAGATAGGCTAGTGAGACCTGCCCACCAGTTGAGCTGTGAAATTGTACTCCCCAGTCATAGGATTGTGCAAACGAAAGCACAAGTGAAATCAATAACATTTGATTAGAACATAAAAAATTCATTTATTATAATTAGAACATAAAATTCATTTATTATTATAATTGCTGTTGTTGATACTAGTAGTAATATAGAGCAATTTTTGCAAAGCCTGCATTCTGAAGGACTTGAAACCAAGCGCAGACCAAGCTCCCCCAGTGCGCGTGCTTACAGCTAGACGTGCGTTTCGCCTCCATCAGCTGACGTGATTCACCTGCATCAACTGCCTTCACACTAGCGCCTTCCAAACAAAGGAGCCTTGTAACTTACAGTCCAAGCTCCCAAATAGCTGGGGAGAAGGGTGGAAGGGGAGAGCAGGGAGGACATTGTCTGTAGTTCCCATTCTTAAATGAAAATTAGCTAGGTTTAAAATTGAAATAAAAAGCAATAATAGATAAACCAGGGATTAAGGCAGCACCTGAGGTAGCCTGACAGGGACTCACTACCGGTTCTGGCCTGGATGAGCAAAGCACACTGCCTGATTAGAAGAGAAGAATTTGACTCTGACGTTGAAAACCATATAAACAGATAATTCCTTTCTGTGGGGAAAAAAAAAAAAAAAAACAGAAAATATTTGTTCAGTGGATGAACATGTATGCTAGTGGTTTGCGGAAAAATAATAATCTTTTTCTTATGATGATTTTGATCTGTTTGAGCTGAATATTTTTCTTATTTTCCACCAACGTTATGAATATGGTCATGATTTGCTGGGACTGGCAGTAACGAATAGTGTGTGGGCAATAGACAGTTACAAAAATTGTGACAGGTCTGGCTTCTTTTGGTGTCATCAGAAGGCTTCATTCCAAAACATGAATGTTATGGTGAAAAAAGCAGAGAGAAAAATGTGTGCGTATTCGCATCAAAAAAACAGGGTCACTAAGAATGAACTTTGAAATACTCTTGATTTTTCCTATGGCCAGTGTATTGAATGTTTGCATAAAGAGTAGACTATCTGGAAGAAGAAAAAACCATACATTTAGATGAAATCATTTGCATTTTATATTATCATATAAAACTTAATAAACCGTAGAAAGTAATAAATGAATAATCAGGGAAAATAATAAATAACTACTAAACCAAAAATTGATTAAATTAAGACACTAATAGGGCTATATTTTTCCTTAGAGAAAAATTTTCTTTCTGATCATCTGGAGATATTTCTCCTTCAGAAAAAGCTTGTTGAGACAATCTTGCAACTGAAAGGATTCAGTTCTGTGACATGCATGGTGTACTCATGCATCCTTGTTGGTTTTTTTTAAGTGTGGAGAGAAGTGCTGTTTTTATTTTTCAAGTTTCTCATAGAACTTGCAATATGAAGACAAGGTAGGACAATTTATATAAGGCAAAACAGAAATATTTTAAAGAACAGTTTTAAGGAGCATCTACTTCAGAGCAGGTTTCCTTGTATGTCCCTTCCATTTTCTTCTCTTATTTCACCCATTTTTTCTCTTACTATGTGAACTAGATCTTTATGAATAAATGCATATTGTAGCTTTAAAACTGTATATTTTTCACACACAAAAATGATAGATTGTAGAATTATTGTTTATTTTCTTTTTTTAAGGTAGTTTTTCCTATGAATTGGTATATTCTAATATCTGTGGAAAATATTTGCATATCAGCTGGTTTAAATGCTTTATGTCTTCCTCATTAGAATTAAGAACATTTTTCATTTTACATATTTGTCCCTATCAGGCTTTTATTTTAAAGGGTAAGGTATTTGAGAAAATATAATATCAAAATTAAGTGAACCCACAACTAAGCAAAACTACCAATTTTCAATTACAAATTTTCAGAAATTATCAGTGACAGAGGAATATGTTGAACCAACTAATAGACACTTAAAAATTTAGAATATGAGAAACTCATACCTGCCAACAAAAATTAAAATGAAAAATCATGGTCATCAAACTGTAGGCTAAGAAACATGTCAACCAGTTGATGGCATTGTGTGGATATTGTACACATTGTTCTGAAAACTGGAAAATAACACTTGAGATAGTTAGAAACCTAAATACTGACTGGATATTTTCATGATTTTAGAGACTTACTATTAACTTCTTATTGCGACTATGCCCACTTCTTGTCTAGGATACATTGATGCCAAGAAAAAAGACTTTACATTTGAAATATTGCAGATTTGATAACTGGAATATGTTTGAAAAGACATAAGGTAGGCCTCTCATGGGAGAGTATGGAGACTAGGTGGCTATGAGCTGTTTTTTTGTTAGAAGTGAAGAGTATTACATCCGATCTCTTGTACTAGTCTGCAACTTTTTTTGTGTGAATTGTTCCAAACTATTGATAAAAGTCCTCTTCCAAAAAGAATAAAAATGAGCAAAATAAGCAGTCTACCTGATTGTTTTCAGCATCATCACTTTTATGCTGAGAGCTCTTCATTCTTCATTCCCCACTCTAAGTTTCATAATAAACACACATATTCTTAAAGAAATAAACCTGATTCTCCTTGGAGAAGTGCACATCAAACATTTTACATGGCTACATTCTAAAACAATGGTGTTTTTTTCTTATGTCTTTTATCAATGTATAAGTTACATATATGTTAGCTTCAGTTGGTTTTCCTTTATTTCTTAAACTTTGTTAAATAATACCTTTAAATACTGAGACAACACCATTTACATGTAAATATTGTAATTTGTAAAGCCTAAAAATATTGTTTTCAGTATTTACCTCCCTAATGAACTGTACGTAATACTTTTTTTTTAATCATCGTCTTCCAACTTGCGTGATATTGTGGACCAAGATTTTTGCCCTCTTCTCTATATTTTAGCTCACAGATTAGACAAGATTGCAACTTAGTACAATTTTTAGGTTTCCACAGAAATAAGATAATTTTCCTCATTCAATATTCCTTCAGAAATATCCTAGCTTCCTTCTTAAAACATCTCTTCTTTTAATGAAAACATTTTTCACACTTTATTTAAGTGAGGGTGGTGCTATTCTGGTTGGTTTTAAGGTGTTTTATTTTTCTTTATTTTATTGAAAATCTTCATTTTATCCTTGCTCTTGAAAAATTGTAGAATACCAGGGTGACTTTTTCTTTTAGTATTTTCATTATGTAATACAATTTTCTTACGCTTTCTATTCTTTTGATAATTCAAAATATGATTAATTGCTTGCAATGTTATCTGTGAGTTTTAAAGAACCACACTCTTTATTTCTTACAGTAAAGAAATTATCTGGGAAATTATCAGCAATAACTGCATTAGGTATTTTTTCTCTATTATCCAAATTGTAGTATTTAATAAACATGTGTAGTTCTTCTGATGTTTTAATGTCTACAATCTCATTGGTAAAATCTATCTTAAATATAGCCTACTGACAGATTCTAGGAGGTAAGAAGTTGAACATCTAAGTCTCTTCATTCATTTTGGTGCTTTTCTAGTAATAATTGTATTGAAATCATTTCATGTCAAAAGATATCAGGAATGAATATTAACACAAGATCACAGACAACATCTCAACTTTATGTCTTAATATAATACAAGGCATGTTGACAAAAAAAGAAAACAACAATCATTTATTTATCAGAAGACGTGCACCAATATCCTGAATGAGACACTGCTCAGAAAAGCCCTAAATGAGAAATTATCTGAATGTCTTATTATGAAGACTGAATAAATTATCTTTAAGTTATCAAATATCAGACTATAGTTCAATGAAAACAATTAGAAAATGCAGAAAATACACAAAACATGAGCAATGGAGCTGACTAACCTAATAATGAGAACACAAACATGGAGAAATACAGTCTGAGACACTTCACTATGCCCCAACAAAGTACAAAAGTAGGTAGAATTAGTTGAATTTCAAGATGAAGGGTGCTTGTCTTTGGAAGGCATTGCATAGAAAAAGAAGGGAGACGCCATCAGGCAACTGTCATTTCTGACTGCTAATGTTTGCTGAGACCACAGCATTGCTCAGTTTATGATGGTTCCTGGGTAGTATGTGCACGATGTATACAATTATTTGTTTAGAGATGTGGAAAAAGTTTGAAACTTGAAAGCAATAATTTATTTACCTTCTTAGTCTTCTGAGATGGGACAAATGAATGTTTCACTTTTTCTTTCTTCAATGGGATGCCATGCAGTTGATATAATCCGTTAGCTTAAAAACAGAGTCTACTTAGTCATATCATCCAAGCTCAGTTCTTACGGATCACACTAAGTTATGGCTATACAAAAAAATAATGCTCTATGTGTTGAGAAAATGTAGACACACAAATAGAAGAGAGTTTCTACTACTCTTACTTTACTCACTTATCTCTTCAGCTGGGAGGCCAGGAAAAGATGGAAATTGATGTGATTCATAGTCATGTTTAATGGAAACAGTCCTGAAAGGCAAAAACGCTCCAAAAAACTTATTTTCCTTCCACGGGGATACAGCGACACCAGAATTTTCTCAAAGCATTCTTCATCTCTGCATTTCTGAGCGTGTAGATCAGAGGGTTGAACATAGGGGCGATGATGGTGTAAAACAGAGCAAACACTTTGTCTTCTGGGAAAGTTGTGGCTGGTCTAATGTAAATGAATAAAGCAGGTGCAAAAAATAGAACAACAACTGTCACATGAGAACTGCAAGTAGAAAGAGCTTTGCTACGGCTCTCTGCAGAATATGCCCTGATGGTGTATAAGATGTAGAAGTAGGACAGAATCAAAACCACAAAGGTTACCAAAGCAATTAAACCTGAGTTAGCAGTGACTAAGAGACCTATGATGTACGTGTCACAACAAGCTAATTTCAACAGAGGATACATATCACAGAAATAGTGATCGATCTTATTGGGACCACAGAATGGCAAGAAGATGGCAAGAAGAAACTGGCTGGCAGAGTGTATAAATGCTCCGGTGCAGCAGGTTATGATGATGGCATTACACCTGTGCCTGCTCATGATGATGGTGTAGTGCAGGGGTTTGCAGATGGCTACGTAGCGGTCATAGGCCATCCCAGTGAGAATGAAGATCTCAATGCCTCCAAACAAGTGGGTGGTAAAGAGTTGTGTCATGCAATTCCTATAGGAAATGAACTTCTTTTCTGCTAGTAAATCAGTCATTAATTTAGGGGTCACAGTGGAGGTATAGCAAAGATCAGAGAGGGAGAGGTAGTTTAGAAAGAAATACATGGGCTGTTCAATTAGCTGACTGAATGTGATAGAAATCATTATCACCAAGTTCCCCATCCAAATAGCTATATAGCAAAATAAAAACAATACAAAGCAGATTATTTCAATATTCTTGTTTTGCGAAAGTCCCAAGAGAATAAACACAGTGACATTGTACCTATTTTCCATGGTTCAGTGTCGATAAAACACATGGATCACCTGAAATGATATGATTTAAGAATTCATATTTAACAGTAGGACTAAGAATTATATTCTGTTTAATATTCTAAATTTATCTGGTATGATTCTGTAGGATATATATATATATATATATATATATATATAAACTGTTTACTGCAAATATTTTCTGCAAATTAGGATCAATGCCTGTGTTACTAGACTTGAACACCTTTGATCAACTCACAGAATAAATCCTGAGTGAACATATCCAGAGATTAATTTTAATAAGAATGTTTTCTTACTAAAGATAATACTCTTACTCTCTAGGTCTAAAATATTTAGAAATAAACAGATTACATAGCCTTTTAAAGTATTTACAAGCAAACATCAGCATAAATTTTTCTGATTAATTAAATAAAATTACCTAAATTTTTATTTGAGTGAAATAGAAAATTAAGTAAAACTATAGCAAAAATTTTAAAAACTGAATTTTCTGATACATTTCTGTACATCTCCAAAAACAGAAAAAATGAAGGATCAGGCAGATTGCACTAGTTTTGGGCCAGTTACCTCTGTTTTTGCCTACATTAATGAATTTTTCTAACAAAAGCTGGATAAATTACTAGTTAAGCAACTGTGTTTCATTTTAGCCACAGAAATATGGATTAAAATATCCAAGTGCATTTTTTCATATGCCTCTTGGTCATTTGTATTTCCCCTTTGGAGAAGCAGGGGATAACAGGAAAACAAACAGACAAATTTTAAACTAACTCTCCGCAAAACTGACTCATAGAGTATTAACGGGGGGAGGAAGAGAAGCAGGAGTGGGAGGAGCACAAAAGACAAAGATGATGGTTCACCAGGAATAAGGTGGTGGGAGAACCCTGGGGTGGATAATAATGTAAAACAAAAGAAGTGAAAAAAAATTTTTTAATTAAAAAAATAACAATATCTAAGTGGAATAATAGACCCGTTACTCAGGCTAACATCTCTATGAAACACCATGAAAGGGACCAACTCTGGGTCCTGGCATAAGTTAACCACCTTTAGAACAGTTAAATATGTCACTCAACATGTTTCTCTTAGAAGAAACATAGTCCTAGTCTCTCAAGTCTTGTGATGATACTGCTTCTGACTAGGCCATTAAGAAAAACAGAAGAAAAGTTATGTGGAGGCAGATCTTAACACCCTCACCTCCTATTTTTGACCTTGGATACTCTTGGCTTCTACATTTCCTTTCTATAAAAACAGGTAAGAAAAATGTGAAACTACCAACAGAACTGAACCAGAGAGCAAGAGAAGGGGAGGAGGAAGAAAACGGGGAAGGGAGAAGGCACAGAAGATTATGGTGGTTAACTGGTGATAAGGAGATGTGAGAATCTCAGGGTAGACAATGAATATATATATATATATATATATATTCTATAGAATATATAGAATAGAATATATAGAATATATAGAATAGAATATATATATTCTATGGGTATGTGTGTATATATGCAATCAATCAATCAATAAAAGCTTCAGAAACCTAAAATAAAATGAGGAAATAAACCTCCACTGCCTCTAAAACCCTTCCTTTTGATATCTTTTACAGAATTAAAATTATCTTCATCTTGGTCACAGATTGTATTCCTCCACCCCCAGTTGTAATACTGTCTCTTTACATATGTTGCCATCTGATAAACTAGGTGGTAATAGTTCCTGATATTGATTTAATACTTTTAAAATGTCATCCCACCCTCAATAAACAAAGCAATTATTTTACAATCTAGAGCTCTGTTAATTCAACAATATCTTATACTACAGAATTCACATCAAAGACTTTTTAAATTAGCTGTTCACAATATGCTTTCTTATGACAGTTATTAGAATAATTTTTTAGCAAACATATATTGATGCAGGATTATAGTCAGAGAGAAACGGAAAACTTACATATTTTCCTCCTCACTTACTTTGTATCTAGTCTTCTTTTATATTCTTTTCTATTCTCTCATTATTGAGATTACATTTATTTTTTTATTCATTTTATTTAAGTCTCAACACAGTGAGATTGCTGTTATGCTGAAATGACTGCACAATTACTATCATACCTCTGAAAGAAAAAAACTGCTGGGAGACCACTCCACAGAAACATAGGCTGGTAGGCAGGAGAGTTACTCTTTTCCCAAAAAACTTTTCGGAACTAATCTACAAATACAGACTCTATATTTGTGTCATTATACTATTCCTGAGGGATTTTTAGCTCCAATGCTAAGTAAAATTTTAAGTAAAAATGGTATCTTAAAGGTCAATTGCCTCTTCCCATGGCATACCTTAGTTAGTTCAAGCTAATTAATGTCCCCAAGTAATCTGTTCATTAGTGTCATTTAAATCCAATTGCATTATAAATGCCTCTTAAGAAAAATATCCCAGTAGCATGTCAAAATCCCTCTGAGTGAGAAGTACTTGATGATAGATTTGTTACTCATGTATTCATTGTTATTCATTTAGATTTGTTATTCATTGTTTCCTTTTACTTTCTTATAATCTGGCAAGAAAAAAAAACTACAATAATTCTGATCCTTATATTAAGAAATGATCTTTTGCTCTTCCTATAGAGACTTTCAGCATGTTCTCTGGAAGCATATGTTCTTTAGTATATTTCCATCTGAAATTAGTTTTCTGGAAAACACAAACATAGACATTTCCTTTATGTTTTTCAAATTCGATAGCAGTGGAACTAAACATCCTGCAATTTTGCCTAAAATACATCGTCCAATAACCTTTCCTCCTTCAAAACTAATGCCATCTTCAACCTTCAGAAGTAAGAGTAAGTATTTAGTGAACATATATGTGATGTCAGATATGAACCATTTCATGGGGTTTGGCTTAATTACTATTAAAACAACCTTTAGGATTGATGCCATTTCACAGATGAAGACACTGGGCATGGAAAAGTGTCAATGCAAAGAAGTTATTATCAGGGAGTAATAATTAGATTTGTAGGAAAAGGTACATTGAACTGTGAAAGAACAGTTTCTTTTGTTGTTGTTGTTTTTCTTAATTTTCCCATAATTGTTTAAATTTTTTAAGTATTAATCACCATCTTGATCTTCTGTGCTCATTCCTTCCCTGATTTCTCTCTCCCATTCTCCCCTTCCCTAATTGTATGCTTTATTTCTATTGTCAGCTTGCTAGTTTTGACTTTTCTTGATCTTTTGTTTGTTTTCCCTGTATCCCATTTATATGTGAAACCATGCCGTTTTTGTCTTTTTCTTTATAGCTTATTTTCACCAGTATGATTCCTTCTAGGTCCATCCATGTTATCACAAATGCATCACATTTGTCTTTTTTGATTGCTGAATAATATTTCATTATGTAACTTTACAGTAGCTTTTTCATTCATTCATCAGTTTGGGGGTATTTGGGTTGTCTCCAAATCCTGACTATTTTAAATAGTTCTTCTATAAACAATGAGAGCACAGGTGGTGTCTTCTTGAATTAGTGTTTTGTTATCCTTTGGGTAAATTCCTAGTAGTGGAATTGTTTCTCCTGAATGAGAGCTACATGGGAACTTACTTTAAAATGTTTCATTTTATATACCTTTGTGTTTCTTTGACTATTTTATTTAATGAAAGCACGTGCTAAAGATAGCTAGTGAGATTCTCAGATCTTGGTTCTAATCTGAATGAGAATTCTGACAGAACCACAACATTGATACACCATTTAGAAGTGCTGCCTTGGAACCAAATCAGTATTTTATATGAACTTGTAATGAGTTAATATGTATTTTGATGCTCCATAGGAAAACTGAAGGCTAAAATAATATTATAGATTCAGTATTCTTATACGGAGAGATCTTATATTTCTATTAAAGATAATCAAATACTTTTTGGTCAATTCAGTATCATTCACACATTCAGGCATGAGAATGGGAATAATATATATCTGAAGCTGTTTTTGACAGACAGGAAAGACTCCACCTTTAGAAGACCTGGGTTCTTGTCACTCCTTTTCTAGGTAAATAGTATATACTTCTTTGAATTGAGCATTCACTCTTCATCCTGACAATGAACGGGTAAATTTTTAGATTCTGAAATGGAATGTGTAAAGTGTGAATGAAGAGTTAAGGGGGAAAAAATGAATGTCAACTGAGTTCCCACCTCTGCTTTATCCTTTAATATTGTTCTTTCTCCTTGCTCTAGATAAGTCTCACTTCCTCTCTTCTTGCCAGTTGTGCTTAACTTCCCTCTCAAAGGAGAGGTCATGTTCAGAAATCCAGAAGTGGATTATAGCAGTTAGGTCCAAATCACACCTTGTTATATGATATCATCTCCACCTGCCTTAGCTCTCTCCCCCATCACTCATCAGGCACAGGCTGCTACCTTATCTTGCCTGTGACTGAGCGAAAGCTCTGTCCAAACACAGGGAAGAACTCCCCATACCTCCTAACACTCTTCATAACAACTACTACAGTGTACACAACCAAGCAATCACTATACAATGACTTACCTTCATCATCCCCAATGCTGATCCTGTTTTTATTGTTAGATCCCTAATATTATGCAAGCTCTTTATTTGGTCAAGTCTTTTTATCTTCAGCTTTTTCTCCAGCTTCATTCCATGAACCCCAGTGACAGGATTCCATCTTTTCTATAGCTGCATAGTATTCCTTGGTAAATACATACCACATCTTCTTTATCTAATACCCACCCACCCATTGTTCCTATGCAATAACCAATCAAGCTGTTTCTTATTTATGTCCTATAGTTCTTCCATTTGTGTGTGGCTTCCCTCCAACAGGAATGGTCTTCTGTTCAATGTAGATCCTCTTTTCCAAGCTGATCTCAAATACATCTTCTCTCCATGTATCCTGCTTCTTGGTCAAAAATAACATTCCCTCTTACTTATTTAAGATACTTTGTGTATTACCTTTTGGTATTTCAGTTTGGCTTGCCTCTTTCTATCCTCTTAGAGACTATCTCCTTTCAAAAGACTGATATGTCAGGATATCAAAGTGTGTGTTTGACATAGGCACACAGCACAAATGTGCTCAAAGATTGTCTATGGACAAACCTGAACTAGTGGAAGGAAACCTAATCTCGTCTTTTACTGCTGTATACTTGTACATTATACAACATTCTGCTTTCTTGTATATCACTATGTCCTTTCCCTTCTTTTTTCTTTCACATGTAAAACCTATTAGCAAATGAGTGTCCTGCTACATTATATTATTTTTCACATTTATATATATTGATGATTATTTAATCAAAATTCTGTTTGTATAATAAGTGGGCTTTAATAAGAAATTAAAAGAAGAATCTACAGAATTTCCTGGGTCTGTTGACTATTCCAGTTTTATTGAGATTACCCATATTTCATTATATAAACCTGTAAATCATAATAAATGAGTTAGCTTCATACTTTCTTCCTATCACATTGCACACCATTGAAGATGATGTTGGAGAGGATATAGAGAAACGGGAACTCCTGTAAACCACTGATGGACATGTAAATGGATTAGTCATTATGAAAAGTAGTATGTAAATTTCTTTAAAAAAATAAAAAATAAATCCTGTTTGATCCAGTTTATTCCATTTTGGAGACTTGGCCAAAGAAAGTAAAAACAGTAATTCAGAGAGGTATATGATTTTAAACACACACCCCCCATGCATGGCATTTTTTTCACACTAATCAAGAACTGGAATCACCTAATTGCCCTTCTATGTCTGAGTGGATAGTAGACAAAGAAGATGTGGTATGCATTCACCATGGAATATAACACAGCTATAGAAAAGATGGAATTCTGTCATTGGCAACAATATGGATAAAACTAGATGGTTTTATATTTTATGAAATAAAGTAGAAAGGACAAAAATAGTTTAATTGACTCACATGGGGAAGGTAAAGAAACAAGATTAATAAACAAACAAAAACAAACAGCATGACTGAAAAAATAGTATAGTAGTTACCAAAAGGAAAGAAGGGAGAAAGGGTGGGTAAATCAGGTAAAAAAGAGTCAGTTGTATGACAGTGGGTGGAAATTATAATTCTAGAGGTAAACAAAAGGTAATATGTACTGATGTCAGTTTATAAAGCTATATACTGAAACATAATTTTATAATCAATATTACTTCAATTCAATATATAGTCTTTTGAAATACCAAAGATCCACTGTAACCATATTCATAAGCCTCTTTCTGGTGTTAAGAGGAATACTAGAATGACCTAGAAGGGTTAAAGTTCATCAAAGAGACAAACATAGGGTTGAAAGAAAGGATGAGGGCTAAGGAGAGTGTGACTACAGCAAGAAACCAAAAGGAACCACGGTATTCACAACCAGTTTTACCTTGTGATCTTTCTGTTGTTCCCTAACCACATCATTAAACTTTTTCAAGCTTGATATTTCCAAGAAACAGTGGTGTTAAATATTGTGTCTATGAATTGTGTGTTCAGTTGTTGATTATGATATTCCTTCAATAAGTTTAGTATTTTAATAACAACAAACCCTTGTATAAATAGGTGGAATTCCTTCAGTTACACATTTCATTCATAAATATTTTTAAATAGTTGATTTATAATCACAAGTTGAACAAAAATTTTATCAAATTCTCCTATATATTTAATTGGCAGATATTGTAGTGTATAGCAGGAAATGTTCTATAGGATGGAAACTTAACCCTAGAAGAAAGCTGGCCTCTGGCAAATAGACAATTGAACTTATAATTCAGAAATTTTTTATTTCTGAATTTTTAATATAACATTATATTATGTCAAACAAATCTATAGAGCTTGCAGAAAAGAAGAATAATAGAAACTTCCATAAAACACTTATTTGATAATATTCATTAGAATTGAATGAAAATTTCTTACGAAATTTTCCTCATTCCCTACAATACACACAGACATAGACACGCACACTGCATTTTCACACTTAAAAAAAAATGGCACTAAAAATCTGGGAAAATTCTACATGAAAGCATATCAAACAAAGTTATGAAAACACATAATGACTAATTTCTGTGGCATGGGAAATATATATATATTTAAAATATATAATATAGATATATATGTTTTATTTGCAAACACTGTCACACTGGCTTTTCTTGGATTTTGTGGGACAAGAGTTACCATCAAAGAAACGCTGTATGGAAACAATGAAATTATCATGCTGAGAAAAGACATGTGCAGAGAGAACTGTCTAGACAAAGGGCACCGAAACATAGAGTTCATAATGAATGGGTTATGTGATTCACTGAACACTGGGTATTCAGTAATTAAAAATTCAATAACTAAAATAGCTGTGTTGGGGGGAATAGGAAGCAAAATGCTAAAAGACTTTATAGAAAAATGTGCCTGCTAAATTCGATTCTTCCCTTAATAGGTGCAAATGATATATGTTAAATCTGTACGTTTTCTGACATTGCTTATATTACTAGGAATATGTACTTACTAATTATATAAGGGCAAGTTCTAGACATATAAGAACAAAGTATACAATTAAAAAAATTTAATTTCTTAAATAAATTTTGTATAAGTTATATAAATTTACTGTATTAATAAATAAGTTGTATAAGCAAAATATCACTAATAAAGTTAAATTTAAAAGATAATATATTTAAATGATATTTATTGTGCCTGCTTGTTGACAAAGAGATACAAAGAAGAACAAGAATGTAGAAGATAACCTCTGGTTAGGTAATTAAGAAAAATAAAAGAAAGGGGCAGGAGTCATCTATAGATCTACTCTAGCAGGCTCTGCAAAATCCTCATGAATAATTAATTGCCAACTGTTCCCTGACTCCTAAGCATGTTATTGAAACAGTGCTTTCTTCCAGTTTAGCGATTTGGGAGATTAGAATGGACTACTTGGGGAGATCCCAAGAAAAAAGTGAGAACTTTGAATTTTATTTTGAGGACAACAGGGCTCCACATCGTGTTTGAATGGAGGAATGAGGTGATGAGCGATGTGACATAAGGGAAGTGGGTTTCTCAGACATAATCTGGTCACACCTAAAAATTGTTAACATACAGATTATGATCTGAGTTGGTAGTCATTTGTTTTTTTCAGTCATATAATGCCAGAGGTCATTTAGTCCAATTCCCCTAAGAAAAGCTAACTGCTTTCTAAACTGTCTTAAATGAGTAAAGCCCTGGAGACAAAGATTTTAAAAAGCAACAAATACCACTTTATTTTCTTGAATTCTAAATGTGCCTTTTGAAACCACAACCTGCAAGTGATGGCTTTCATTTTTCACATTTCCGGGCACACAAAGGCCCAGAATGTGGACAATCAAGGAATGAAACACTGAGATTTCTTTTCTTTTCTTTTTTTCCCTTCCTTCCTTCAGTCCTTCCTTCCGTCCTTCCTTCCTTCCTTCCTTCCTTCCTTCCTTCTTCCTTCCTTCCTTCCTTCCTTCTTTCTTTCTTTCTTCCTTTCTTTCTTTCTTTCTTTCTTTCTTTCTTTCTTTCTTTCTTTCTTTCTTTCTTTCTTTCTTTCTTTCTTTCTTTTATTCTTACTCTTACACTACTTACATGAAGGCCCAGAATGTGGACAATCAAGGAATGAAACACTGAGATTTCTTTTTTCTTTTCTTTTCTTTTCTTCTATTTTCCTTCCTTCCTTCTTTCTTTCTTTCTTTCTTTCTTTCTTTCTTTCTTTCTTTCTTTCTTTCTTTCTTTCTTTCCTTCTCTCAGCACATCGAATATTAGTCTAGATGCTGGGCACGAAGAATAAGCTACAAACATTATATGAGAACTGCAGGTTGAGAGAGCTTTGTGCCACCCTGCCAAGGAGCATGTCCTCAGATTATATAATTATTAATAAACAATTAGAACCAGAAAAACATTCACTATCAACATCCCTGAATTTACAGTTATTAAAGTAAAATCAACACAAATGTCTTTGCATGCCAATTTCAACAGCGGCTTCACTTCACAAAGGTAGTGATCTATATGATTAAGGCCACTACAAGGTAAACTAAGAACCATAAGTAGGAGAGCCCAGACTGACAATATGTTGCACCTTTTCCTGCTCATGATCACCATGTAGTGCACAGGGCTTGACTGTGGCCACTAGCAGTCAAAGCCATGAACACCAAGATGAGTATTTCCACACCTGCCAGCAAGTGGGCAGTGAAGAGCTGGGTCATGCTTATAGTAGAAGATGTTTTTCCTCACTGCAGGCAGATCCTGTATTAACCTGGGGGTCACGATGGAGGTGTAGCAGAGGTCCATGAGGGGCAAGTGGCAGAGAAATTAGTCCATAGTTGTTGGATGAGAATATTTGGTTTAGAGCCTCTATTTAAAAAAGGTCAATATTAGCTATACTTACTAGATAAACATGAGTCACAGGAAAATTCCAAAAACCTGAATCTTGCTAAAATTTTCTTTTATTTATTCCCAAATAATGATTATTGATAAAATGTAGGTTCGCATCTTTGCATCTACTCTGGGGGGCACAGATTAAAATTCTGCAAGGGTATACTTTAAGATATTCAGAAGCACTGAGAACTAGGTAACAGAAGTCAAGACCAGTTAGAAGTGAGCAGAAGCTGTGAGAACTAATTGAAGTGCCTCAAATAGTTGAACCAGTGGGAACCAGTAGAAACTGGTCAGGATCAGTCAGAACCAGTTGAAACGAGTTCAAATTGACAGAAATGAGTCCTGGCCATAACTGCCTGGAAATAGTTGAAACATGTTCAGGATTGGTCCACACTGTTTAGGATTGGTAAGAACTGAACAAAAGAGGCAGAGGTGGTCAGAACCAGTAAGACCTGGCCTATACCAGTTGGATCTGGTTTAACTTGACCTACTGTTATGCTTATTTATCTCCTACTTATAAATAAGGTCTGTGGTATGTGTCTTTCTCCTTCAGACTTATTGCTTACAATTTTAAACCTTCCATACTTCAGTTGTGACCATTTCTAAAATGAAAATATGGTCATGCATCTAAGAAAACTGATAGAACTTAAGTCCAACTAATGACACTTGGCTCTCAGTTGTTCAGGTTCCAAGTGTAGGGAATACAATTCCCCACTCAAAAATGGGTGTTTCTTCAAACCTGTCTCTCCAGAATATTTGCTTCTAAGGTAAAGCCTTTACATGAAAAGAGATAATTAATTCCAAAGAGAGAAAACAGCAACTGCAAGAGAAGGTCCCTGAATCTTCGTGAAACTATAAATATCCACATCATACTGAGCAAAGAGTAAATGAGCTGTGCTAATTTCCAGAACAAGGTTAACCATGGGCGACATGACTTGTGTGAATGCATTTCCCCCGGACTTTCTGCTTTTTGCCTGTGGGACCAGATTCAGCTCTAAAAGTTTGTTTTTCTATCGTGTTTCCAATTAATCCCTTCTAAGTGCATAGTTCAGAGTTCTATGAAAACATTTTAAGATT
Organism: Uropsilus gracilis; assembly: GCA_004024945.1. Lineage (NCBI taxonomy): Eukaryota > Metazoa > Chordata > Mammalia > Eulipotyphla > Talpidae > Uropsilus > Uropsilus gracilis. The sequence continues at coordinate 46,645 of PVHY01000896.1, read as the reverse complement.
CTATGACGGAAGAAAGGATTGAGACTCACACAAACACTTAGCAAGTGTTTATTTCATATTGACCTATATGAACAGTCTCTTCTTGAGTGTCATATCTTTCGTACTGAAAGTTACTTATTCCAAGAGGATGTCAGTTTGAGGACAGCACTGCTCTGAAGCTACACACATGCTTAAGGCCACCTAAGACTGTAAGGTAAGCTTTTCAACAGTGTTAATCCTTCTCAAATGTTACTTCCTTCAGACAATCAGCAGCATGTTTTAAGATGTTTCAAAATGGCAGTGGTGTATTTCAGTGTCATCCCACTTTTTCAAAGGTTGATAACTGACATCAAACTTATCTGAGAGTTGAAAATTTTAAGACTCAAGGAGATTAATTATAGGATTCAGCTCTCTAACAACAAATGTCATGTTTTTGCAAAAAAACAGCTATTTAATAATTAAGATTCATCGTGAGAATGGAAGACAAATCAAATATACTTTACACATAGAAAAGATGTAAGTATAACTATTGACATCAACTATCAGCTGTTTCTTTCCTCGCATCAATTTGCTGTGGATAATATAAATCTCTGTGATATCTTTAATGCAAAGTTGCAGCTAGCTCTTCATGAGCTTCGTGCACAGTGAATTGTCTGTCTGTATTAATGATCAAAATGTTAGCTCTACTATTGCCAAAGTACATACACAAAAAAATGGTGAAAATTCTATGTGTTCATAGAATACTCATAGCATATTCTATAGCAGTGTGATGGATACTCTCAGATACATTTCTATAACTAATTTCCAAAAAGTTCATTTGGTTTTATTAGTGTGAGGAGAAAGATAGGTAAGATGGCAGCAATGCAGTCACAAAAGAGATGTTGCAAGTGGAAGAACCAGGAATATAGCTTTGACATTCTGATACTCAGTGAATTTACTCACTGTGATATTCATTTTCAACATTTTACAAGAGAATCTTGGGACTCATGTTTTAAAGGATGGCTTAAGTACAGAGATCCATATTGAGGAATAAATCAATAAATAAACATTTTACAGCATTTTCATTTAAATATGGAAGTTCAAGTATATCTCTGTGTGTATGCTGATGAATTTGTCTTTTATAGACATATATAAAGTAATTACACTCATTATAATCACTATCATATTAAACGTATTACTAGTTCAACATTGCTAATTATAATGGCAATGGCACAGGAAATAATCTGGAGATAAAAATCTAAATACAGCTGAATTAACTTTGATTCTCTACTTAATTAGCTTGATTTTGGACCAGATTCTTAAATTTTCTATGTTTTATTCCAAAATAAGTAAAATATGAAATCATATAATAGATTGTAATAAGGATTAAATCAGGAAATGTCTAACAGAAAGAACACTTAGAAAAACAAAATACTTATATTGATCTAATATTATCATTGTTATGAACATTATCAACATACATCCCTGAGACTTTGTCTTATTCTGAAAAATAGATCTAATATGCTGACAACAAAGTTTGGATCAGTACTAGATGGATCAATATGTGCATAAAACTTGCTACTATGCACATAGCAATCAATCATTAAAAGAATAACTATCAGCTAATACATTCTTGGATTTAGACAGCAAGCATTGTGAATGCTTTCCTAGCAACATCCTGTCTGCCTTCTTTCCTGTCATCAATACCTTGTTGCATCATGTGCTGACTCTGAATAATCTCTCCTGGGTTTCCTAGGTCTGGATTCTACTCCTACTGAATGTCAGTCCTCTTCATCCAAGACACATGAAAATATTGCTAGAGTTAGAGCCAAACACTTCATTCCTCAACTTTGGCTTTATCCTTTTCTCATGTTCTCAGTTGCATTCATTATTCCCTATTTCCTAAGGACAAGGGGAAATCCCTTTGCTTTGCGTTCATTGCCTGTACCCCATGTTCTATCTCTCCTCTCTAACTCAGCTGCCAGTATGTGTAAACATCTCAGTTCATGACAGACTTCAGTCATTTGAGTTGACAAGTTATCATATACATCTACCTTAAATATATGTTTGCAAAACTCAAGCCTACAATTGTGACAGAATCTCTACCAGGAAATCACTTGGTTAAACTTTTAAAACTAAAAACATTTTTTCTGTTAAAAAACAGTCCTCAAAGGAATCCACACTTACAAAATGGAGGGATTTGATATATATTGAAACAGCTGTATTTAGAAAATTCAACTTTGTATTAATAAGAAGGTGATTTTTCCAGATATGAATTGAGCATCATGTGAACTCTATGGAGTATCAGAACAACGTGACAGAGTTTATTCTACTAGGGCTCACGGGGAACCCAAAGATGCAGAAAATTGTATTTGTTGTGTTTTTTCTCATCTATATCACCACTGTGGTAGGAAATTTGCTTGTTGTGGTCACCATCGCTGGCAGCTCATTATTTGGGTCCCCCATGTACTTTTTCCTGGCCCATCTCTCCTTCATTGATGCCTGCTATTGCTCCATCAACACCCCTAAGCTTTTCGCAGATTGTCTTTACAAAAGGAAGACCATATCGTTCAAAGGATGCATGTGCCAAATATTTTGGGAACATTTCATCGGAGGTACTGAGATTATCCTGCTCACGGTGATGGCCTTTGACCGCTATGTGGCCATCTGCAAGCCCTTACACTATACAACGATTATGAACATGCGGGTGTGTAGCCTGTTGGTGGGAGTGGTGTGGGTGGGAGGCCTTCTTCACTCAACCATACAGATCTTCTTCATCTTTCGACTACCCTTCTGTGGTCCCAATGTCATAGATCATTTTTCATGTGATCTGAGTCCTTTGCTCAATCTGGCCTGCACTGACACCCATATTCTGGGGCTCTTCGTTTCTGCCAACAGTGGGTTCATCTGTCTTCTCAACTTTCTCCTCTTGATGGTCTCCTATGTGAGTATCCTGCGCACCCTGAAGAACCACAGCTTGGAGGCCAGGCGTAAAGCCCTCTCTACCTGTGTCTCCCACATCACAGTGGTTGTCTTGTTCTTTGTGCCCTGCATATTTATATACATGAGACCAGCTGTTATTTTACCCATCGATAAAGCAGTGACTGTTTTCTACACTGCAATAACTCCCATGTTAAATCCTTTAATCTACACCTTGAGAAATGCCCAGATGAAAGATGCCATTAAGAAAGTATGTAGTAAGAAAGCTACTTCAGATGACAAATAAGTGTAGCTTGAATCGCATATTGATACAATTGAAGAATCAGAATTTTTGGTAAATCTAAGCAAAAATGATTGTGGGTTGAAGAAAATAAAGTTAACTGCTGTGTGTCATAGAGTCTGCACTGAGTGGAGCAGAACCAGTTGTATGTAATATGGAAAAGCTGGCCCATGTCACTCTGCGTATTTGGAAAAATCTATCAAGTTGTGGTTTCATATTATTAGTTCAAGTATACATATGAAAGCATAGGTTGTCCTTCACATATAATAATAGCAAAATATATATAATAAGAAATAATCTTTACAATAATCTAAAGATTTGGGTCCTGCTATTATCACTTTTATATGAGGAAACTAATGAAAAGTATCTGAGGGAACTTGAAAATATCAGGTAGTTATATTGAAGAGTTAGCGATTTCAGACCATATTCTTAACTATACATTATGCTGTCAAATGATGCTAGAAAGTTAAATTTTTTAAGCTAGTTATGATTAATTGAGGGACAGACTATTGGGCATACTATAATGATTAGCTCATTATATATTTTATTCATAATTCTGTTCATCTATCTGTAAAAAATTGATGGTAATACATTGCCTCTAATTGTATGATAAGTATGTTAGGCAACGTGTCATTGCCCACCTTTCCAAACCTTATAGACTTTGGAACTTTTGTTATTGCTAGTATCTTCACCTTAGGTTGCTCACCCATCAGAGAGAGTGATGACTCCAAACAAAGAAACTTTTATTGTCAGATATGAATATTTATTAAACAATCATAATCATTAATTCTGTGTTCATGCCTGCTTGCTAATATAAGTTAATAGATTTTTGTTGTTATGTTGGTCTAGATGGATGCTGGTGGATTCTGCATTCTTGCAGAATGTGATGGACATAGTTGGATACAATTCAGTTTCTCTTCAACATTCAGTACAAACTTGGCTCAAATAGTGATGCTAAGCATTTCAGTTGCTAAAAGCTCAAACTCTCAACTTTGACAATTCTTCATGAGGAAATGAAAGATTTCTCACATTGTGTATAATACTACCATCTCAGCTCCTACCAGTCATGGAAGACAACGAGTATGGTGGTAAAGAGATGAGATTGATCCTCTTCTAACCAGTGGATTCTGTTCTATAGCACAATAGAGTTCAACATTAGCTACAGAAATCCCTTTGGTCTGGGACAAAATCAGTTATTATTTGGGATCACCTTCCCTCTACCATAATCATTTCCCTCAACTCCTTCTAACAGTAAAGCACTTTGATAAAACCTCTCATGTCATAATCTGTAACTACACAAACAAAGTGACATGGAGAAATGCAAACAGGTATAAAGACTGTTTAGGAGTTAGAAAATAAGAACTTGATGGTGCATGAAGACTAGGAAAAATAGAACCATGAATAAAATCCAGGTTCTGACTTAGGTCTGACTGAAATAAGAACTGGGTGAATGAGGAAACTGAGAAATGCAAAGCAGAGAAGACTATTGGTTGGGTGATTATGTTGAACTCCTTCCATCAAGAAGGAATTGTTTTTTTGCCCTGATGGCATAGGAACTCTATCAACAGCCTTGCCTTCTCTCAGTTTATCTATGCAGAAATTGTGCCAAATAATGATCTGTTTCCAACTCATGCTGACTCGTTTTTGTGGCACATTTCACTGAAAACTTACTGAAAGATCTTAATACCCTTTTTGAGGAAATGGGTTATGGGGTCATACATGTATAACATATGAAATCTTGAGCCAATATTGGAAGGATAAGAAAAGTGTAAAGTCTCTCTTTGCACCATAAGAATTTAGGATTCATGACAAACAATAGCAACAACAACATACTGTTTTAAGATGCTCTTGTATATGGGATTCAGTTTCCAATATTTTAATAACATGTGATTCTGTTCAAAACATCTCCTTTACTTGCCTAACCAACTATTCAGAAGTTATTTGAAATTAATAAATTTCCATTTTAGCTCAGTAAATTAAACTTTAGACTCTTTATTGCATTCAATAGAACAATAGCCCCAGTGTTACAAGTATGCCTTGCAATTAGAGTTAATGTGGCAATAACAAGATGTTATCATTACATTTTTAGGGGTAGAAGAGAATATTCCCTTTGAGAGCCCTTACATTGTACATGCTTTGTATAGGAATTCTGGAGAAAAATTTCCTAAGAACTAACATTTTCTTTTCAATCCTTATTTCAAGGAATTAACTAAAATAAGTCAATGTGTTCAATCCCTGTACAAAAATATATGTGTGTATGTGTGTATGTATTATTGTGGAAGTGATAAGTATGTATTGCAAGATGAAGAGAGAGAATTTCTCTTTATCACAAGGTAATCACTGGAGGTCATCAAGAGGATGTTTTTAAGCAAAGTAGCCCTTAAATTTCCAAGAGGCTAAAGCAGTTATGCAGGGAAAGATTTTTCATGTAAAAGGACAAGAAGAAAAGTGTGGGTATTATACACCTATTCTATAACTAATTTTTGATCTCTGGGCCACTAGATGTTCATGACAGATTTCAGTGTATTTATTTAACTATGTTTATGTTCCCAAGTCATCTCACACATATCCTGATTAGACTTATTCTCTGATAAATGTTTGATTTTCTTTTTTTTTTCTTTTTCTTTTTTTTCAGAAGTAAAGTCTCCCTTCTATAGATTGTCTGGTAGAGTACAGATTTATTAAAATTCTTCTTTAAGGAATCATAATGAATCTCTGAAATGTGCTGGAGGTCACAGAAAATAGTTCTTAAAAGTATTAAGTTTGTGTTTAAAGTATTATGGATTATTTGCAACATATATGGAGAGAAATAAATTTCAGGGTTACAGATATGGAGACTTCAATGTGTCCTGTAGCTATAGATTAAATATTAGATGGAGTTTCATAATTTTTAATAAGTTAATAAAATCAATTGTACTGATTACACTTAGTTTATTTAAAAAAGAATCATTAGATGTAAAGGAAATTAAATTGTTCTAGACATGAACATAAAAATAAGACTGATAATACCCTAGACAAAAGTGATACCATCAAAAGTATGAGCTCAGATCAAATGTTTTTAACTCCTGTCTCCATATAATTCAATGAGATGACAGGTGTATTCAAACCTTTTCACGGTAAACAACTCCCATGAGAAAAGTTAGATATCCCTATCATAGCTAAACATCCTGATGTCCAAATACAGGAGAAAGAAGTAATCATGTTTACCTTTCCCAACTCTTATTCTCAGGCCATAGATTTAAATTCCAATTTTGCCACTTTCATTTTGGGTACCAAGGTGGGTTTCTCCTTTCGATTCTACCATGTGACCATAGACTTCCTTTCCATCTTCAATGCATCATAACAAAACATTTTAAAAAAATAATCCATCTTGGTAAACTTTAAAACTTTTAGAATGTCACCATTTCTAAAGTGCAAAGGTGATCTCTGATATAGGAAAACTAGTAGAACTCAAGTTCAAGTAATGACACCTGACTCTCAGTTGTTTGGGCTCCAAGTACAGGGAATACAAATCCCCACTCAAAAATGAGTGTTTCTCAAACCTGTCTCTCCAGAGTACCTGCTTCTAAGGTTAAACCTTTCCATCAAAGAGATAATTAGTTCCAGAGAGAGAGAATGCAGCAACTACAAGAGAAAGTCCCAGTATCATCATGAAATTCTCTTTAAATATCCATGGCAGGCAAAGAGTAAATGAACTTTGCTGATCATACCTCTAAAACAAGGTTAATCATGGGCAACATGACATGTGTGAATGCTTTTCCTCCAGACTTTCTGTTTTTTGCCTGTGGGACCATCTTCAGCTCTAGAGGCTCGTTTTTTTATTGTGTTTCCAATGAATCTCTTCTAAATGTATAACCCAGGTGTTCTATGGAAACATTTTGAGATTCTGTGATTTAAGAAAGGATTGAGGCTCATACACTTAGCAAGTGTTTATTTCATATTGACTCACATGAACGGTCTCTTCTGAGTGTTGTATCTTTCATACTGAAAGTTAATTACTCCAAGAGGATGTCAGTTTGAGGACAGCATTGTTCTGAAGCCACACACATCCTGAAGGCCACCTAAGACTCTAAGGTAAGCTTTTCAACAATGTTAATGCTTCTCAAATGCTGTTATTCCCTGAAGATAATCGGGAGCATGCTTCAGGGATTTTCAAATAGGTAATAAAGCATTTCCACATCACTCATTCTTCCAAAGATTGATAATTGACATCAACCGTGTCTAACCGTTGAAAAATTTAACACTCGCGGAAAATAACTAATGATTCATCTAATTCCAAACGCCATGCTTTTTGCAAGGAGACTTCATTAACAGTCAAGACACATCATAAGAATGGAACAAATTAAATAGACTTCTTGTAGAAAAGATTTAAGTATGAGTACTGTTATCAACAATCAACTGTTTAGCTAAAGCACAATTTCTTTCTTAGCATCTATTTGTTGTTGATAATATAGCTCTGTGATATCTTTAATGTAAAATTGGAAATGGTTTCCTCTTGAGCTTCATGCACAGTGAAATGTCTCTCTGTATTAATGACCAAAATATAAACTCTTCCTATCTCTATCTTTTACGTGCATACACAAAAAAATGATGAAAACCCTGTGTGTGTCTATAGCAGGGTAATGGATATGCCAATATACATTCCCATATCTAATTCCCATAAAATATATGGTTTTATTAACATCCTTGCTTTAGATGAAGGAACATTTAAGTAAGGTGCCAGCATCAAACAAGTACCCACATCAAACAAGTTGTAATTTGAAGGAACAGAAATCTAATAAGATGGTTTGATTCTAAAATACATTTAACCACAATGGTATTCATATTCAGGATATTAAAAAAGGACCTCAGGACTAATGTTTTGGAGGGAAGGTGGGGTTGAGAAATAAATCAAGTTATCAGTAACTTTCAATATATGTTATGCAATGTTGTTACTGATACATGGGATTTGGAACATGTCTGTGTGTGTGTGTGTGAGAGAGAGAGAGAGAGGGAGAGTGCATGTCTGCTGATGAAGCTGCCTCATAGTATAACCATCTGAAGTGATAATGAAGTAATTATAATCATGCTCATATTTTTAATATCTCCTTTTAGGAGATTACAAATTCATTGTTTTTAATATAACAAAGTAGCAAATGAGAAAGAATTTGAAGGGAAACCATTTAAGTATAATCTGAAAGAACCTGGAGCAGATCCTTAATCATTTTAACCTAGGACATGATTCTTAACTTCTCCATGTTTTTATTTCACAACGTGTAAAATAAGTAAAAACCGATGATGGGAATCACATTATAAATTTGTAATTAAGATTAAATCAGGAAATGTCTAACAGAACACATAGAAAAAAATTTATATTGATTTAATACTATTGCTATGAACATAAATCTCTATGATTTTGTCCTTTTCTGCAAAATACATTTAATAATACTGACTGACAACAAAGGCTGGATCAGAAGTAGATGGATCAATATGTGAATGAAGTTTGCTACTATGCCCATAGCAATCGATCATTAAAAGAATAATTATCAGTTATTATAAAGTTCTTGGATTTAGACAGCAAGCATTGTGAATGCTTTCCTAGCAAATCCTATCTTCCTTCTTTACAATCCTATCAACTGTGCACTGTTATACCTTGTGCTGACTCTGAATAATCTCTCCTGGAATTCCTGTGTCTTTCTCCTACTCCTGCTGAATTTCAGTCAACTTCATCCAAAACACACAGATTTTATTCGAGTTAGAGTCAAAAATTTTCTGCCTCAACTTTTACTTGCCTTCCACATTTCCCCATTTCCTACGGTTAAGGGGAAATCCCTTTGCTTTGCCTGCATTGCCTAGGCATCAGGTTCTAGGTTTCCTCTCCAGCTTAACTGGCAGTATGTTTGTACCTTATGGTTCAAGACAGACTTTCAGTCATTGAGTTAACAGTTGTGACTTTCTTAACTGTGTGTTTACAAAGTTCCCCAATTTTATTAACAGAATCTTAAGTAGTGAGACCATTGCAGTAATCTTCAAAAAGAAAAAAAAGCAAACAATTTTGTCTAAAAAATAACCCTCAAATTGACAATAAAATCCAGATATTTAATTTTTCATAGTGCCTAAATTTGCTAAATATAGGGTTAAATCAATAAAAAGTGATTCCCCCCACCCCTCTAGGTAATGAATGAAGTATCACGGGCAACCATGGTGTATCAGAACAATGTGACAGAGTTTATTCTTCTGGGACTCACCGGAAATCCAGAGTTGCAGAAAATAGTATTTGTTGTCTTTTTCTTCATCTATGTCATCTCTTTGGTAGGGAATTTGCTCATCGTGATCACCATCACTGCCAGTTCACTGGCCGGGTCTCCCATGTACTTTTTCCTGGCCTATCTCTCCTTCATTGATGCCTGCTATTGCTCCATCAACACCCCTAAACTGATTGCAGATTCACTTTATGAGAAAAAGACCATTCTATTCAATGAATGCATGATTCAAATCTTCGCGGAACATTTCTTTGGGGGTGCTGAGATCATCTTACTCACGGTCATGGCCTACGACCGCTACGTGGCCATCTGCAAGCCCCTGCACTATGCCACCATCATGAACTGGCGGTTATGTAGCCTGTTGGTGGGAGTGGTGTGGGTAGGAGGCCTTCTTCACTCAACCATACAGATCTTCTTCATCTTTCAGCTGCCCTTCTGTGGTCCCAATGTCATAGATCATTTTTTGTGTGACCTGAGTCCTTTGCTCAATCTGGCCTGCACTGACACCCATATTCTGGGGCTCTTCGTTTCTGCAAACAGTGGGTTCATCTGTCTTCTCAACTTCCTTCTCTTAATGGTCTCCTATGTGAGCATCCTAAACTCCCTGAAGAACCACAGCTTAGAGGCCAGGCGTAAAGCCCTCTCCACCTGTGTCTCCCATATCACAGTGGTTGTCTTGTTCTTTGTGCCCTGCATATTTATGTACATGAGACCTGCAGTGACTTTACCCATTGATAAAGCTGTTGCTGTTTTCTACACTGCAATAACTCCCATGCTAAATCCCTTAATCTACACCTTGAGAAATGCCCAGATGAAAGATGCCATTAAGAAACTGTGTAGTAGGAAAGCTACTTCAGATGACAAATAAGTGTGGCTTGAATCCCACATTGATGCAACTGAAGGAAATGCAATGTAAGGACAGTGCTTGATGGATGACAGTGTGTTTCACTCTGGCCTCTGAAATAAAACATGGAGTATGGAACAGAACCAACCTCATCTACACTTTATTTTCCATTCTGGTTTCTATCAGCATTTCTCTGACACCATGCCCACACCAACACATGCTCTCTGATTTGCTACTTTGTAGGTAAGCCAGTCTGTACTAATCTTGTTTAAAGAGCTGAAATAAAGACTAAAGGTACTAAGAGATGGGCAATTTTGTCTCCAGATTATTTGCACACATTTTTGTGTCATATTCATTGAAAAAGTGATGTCTTCACCTTTTTATGTGGGGAAAATGGACATGTGCTGTATGCATGGCACACATGACAATTGAGTTACAAGTAGCAGGAAAAGGAAAATTGTAAAAGTTCTTTGTATCCCTAAGACAAAGAGTATTCTTCAATATAATCATACTACAGAAATTTTATGGGAATGTAACAAATTAATAGGAGCCTCTGATATTGTGAATTCCATGTGGTTCTTGTCAGATTACATCTATTTCAGCTTCATATATTTTCCATTTTTTTCTGGCTTTCTAAATTGGTGATATATTTATCTATCACACAAAGTCGGTGGGAGAGCCAAGTAGAATGCATGTTCAAAATGTGTTTTGTAATCATTGTTGCAAAAAGTCAGAAAAATATTGACTTTATTTATTAAAGGGTAACAGGTAGTATTTAGTTTGAAGCACCATGTACTCACTTTGGATTGGAACTTTAGAATAAATTCCTAAGAACTCACAGTTTTTTAGCATTCTCATTCCAGAAAAAAGTTAAAATCAGTGTGACTATTTATGTCATCTAAGGAAATATATGAGCCATTGAGAGTAACTACCAAGATATAACAATGAAGAGACTTGTTTTTCACAGGCAATCAATGAAGGCCCCCTAGAGGATGTTTAGAAGCTCTGCAACTGTTAAGGAATCATGGGGGGCAGGTGTGTGAAGGATTTGGATATTGTGCACCTGTTTATTTTCAAGTCCTAGGCCACTAGTTGACTTCTATGACAAATATATCAATTTATACATTCATTAATCTCTATGTGAACCCGGAGCATCTTGCACATACCCTGACTAGATCCACACAAGTAAGAGTGATTCCATTATGATTTTTGGCACAAGCATTTCCCAATTTTCTCTCTTATCATGTAGATTAAGAGGTTAAGAATGGAGCAATGATCATGTAGAGAATAAACAATACTAAGTGCAATATGAAATCTTGGACTGCGTTATATAACTTCAAAGGAACAAAAATATAACTGTTTTGAACAGATTGAGGGAACTCCACATACATTGCAGTATGATTCATAATTGACAACACTGAGGACATCCTAAGTGTGCCTTAACAAATGAATGGGTAAACACACACACACACACACACACCAATAAAATATTATTAATTTTTAAGAAGAGTCAGAAAACTTGGCATTTGCAATAATATAATGGACCATGACAGCTTTATATTAACTAATAGAGAAAGGCAAACTGTATGATCTCACTTAGAAGGGTAATCTTAAAAATAAATTTCTCAGTAAAACAGATAGGTAGCAACTGAAGAAGGAAATGGGAAAAATTGAGTGATAGTGATCAAAACTTTCAAACTTCCAATTATAAGAAAAAAAAGTTCTTAAGATGAAATATAAGCATTGCTGATATTTATTTTATAAATAGAAAGCTAGTAAGAATGCAAATCTTAAAAGTTCATGACAGGAATATTAGGAACATGGTGTAAAATGTGGAAATAACTGTAATTAATTGTAATTGCCATGATGATTATTTCATGATGATTATTTCATGATGATATGTTTATATCAAATAAGTATTTATGAGTAATTGATGTATAACTGAAGCTAATGCAATGTTATATGTCAATTATAGCTCAATTTTTCTGTTTATGTATCAATTAAAATCTTTATTATTAATTATGACAATCACTGCAAGAATACTTGGTGATGTCTATGACACTTTAGTTTTACACAATGCTAGTCTCATTAGAATTGAGCTTGTGTTTTAGATTTATATCATAAAATGGCATTAAGATAAGAAAATTGTTGTTTCTAAATATCAATTTTGATTGCTAAAAATGTTCAGAAATGGAACTGCATGTTATTAAGAAAATATGATCATGAAAATCACCTTTTGAGGGGGTTCTATAAAACAAATTGCTTAATTACCTGAATTTCTACTATATTTTAATAATTTTTGCATCTGCTAAGTAAACACTGTATAACATACTTAAATATTGTTGTTTCTTTACTAGTAACTACTAAGAAACCAAATTGTCCAATTCCTATCTTTTTAACACTATTACTTAATTTTTTTCTCCCTCCTCATTTCTCTGTTCTTTGTTTTGCAGTCTTATACAGCTCCCACAAAATGATTTTAACTCATGCATTATATTTTCAGCATTGAAATTTTTTGTTTCATAAAATTCTCTATTCAGTATCTTCTTTTCAGTCATATTTGTTGTGTTTCTCAGTCCATTTTAAGGGATTGTAATGGAGCTATTAGACATATAAAAAAGGTATTTCATAAAACTTTCTTTTGAATTTGTCAGAAAATCTTTCTCATATTTCTTTTATTTATTCTAGTCACAATTTGGTGTATCTATTACCCCATAAATTATTTTTTGATAGAAAACTTCTTTAAGGGCAGATTTGGGGTCACAGTTAAAATTATGTAAATTCTGAGTTTCCAAATAGCTACTTCAAAACAGTGGCACAGGAAAAAAATCTCCCTTTGCAAAAACATATCTGTTACTATCAAAGCAAACCAAATTGACACATGTTGTCACCCCAAATTTTTTTATTAAGGCTCACTCTAGTGATGTACATTTTATGGATTTTGACAAGTATAACATCAAAACTTTAAAATTGTAGTTACATACAAAAATTCTAGTATATATAGTAGTAAAGTCCTTTCTATTCAATGCCCACACCAATCTCCCCAACCAGCCCTTGGCTTTAAAGAACTTTCCACTGTATGGCTGTTATTCCTTTTCCAGAATGTTCCATGGTTCACATCATAGAAAAGTATTTTTTCAGCTGGCTTCTTTGGGATAGTAAAGTAAAAGAAGTTGTCACCACACCTTTCCATGATCAAACCTCATTTCATTTACAAGCTAAATAACATTCCCCTGTCAGTATGTAGTACTTTTTACCCTTTCACCTACAAAAGGACATCTTTGCTGTCTTCAGGCTTTGTCTACTATGAATAAAGTTGCTGTAAACATACATATGCAGCAAAATAGTTCATGTTTGGGGTCTGAAGTCATTGACTAGCCATCTATTTATGAACTTTAGGCAGGTAGCAGTAAGTAAACATTGACATTCAGTTATTCAGTTTCTTAAGTTTATGGAAATTCTTCCAAATTTTGCTCTATCCGTAGAAAAGCAGCCTTTGTGTTTACAGAATCATGAATTACTGATGTTGTTGCTTCATCACAAGATACTGAGGTGTCTTTAAAGAACATCAAAACTGCTGACCCACAGAAACTTTAAAACAGAATCTGCCATAGTAAATGTTTGTGTTTTTTTTTTTTTTTGCACAAACGATTTCTAAATGCCACTCAAGAATGTTACCTGAATGTTCTATGAGAGATTTAAAAGAACTATTTTAACATTAGTTTTTTGACTTCTCTAATACCAGGGACAATGCGGTGTTGCAAATAAGATCAGAGATTTTATCAGAATTAATATTCAAAAACATTCAAAACTCACTAATCATTATAGTTATGCAATATCAGCTTTGCCCAGATCTGTCGGTAGGGAACTGTGTGTGTGTGTGAGAGAGAGAGAGAGAGAGAGACAGAGACAGAGACAGAGAGAGACAGAGACAGAGACAGAGAGAGACTGAGAGAAAGACAGAGTTTCTGTCAGTAATCCCATGAGGATGAATAGTCTTCCTTGTCCACAAAATTTCTAAACTGTCTATTTAATTTAGGCATAAAAGAGTAACTGCTCATGTAGTTGTTACTTAAAATCGCTAATTCCAGTTCTCTCACAATCATTCTATTCAAGCTACCAATGACATATACAATCTATGGATATTTCTTAGTCTTCTCGTTTAATCAAGCTCTTTATATTTATAAAGTTGCTTGTATATTGTAAGTCTGTTCAATTTAATTGTGTACTTCTTTTGAAAACAATGTCTGACACCAGACTTTACTCATGGCATTCTTCATCTCTGTATTTCTCAATGTATAAATTAAGGGGTTGAACATTGGAGCAACGATGGTGTAAAATAGTGCAAATACTTTATCCTCAGAGAAGGTAGTGGGAGGTCTAAGGTAGATAAAAATTGAAGGGCCAAAAAATAAGGCGACCACGGTAATATGAGACCCAAGGGTGGAGAGGGCTTTGCGTCTTCCTTCAGCGGATTGATTTCTTAAGGTGAATAATATAATGACATAAGAGAAAAATAAGACAATGAAGGTAACTAAGGCAACCAACCCTGAATTAGCAATCACAAGAACACCCATGATGTAGGTGTCAGTACAGGCACATTTCAGGATAGGGAGGATATCACAAAAATAATGATCAATTTCATTAGGGCCACAGAAGGGCAACTGAATTGCCATAAATAATTGAGGAAAGGAATGAACGGCCCCACCAACCCAAGCAGCCAAGACCAGGAGGTTGCATCTTGTCCTATTTATGATAATCATGTAGTGGAGAGGCTTGCAGATGGCAACATAGCGATCATAAGCCATGGCGGTTAGGATGAAGATCTCAACACCCCCAAAGAAATGCATGGCAAAGAGCTGCAACATGCAGTTACCATAGGAAATGGTCTTCCTTTCCTCCAGCAGGTCAGCAATTAATTTGGGTGTGACAGTGGAGGTGTAGCAGATGTCCATGGACGACAGGTGTATGAGGAAATAGTACATGGGTTGATCAAAAAGAGGACTGCATCGAATGGAGACAATGATCACCAGATTTCCTAGCAACAAGGCAACATAACAGAACAGGAAGAGCACAAAGCAAAATATTTGTGTGTTCTTGTCATAGGAAAGTCCTAGAAGAATGAATTCTGAAATATTTCTCTGGTTTTCCATGTATTTAAGATGGATGTATAATATATGCAAGTTAGTTACCTAAAAAAAATAAAAATCACAGTTGGCACATTTATAACAATACAACATGGACATTGTTGTAAAATTCATCAAAAATAGATTAGCATGTATACTTTGATAATGACTATGTTGATTTGTTAAAATAATCTATTTAATCATTTTTATTGTCACATAAATCTTGTGGAAAATTTTATAAATGGCAATAGTAATATATTTAATTCAGTTATTTCAGTAATAATATTAGGAATCCAGGGATCATTTGAAAACATACTTATTATTCCTGATTATGCAAATTACATGACAGTGCTTTTATTTTAATCATAAGTAGAGATTTTTTTTCAAATATTGTAAATGTGTGTACCTAATACATATACTCAACTCTTCTTTTTTTACCGCTTGTGGCTTATTTTGCTGAATTTTCTGGAATGAATACTCAAGAAATACAAATATGATTAAGCATTCCAATTTGAAGGTTGAATTGGATTTGTGTAGTGCACAGTCCTTTTATAGTATATAATCAAGCGTTGCCAGTGGATTATGCAAAAGTGATATAATTTCTCTTAGTTTAAATCATAGAATGACTAAAACTATAGCACAAAAGAAATGTGAATTAGTGACTAAATTTTGTGAAAACTGAAAGTCAAATTATTCATTTTCCTTACAGTTCAAGCTTAAACACTATGCATATATATATATATATATGGATGTTGAATTTTATTTTAGAAATCATATTAAAGAAGAGCTAAAAATCAATACACTGTCCAAGTTTTTAAAATATTAATATCATGGCTTTTGCTAGAAAATCATTTGGTTATATCAAATCTATGAAAGTATGTCAATAAAAGAAGATAATGCAAGAGATAACTTTAGACAAATTATTGTCAGGTAACCATGATATTTGTTGCAAGGACAAATAAACGAAAATAGAATACTGTTTAGTATGTGATGTGCAAACTAAAATTATCACTATCATACAAACTGATTAAGGAAAGTGGGAATCCATTTCCAGCAGATATTTTAGTCAATGATGAGGAAATTTTTATCCCCATCAGGTCATGAAAACTGTACATCTCTATCTAAATCTGCATTGGGTGCTATAAGAAAAAAACTAAAGACTTTATGGCCAAGTTATATAGAAACTATCAGGAATTCTCAAAATTAATATTTGCAAGTTTTACTGCCTGAAAGGTATCTGTTGCCAAATAATGATTATACATGTAAAAAAAGTTAATGTTTTAGAAAATAAATCCTATTTTAAATTGTTTTCCAAGACTCTAAATTCGCAATGGAGGGAATTTAATATTGTTTAGTTTGTTTAGCTTAGTTTGATTGGGGAATAGCTACAGCCATACAATATTCAACAGGTAATCTGGACTACAATATTGAATAATTTAAGAGAGGATGCAATTGACTGTGCTTTTCATATTGTAACAGATACTGATTCTTTGTTACTGTGGTGATTTATGACCAAATTTTCAGATCTGTCTATTTATCTAAGTAATTTGGTTCAAAAATAACTTACATAATTAGATGTGAATAGTGTAAGAGTCAAAATCACTTGACTAAGCTGATTCTCTGACTTAAAACAGAAGAGACACAGTGCAGTAGATGTTACGCAAATTCTCAGGCGGAATGTAGGAAAACAAGCAGATAGGCAAGAAAATTTTAAAATGTCAGCATATCTGAAGTATAGAGTAAGAGACAGGGAGGGGGAAATTATGGGTGGGATAGGGACAAAAGATTAAAATGATAAGGCTTTTAAGATATGGGCTACAAAGATATAAAGATGGGACTTTAAAGATGGGGCTACAAAGATATAAAAAATAGTATTAATTACGTTTTAAAAAGATAAAGGGATTTGAACATAACAAACTGTGTTTTCAAAAATAGAAATTCTGATTCTCCCTCAACCTGAGGAAGAATTTCCAAAGTGAGAATCAAATGGTTGGCAAAAGGATGTCATTGAGGACAGCAATAAAAGATCATTTTCAACACTCATGAAGCTGTTAAGAATTTATATATAAATAAAAAAATTAAAAATTAAAAAAAAAAAGAATATGTCAGATGAGGACCAGAACACCTACTTCATCTTTCTGAAAGTTGTTGAATTGTTAAGATGCTCATATGCTTAGAAATCTCTGATCTAAAATAGTTCAAAGAATTTACCTAGAATTTTACAATGGTACATATTGCCTACACCAGGATACTTGTGAATTTTCTAGATAATCATAGACATTGAATCTATAGAAACTATTAAACTATTATGACAGTCTGCAATCTATAGTGATAGATATGTGTAAATATATAGACATTGTTGTCAGAACAGTTAAAAGGGGTAAGGGAAAAGTGAGTTGAAGATGATTCCTGTCATAAAAATAGCATTTGAACACAGATGTTATTGAAGCTTCTGTGTGAAAACTGAATTCAAAATTGATAAAAAAAAAAAAAAGTATCAGGAAGTCACTGAACAGAAGAACACTAGCAACACAGAAATGTTGGGGAGTGTTTACACTCACCAGTGATAAGCTGGAGCTGATAGTTTCATCTCTTCAAGACTCATGTCTCAATTGTATAATTAAGATATCATTACATATCTCAGAAATGTCATTAGGAATTAAGTAATAAGCAATAGCAAATACCCCAGTGATGTATGATCAAGGCAGTCATTTTCTTTTTGTGACTTTTCTCATTTGAGTGATTAGGTTTAGAACCACAAAAGCTGTTATGCACATTACTATTTCATAAATCAAATTGAAAAAATTAACAGAATAAGAAGAGTCTCAATATGGATTGAATAACTGGTGAATTCAGTAAATTCAGCTATCAATAACAATACATTAAACCTATTTAATGCTAGATTGATTCTCCTAGGAAAGTATAATGTATTCACTAACTTGAGAGTATGATTTGCTCTATAAAAATCAAGGCAAACAAATTCTTAGCATTGTTGGCAGTACTGAGGAGATATAAACATATCTCCTTTGCGATTTTCATTAGGTTACTACAACAAGAATAAAGTTTCCCTTAATGCTTCAGAATGTATCATGATATGAACTTACCTTAGGTAATTCAGAAGAACTAACCTATATTGAAATGGCAGGTATTTTAAAATGCAGGAGTGCCATCATTGTGAAGACTTTTAAATACAAATTGGATTATTTATTAATATTGATGGGATGAGTGAACAAAAAGATGATAAAGTTCATAATAAAATTCATGACAACATGAAATGACTATAGTTTTTGTTCCACTTACTCTAGTAAAATTTTACATTTAAGCAACTCATAATAAAAGCTAAAATATGCTAAAATTATTTTTCAGTAATGAATTTGGCATATGTTCCAAAAGAATGAAAACATTCAGGCTGAAAATATATAGAGTAGAAAGTAAATAACGAGCCAAGCACATGGTGGGAGAGATCCTCTTAATTCCAAAATGACATGGCTATTCGACCAACTGTAAGAACTTGTGTCTGCAGAGAATTTTCAAGGTATCTTAGGAAAATCCAACCTGATACTCACTTAACCATATTGTCTTCGGTATCCAAATTTGAATCAATTGCAGAGAGTTACAAAGTGCCAAGCCAAACATGTCTAAGTACTCTGAAATGTTTTAGAAGTCTCAACCTCTCTTACCCTTCTACAGCCTTATGAGGTGAGTGAATATCAAACCCCAAAAAAATCAGAAATGTAAGAGGCATGTCCTTGTGTCCCAGGAAAACAGGATAGGGTATTAAATGCAGACCCAACAACTCTACACTACCTCACAAAAAAAAAAAAATGTTTTAGAGATGCATTCTTTAAAGTTTTCACAAAGCTAACATAAATACTTAGAGCCTAGTCAGCTTCTATATTAGCTAATGCCAATAAAATAGAGTTCAAAAGAACAGACTATAATCTTAGTGACACTACAAGAATTAATAGCTCTTTGAAATAGCTGGAAATAGTTATCATCCCAAAGGTCTTTGTTTACACACCCATAAAGGCCAAATGGTAAACCACTAATCTCAGTGATGTTCCTGGTCTCCCTGCACTTTATTTTTCATGTGACCATCCTCTTGCCTTGGGTGTTATTTCCCTAGTGTCCAAACTTCAGTTAGAAGGAGCAACTCATGAAACTTTGTTCCAGCTTTCAGGATATAACACAGAGTTAGTTTAATATCAATAAATAGCAATGTAAAATAGGATACAGGGACCTAATATAGCTCAACTAAATTGTGGACCTAGGTAGCTGTAGACAGGAAAGCAAAAATAAAGAAAGGAATCAACATTCTTTTCTCTATACACTTGGCAATGAAGAAATGTGGAAATAAAGACCATTAAGAAATAAGGGGGAAGGAAGCACTGAAATTAGAACAGAGTAATTATCCTGATGACCATTCAATCCTTCCTTCTACTTGGCACCTTCACTGGGCACTAAGAATAAACCTGATCTGCACACTGATTGTTTAGTCAGTATCACTGCATAAACATGCCTTCCATGGTATACCTATGTGCTTAAAATACCAGTAAATGTAATGTTGTATTCTTCTGAGAGTGTACAATAGGTATTTTGTTTCTTTAATATTTGGTAGAGCACTCCACTGGAACTATGTGTACAAAATCAGCATGGAGATAATATATATATATAATTTTATTTATTTACATACATATTTCACAACTTTGTATTCCCCGGGTTCTTCTACCACATCCCCTCCCTGACTGCTCCCAAGTGTTGTTGTGGATGTGGAGAGAAATATATATGACTCAATAAGATTGGCATAGTTTGTTTTTCTTTTAACGTCTATAGTATGTATATTATCATCCTTATCATCAAAAACAATTATGGAATCAATGAGATTTTAGTTTCCCATGAATACAGATCAAGCAAAGTAAATATAAATTTAATCAAAGCAGTATGTAGATAATAATAATAAAGAGTTAAGAAGAAAAAGCATTGAAATATCTAATATTCCTTAAGAGCTGATATAAGAAAAAATAAAGGTTTTTTGTTGTTCTGAAAGGAAGTTATATCAGAAAATGATACTAGAATAATGCCATTTTTGAATCATAATTTTGATCAATAAAATTGTTCAGAACTAGAACTGCTTATCATTAAGAAAATGTGATAGTAAATACAAACAATTTTTGAAAGTCTTTTAAAACAAATTTGGTTATCTGAACTTCTATTTTATTCTTAATAATTTTTATTTGGCTCAGCTAAGTAAACACTGCATACAATACCTAAATATTTTTTGTTCTTTACTAGTAGCTACTAAGATAGTAATTTGTCCAGTTCCTCTCTGCTGTAACATCCTTTCCTAATTTTATTCTCCCACCTCATTTTCCCGCTCTTTATGCAGCTTTATACAGATCCCACAGAAAGATTTTAGGTCACGCTTTTAATTTATGTATTTTGTACATTTTCAGCAATGAAATTTCCTCCCTTTTCATAGAATCCTGTTATCCAATATCTTCTCTGCATGATATTTATTGTTTCTCAAATCGTTAAAAGAATTTTAAGTGATGAATTAGACATGTAATAAAGGTATTTCATAAAACTTTCTTTATATTCCACTAGAAAAGCTTTCTCAGAATTCTTTCTTTTCATTCCAGTGATCATATGATTTGTAATATCTATTATCCCATAAATTAATTTTTAACTGCAAAACTTTGTCCAGAGCAGTTTTGGGCTCACAATTGAAATCACTATAATGCAGAGTTTACAAATATCCCATTGTCTTCTCAAAGAACCAATATCCCCCTGCAAAAAGTACATCTGTTACAATCAAAGTAACCTAAATTGACAGATTATTATTACCCAAATAATTAAGGCTTTAACCAAAGTTTACAGAAGTGATGTACAATTTTTGGACTTGACAAGTATAACTACAGGATCTATATTTGTAGTGACGTACAAAGCCTCACTAATAGTCCTTCCAATTCAACTATGCAATTTCCCCACCAACCACCCTGATAAACCCTTGGCACATAAAGATCTCTTCACTATCTCCATTTTTATGTCTTTTTCAGAATATTGCGTGGATAACATCATAGAGAAGTTATTCTTTTCAGATTGGTTTCTTCTGGATAGTAAAGCAAATGAAGTTGCCATCATAATTCTCATGATTTCATCCCTCATTTCGTTTTCAAGCTGATTGATATCCCCTTGTCTGGATGTAACATAGTTTATCCTGTCACCTACAAAGGACATCTTCCTTGACTTCAGGCTTTGTCTATTATGAATAAAGTTGTTATCAACATTCACTTGCAACAAAGTAGTTCTTATTTTGGATTTGAAACCAATCACTAGCCATTTACTTATGAACTTTAGGCAGGTAATCTTAGATGAACATTAACATTCTGTAATTCAGTTAGTTAAGTTTATGGGATTTCTACCAAATTTTGCTCAATCAGTAGAAGAGCAGCTGTTGTGTTTGTAGGGACATGAATTATTGATTTTGTTTCTTCTTCAGTAGATACTGTGGTATATTTAAAGAATATTAGGACTGCTGACCCACCAGAATCTTAAAACAGATTCTGCTATAGTAAATACTTTTTTTTGCACAAATGACTTCTAAATGCTGCTCAAGGATGTTACTTGAATGCTCTATGAGAAATTTAAAGGAATTATTTTAATTTTATATTTTTATTTCTCTAAGACCAGGTACTGTGTCACAATGTGCTTTGGCCAATAAGTCCAGAGCTTTTATCAAAATTAATATTCAAAACTCACTCTTCATTATAGGTTTACAATATCAGATATGACCCATATATGTAGGTAGGTGTGTGTGTATGTGAATATGTGAATTCCTGTCAGTAACCCTATAAAGAGCATTAATATGTAGTCTTTCTAGTCCACAAGACTGCTAAACTTCCATTTAATTTGGGCATAAAAGAATAATTATTCAGTTGTTATTCAAACTTGCTAATTCCAGTTTTCTTTCAACCATTCTATTCAAGATACCAATGACATATAAAATCTATAGATATTTCTTAGTCTTGTCATTTACATGAAGGCCTTTATTTTTATATAGTTGTTTCACTGTGAGTTTCTTCAACTTAATTGTTTGCTTCTCTTGAAAATAACGCTTGATACCAAACTTTTCTCATGGCATTCTTCATCTCTGTATTTCTCAGTGTATAGATTAAGGGGTTGAACATTGGAGCAACAATGGTATAAAATAGTGCAAATACTTTATCCTCAGAGAAGGTAGTGGGAGGTCTAAGGTAGATAAAAATTGAAGGGCCAAAAAATAATATGACCACAGTGATATGAGACCCAAGGGTGGAGAGAGCTTTGCGTCTTCCTTCAGCGGATTGATTTCTTAAGGTAAGTAATATAATGACATAAGAGAAAAATAAGACAATGAAGGTAACTAAAGCAACCAACCCTGAATTAGCAATCACAAGAACACCTGTGATGTAGGTATCAGTACAGGCACATTTCAGGATTGGGAGGATATCACAAAAATAATGATCAATTTCATTAGGGCCACAGAAGGGCAACTGAATTAGCATAGATAATTGAGGAAAGGAATGGACAGCCCCACCAATCCAGGCAGCCAAGACCAGGAGGTTGCATCTTGTCCTATTTATGATAATCATGTAGTGGAGAGGCTTGCAGATGGCAACATAGCGATCATAAGCCATGGCGGTTAGGATGAAGATCTCAATGCTTCCAAAGAAATGTACAGCAAAGACTTGCAGCATGCAGTTACCATAGGAAATGGTCTTCCTTTCCTCCAGCAGGTCAGCAATTAATTTGGGTGTGACAGTGGAAGTGTAACAGATGTCCATGGATGACAGATGTATGAGGAAATAGTACATGGGTTGATCAAAAAGAGGACTGCATCGAATGGAGACAATGATCACCAGATTTCCTAGCAACAAGGCAACATAACAGAACAGGAAGAGCACAAAGCAAAATATTTGTGTGTTCTTGTCATAGGAAAGTCCTAGAAGAATGAATTCTGAAATATTTCTCTGGTTTTCCATGTATTTAAGATGGCTGTATATTATGCAGATTAGTTATTCACCTGAATGAGATAAAAAAAATTTGGAGAACTTGTAACAATTCACACCATGCACACAATGACATAACCTCTCAGTTTCTCCTACTTTGACTGGGGAACAACTACAGTCATATAATAGTCAACAAGTAAGCTTGACTACAAAATGCTGAATAATTTAAGGGAGAGGACATAATTGGCTATCTTCTTCATAATCACAATGGTTACTG
This sequence comes from Uropsilus gracilis, assembly GCA_004024945.1. Taxonomy (NCBI): domain Eukaryota; kingdom Metazoa; phylum Chordata; class Mammalia; order Eulipotyphla; family Talpidae; genus Uropsilus; species Uropsilus gracilis. Next base: position 22,990 of record PVHY01000896.1, on the reverse strand, counting down.
ATGTTTTTACATTTTCAGATCATCTATTTATCTAAATAACTTGGTCTATAGGTAATTATTACATAAGTAGATATGAAAAATGTAAGGGTGGAAATCACTTGAATAATCTGAGTCTCTGATATAAAATAGAAGATTCACAGTGCAGGAGACTGTAAGTAACTTCTCGGGATTAGAAAATAACACACTGTTTTCAAAGATAGAAATTCTGATTCTCTCTCAACCTGAGGAAGAATTTCCAATGTGAGAACCAAAATGGTCAGCAGAAGGATGTCAATAAGGACAACAGTAAAAAAGATCATAGTCAGTACTCATCCAGTAGTTAAGAATACATCAGATGATGGGGTATTAGAACACCCGGCCATATTTCAGAGTATTTAGATATGTTGAAATATATGGAATTTTTAAAATTCTCCTGCATCTAGAACTAATCTCTGGTCTAAAACATTTAGAAGAATTTACCTACTATTTTATGATGGCATATATTGCCTACACCAGGTTTTCTGTGAATTTTCTAATCATTAGCATTTAATCTATAGAAACTATTATAACATTTAGTAATCTATGGGGCTAGATATATTGGCATTGTTGTCAGAAGAGGTAAAAGGGGTAAAGGAAAAGTGAATTGAGGATGATTCCTGCCATAGAAATAGCATTTGAACACAGAGAGGTTAATGAAAGCTTCTGTGTGAAAACTGAAGTCAAAACTGATTTTTAAAAAATGAGTATCAGGAAGTCACTGAGCAGAAGAGCAGTAACAATTCAGAAATGTTAGGGAGTGTTTATATTCATCAATGATATTCTCGAGCTGATGGCTTCATCTCTTCCAGGCTCATTTCTTATGTATATAATTAAGATATTACATAATTCAGAAATGCCATTAGGAATAAAGGACTAGGCTATAGCCAATATCCCAGTGATGTGTGGTCAAGGCTGTCATTTTCTTTCTGTGATTAGTTTAGAACAATAAAAACTGTCATGCACACTCACTGTTTATTAAATCAAATTGAAACATTAAGAAAAGAACAAGATTCTCAACATGGATTTTATAAGAGTGATCAGGTAAATTTGAATATCAATTATCAATAACAGGATCCATTAAACCTACTTAATATTAGTATTTAATACTAGATTGAGCCTTCCAAGGAATGTAATGCATTCAGCAGTCTGAGTATATTTTGCTCTACAGAAATCATGTCAAACAATTACTTAGCATCTGTGGTAGTGCTGAATAAAAACATCTCCTCTGTGCTTTTAGTTATTCTTGTTGTTAAAACAAGAATAAAGTTTCCCATCATATATTCCCTTAATGTTTCAGAATGTATCATGAAATGAACTTACCTTATATAATTCAGACGAAATAAGCTATTTTGAGATGGCAAGTGTTTTGAAACCCTGTAATGTCTTCATTTTGGAGATGCTCAAACATATACTGTATTATTTCTTAAAATTTATAGGGAGGGATGAAGACAAACTTGAGAAAGGTAATAATAAAATCACTGACAATTTGAACTTGCTACAACTTTTCTTTACTTCTCTCCAGTGGAATTTTACTTGTAAATAATTCATAATTAAAATGAGTGTGCTAAAATTGTTTTTACAGAAATAAAATTAGCATATGCTACAAAACCTGTAGACTGAAACTACACATAGTAAAAAGTATATAATGACCCAAACACATGGTGTGAGAGACCCTCTTCATTTCTATATGCCATGGCTAATTGACAACTATAAGAACTATGTGTCTGGCAGGGCAATTTAAAGGTACTATGGAAGAATTCCACCCTGATACTCACGTGGCCATATTGTCTTCAGTATCCAAATCTGAATCAAATGCAGAGAGTTACAAAGCAGCAAGTCAAACATGTCCAAGTACTCTGGAATATTCTAGAAGTCTCAACCTCTCTTACCCTTCTACAGGCTTACCAGATGAGTGGATATAAAATCTTCACTATCAGAAGTGCAAGAGGCGTGTCTTTCTGCAGGTTAGTACTTTTAAATGTTAACCTAACAACTCTACACTGCCTCACTGACTCACACGCAAAAAAAAAAATTTTTAGAAATGCATTCTTTAAAGTCCTTACAAAGCTAGCACATGTACTTAGGTCCTAGTTAGCGTATAAATGTCTCAATACAACAGGTTTCAACAGAACAGACTTATAAACTAAGTGATATTACAAGAATTAATAGCTCTTTGAAAGCTGCAAATAGCTATCATCCCAGAGGTCTTTGTTTACACACCAAATCAGACTAAATGGTAAACCACCAACCTCAGTGATATCCCTGGTCTCTCTGCACATATGAGCTTCCTCTTGCCTTAGGTGTTATTTCCCTAGAGTCCAAATTTCAGTTAGAAGGAGCAGCTCATAGAACTTTGTTCAGAGCTTTCCAGCTTTCAGGTTATAAGACAGAGTTAACTTAATGTCAGGAAAAAATTAAAATGAGGAAAAACACAGAGAACTATCCAACATATTTACAGCCCAAGTGTGGACCACTATCAAAACCCTAGATGCGGACAATACTAAATCAATAAACTCAATAACCTACAAAATATTATTTCCCTAACATAGCTAGCCACTAAACTGTGGAATTAGGTAGTCATGGACAAGAAAGCAAGGATAAAGAAAATAAAATAACTGATATTCTTCTCTCTAGAAGAATTTTTAAAAAAAAGACCATGAGGAAATAAGGAGAAGGAAACACTGAAATTAGACCAGAGCAATCATTCTGATCCAAAGAGTCCTTCATTCTTTATGGTACCTTCACTGGGCACTGATAATCAGCCTGATCTACAGACTAATTAGTTAGTCATTCACTCAATATAAACCATAAACCACTGCATGTAGTGTGCATATGTATTTAATTTTTCAGGAAATTCATTATTTAGCATCAAGTCTGGTACAAGTGAAATTACTTAGCAAAATAATCAACAGTATTTATTGAAAATAGTGGGTGGTTAAAGTTTATTATAGCAGTACATATTTAACATAAATAATAACGTTAAGATGTAGAAAAGAATATAACAGTCTCTTGAGTTTCAGCAACCAAGTCAAATAGCCAATTTTCAAGAGACAAAAGAAAATGACTATTTCTTGGCTGAGTGTTTGTTCCTGGGTCCTAACGTGTAGTAGATCTAACAGTGTTTCTACTATTTCAGCACAGAAAATAGCAAGACCCAGAGGCCCACTTCCACATCATGGTCAGCACTGACCAACCTGCACTCAAGCTGATGTGTATCATTTCAGAAAAGGTGACAGATGGTTGCTCATTCCTCTGCTTCTTGCACGAGTGTATGTCTATATCTATATCTAATCTATATCTATCTATCTATCTATCTATATATATATATATATATATTATATATATAATCTGAGGACACCCTTTGGAACTCACTGGGATGTTGCATTAACATCTTCAAGTACTAATTGCTACATAGAGCTCTTAATTTCCATAAACATGTTGAACTCACATTTAAAATAAATTCCTTCAACTTGAGTAGGAAATAGTAAAACTGTTTCACAATGAAATTGTCACCAAATGTCAGTCCGTTTTCCCTTAGTCAGAATTAAGACAGAGTTTGAGAAGTAGAATAGTTTTATTTGTTGATTAATTGAGATGAACTACAGACTCAGGCCTGAAAGCCCACGGTCCTGCTCTTTGTCAAGGACAAGGGCAAAGATATTCATCCATAATTACATGGGAGAAGGGAGAGTAGGCAAGGATCATCTGTGCATTACATCTAAAAGTCACCATGTCCTCCTCCAGGCATCTGGAGATTTGGGGGAAAATCAAATTGACATCAACCTTCTTTGCTGTCACCTGGTGGTCAGCAGTTTCAATATTACATATTTTTTGAAGACTGAGCCCCTTGGGTAGAGCCTCTCAGTACTCACCTATTTAGCTGATCTGAAGAAGACTCATCCCTTCTCTGGGATCCTCAACACATTTCTACTTAAAAGAACAACCACGACTACTTCTGGTATTTCCTTTAAACCAAGAATTGAACACACACTATTTCACAAGCATTCAGCAAGTGAATAGTTTGTTATCATTACTAGGTTTTTTGGTCCTGGACACTCTGCTGTGGTCTGGCACATCCTATCTCATCAGACAGCCAGGAGCCTGCATGTGAAACTGTTTTTCAGCCATTGTGACTTTATGTACATCAACGAGCTGAAATGTGGAAGCATGGAGACTAAGGAAATCCAGCTATTCCTGTGTATTATTTTCATGAATTATTTAACTTTGAGAGTTAAGGCAAACAACTGCCACTGACCTTTCCTCTGCCAAGAACCCAATTCAGGTTCATGTTCAGAGTAAATGCATAGAACATGATATAAAAGATGACTATTCTGTGCATGTTCAGATGAAGTCAGTTTCCTAAGAAAAGAGGTGTTTAGTAAAATCAAAATGTTCTACACAAGCTGAGGATTTAGGTGCCAAGAATGTACTGTTGGAAATATAAACTGTTTTGAAATGCATGCTTTAATCATAACCATAGTCTCCTGTCAGGTTTGAGAGCACTTGAATAGCTCAGCAGCCTGTGAATCACCCATAAATGCCATGTTATATTAGGGCAGAGAAAATGGATGAGGAATAAAAAGAGTGTGCCTAAGGAGAGAGGTTGCATAGGACAGTCATGTATTCCTAGTTTTGATGTCCACAAGCTGTCCTTTGGAGTGAGTTAGATTTTATCACCTCCTGATACACACAGGGAGACACATGATAAATCTTTGAGTATTCAGACATCACCTATTTTACTGATGCATGGCTATAAGTAACATTGATGGAATATTCTAGCTATGTGAGACTAGCATAACTGTCCAAGAAGAGAGGTGATATTATGTTTAATTCTTGTTAGTAAATTTTTTCTCAAGAAAAAGTCTGTTATTTACATTGCCCATTTAATCTATAAGTATTTTTTCTATCATAAAAATGAAATATAAATTTTCTGGCAAATAAATTATTAATTTTTCAGTACACTCTCTTTCAACTTTGAACTGCCAAAAGTTTTATAGAGGAATTCAAAGGATAACATTAAATCAATAATAAAGAACTGCTGATTAAGTGATTTATTCAACTCCTTGCTATATAATTCTACTTATTTTTTTTCTCCCTCATTATATTTTCTGCTCTTAACCTTCTTTATAGAATGTCTCCAGGATGATTATAACATCCTAGAACTTCTTAAATATTTTACTTATCTTCTGTTTTGCAAAATCCCATTATTCAACCTGTCTCTATTATCATACTTACTGTTCAACTTAAGAAATCTTAATAAACACAGAAAAATGTGTGAACCTATACCTCCAAGGACAGAGAGTTTTTGAAAACAATCTAATATCAAATAAAAAAATAATAAAATAATTCATATTAAACATGCACAAAAGTCCTTTTAAAATTATATTCTGATTTCCCAGAAAATCTCAGACTATCTTCTTCATGATAGTTAAAAAAATAGTGTGCTTTATGTGTTGGGCCACAAAGCATTTTTTATTTCATAAATGGTATTTTCTAAAGCAGTTTCGAGTTCGCAGCAAGGTTGTACAGAAAGTAAAAGAGCTCCCACAGACAGGGTGTCCTCTGTCTGGGGCAGCCTTCCTCCAGAGTGATACAGTTCTTGCAAACCATTTGAAAAGGTGCTAGCTTATGCCCTTCAACCAAACATTTTGTTGTAAACAGTGTTACATCAGTAAAATGATATGGTAAAACAGACTAAGAATTAATTACTCTGCACTAAGAACAGCATTTGCACCAAAAACTCATAACTTACATTAGGGCTCACTCTTGATGGTATCCGAATTACACTTTGTTTTAGAACAAAATCGAAAACTGTTAGTAAACTACAAAACAAGCTGACAGCACTGAAAATTCTCTGTGCTCCTGGTAATCATCGCTCTTCCCATTTTCAACCCTTGTTAGACACTAACTATTTGCTGTCTTCATAGTTTTGTCTTTCCCAGAATACCATGCAATTGAAATCACACATGGAGGAGACCTTTCGATTAGCTTCTTTCACTTTGAAATATGCTTTAAATTTTCTTGCATGTCTTTTCATGGCTTTATAGCTCATTTCTTTTAGCACTGAATAATATACCATAGTTGGACTAGATCACATCTAGCCATTCACCTACTGGAAGGCACCTTGACTAATGCCCAGCTTTGATGATTATTGATAAAACTGTTCTAAATAACTACTGCAGCCATGATTCCTTTTTTTTTTTATTACTTTATATTGAAGGAACATTTTACTTATTTTTTAATAAACATTTTTCTCATTAAAACAGGAAAAGTTTTTGATACTGGGTTCAATACATAGCAATGAAAGTAGGTAGGAGTGGATCAATGCAATTTATTTTGCAGTTCCTTGCAACATAGAGAACTGCTATTAAACTCTGGCTGGAATAAAAGTATTTTTTTTTTCTTCATTTTGAAAAAATAGATTCTTACTCTGATATAATTAGGCTATTTTTATTATTATTAATCATTAGTGTTATTTAATGAGAGAGCAAGATAGTTGGCCTTCAAGAATAAATATAAAGCAGATTATATTCTAAATATTCCTTTTTCCATAACTTTTTTTTTAAATGAGAGATCTCTATGTGAATCTTTTATCAGAATCTTAAATGTATTTTAACTTTAAATGTAACTGCATAGATTTCAAATTTAACCTACCGTAGACAGTTTTACTATTGTGGCCTAAGTCTAAATTTTTCACTAATATTCTTTTCTGCCATTCATAGAACATATTCTGTTACATGAGATAACATGTAACACTAACACAGCATAATATTGTTCTTCCAATAGCATTTTTTCATGAAGATAGCCCTAAAAGCACAAACACAATATTAATACTCCACACAATTAACAAATCAACCTAGCATCCAGTTACTTCTTCTATTAATAATTAGATAAGAATTCATATATGTTTAATTTTTCCCTTTCTCTTTCAATCCATTGAGTATAACAATGAAATAGAAAACATATGACTCATTTCTGACTTTTTTACTCACATTTTCCCTTTTCTTTCACAAAGTTGATTATCCAGTAAGATCTCTCTGACTAACTGTGTGTTTTCTTGGACAATAATGTCTGACACCAAAGTTTTCGCATGGTATTTTTCATCTCTGCATTTCTCAGGGTATAGATTAAAGGATTGAACATAGGAGCAATGATGGTATAAAACAATGCAAATATCTTGTCCTCAGGGAAAGTTGTGGGAGGCCTAAGGTAGATGAAGATTACAGGAGCAAAGAATAAGATGACCACAGTGATATGAGACCAACAGGTGGAAAGGGCTTTACGTCTTCCCTCAGCAGACTGATTTCTTAAAGAGAATAGTATAATGCCATAGGATAGAGCTAAGACAACAAAGGTAACTAAAGCAACCATACCTGAGAAGGCAATCACAATGACACCAGTGATGTAGGTATCAGTACAGGCAACTTTTAACAAAGGAAAAACATCACAAAAATAGTGATCAATTTCATTAGGGCCACAGTAGGGCAAACTCATCGCTGTAGTGAATAGAGGAATTGCATGGACAGACCCACCAGCCCATGCAGCTAGGACCAGGAGATTGCATCTTGTCCTGCTCATGATAACCATGTAGTGGAGAGGTTTGCAGATGGCGACATAGCGATCATAAGCCATGGCCGTAAGGATGAAAATCTCAGTACAGCCAAAGAAGTGCATGGTCAACACCTGAAACATGCAGTTACCGTAGGAAATAGTTCTCCTTTCCACCAGCAGGTCAGCAATTAATTTGGGAGTGACAGTGGAGGTGTAGCAGATGTCTATTGTGGATAAGTGGGCTAGGAAATAGTACATCGGTTGGTCAAAAAGAGGACTGCAGATAACAGTTGCTAGGATCAGAAGATTCCCTGCCAACAGGGCAACATAACAGAATAAGAAGAGCACAAAGCAAAATATTTGTATGTTCTTGTCATGAGAAAGTCCTATAAGAATGAATTCGGATACATTTCTCTGACTTTCCATTTGGGTTTTGTGGATATTATACACAAATGAATGGCATACCTGAAATAAAAAAAACAGAAATTTGATGAAAAAATTAAGTAATAAATACTATGCTTCTTAAAAAGTAGATTGGCATGAATTATGTCTTAATATCTAAAAATTTGATCTATTGAACAAGGAGTTTTACATTGAACCAAGAAGCTTCTACATTACATTACATCATCTCATAAATCTGTTGTGGAAAATTTTGTACATACAAGTATTGCTCTATATTTTACTGAGTAACAATTTCAAATATTTAAATATCATAAGATCAAATTTTCTTTATTTTTTAGATGAACAGAAAAAGTACATTAAATATCTGATAAAGGTTTAAACCTCAGCTTGACCTGCTAAAGCTTATTTTCTAGAGAGCATAGTGTTCTTTGAATTCTGATAAAATATTGTTATTGGGGCAAATTAGACCAACATAATTTCTGCTACATTAAAATGACTTGAATTCTCAAGGAAAGGATGGAATATTGATGGAAGATAAAATTTTGGAAAATGATTTCTTCATACTTATATTTCATGCTAGAATTTATAAAATATGTATTGTTATCCATGTTTGTAGGTGAAAGAAAGATAAAAATCATAAAATCCCAGGTATATTTTAACTTGTGAATACCATGGCTTTTGCTAGAAATTTCAGCTTTTACTACAATTTGAATAATGAATGCCAAAAAAAAAGGAGATCATATGGAGGATAAATAATGAAGACAAAGTATGAGGTTAGTACAGCTGTTATTTGTTGGAGCAACAACTAAATTAAAAAGTCATCGATTTTTAGCTTTTATACCTAATGCAAAATTAAGACAATATAAAAGAAAGTAGAGAGAATTCACTTCCAGAAGATGTTTTACCTATTGATGAGGAATTATGATTCCAATTGGGTTCCAAAACCTAGCAACTTCCGAGCTCAGTCTGGATCTGAAGACACAGTTAATTCAGGATTCCCATTGTTCTATTAAAAAACACAAAATATTTTATTACAAGGTTATTCGAAATGATCAATTGTAGAGTAGAGATTCAAAATTGAATGTTTTGTCATTGATAGTCTCATCAAATTTAGGTGGAAATGACTGACAGTTATGACATTTTTTAAAAGTCATCCAAACTGTAAAAGACATGCATTCTTTTTTAAAATTAGGAGTTTAAGCACTAAATTAACAAAGTAGAAATCATTACCTTGTCTTTATTTTGTATCACTAGAAGACTTCCTATCTGCCTTTATACCATAAAATCAAAAAATTACTACCATAAGTGTTCAGCTGTTAACAGTAGCTCAAGAACATTGGAAAGTTTTACAAAGTGGAAATCATTAATTCACCTACTTATTACAACTGATACCAATGGTTGTTTTATTTTGAAACTACCATTAACTTCTCAGATATACTTATTTTTATGAAAAAACGTGACTTAAAGAAAATTAAATCTTCTAATGAACCCAGTAGATATATGGACATTTCATCTAAATCTTAATCTCTCATTTTAAATAGAAGAGATTTGGATAAAAAGAATCAAAGCAATTTATCAAGATTGAAAAGAAATACATGTGAATATGAGAAGGCAAAAATTTTATTATTCTTCAGGTATTTTTTTTGTTGTTTCTGTTTTTTTTTCACTTTAAGTCATGCATGAAGGCTGGAGGGATGCCAGAAGATTTTCTGGACAACAGCAATGAAATAACTGGTATTTGACCCATCATCTCAATTAAAAGGACCTTGTAAATAAAGGGGTACCATACAGTTGTTCTTTTTGAGTATTTGTGTGTGGAATGAGAAGCAGAGCATCTCATTTAAATTTTATTCTGGAGTTGTCTGATTCTAAAACCTTTCAAGTAATTTTTCATCAGTTTGAAAAAAATATATATCAGTCCTATAGCAGGATGCCTGCTTTTGTCTAGAACATTCATGTGTAATCTGTAATAGCTCTAATGAAGACCACAGTATAAGGTGGGTTCTCTGAAAGGAGGGGGAAAAGTAAATTGAGAAGAATTTATTGTCTTGAACAATACTATGATATTAAAGGAAATGTTCATGTACAAATCAAGATCACAATTAAAGAAAAAAAGTGCTTGACAATCACCAAATAGTGGCTAAAACAGTGACAAGAATGTGGAAGGAGGTAGAAATGAGGGGTGTGAATGAATTGACCACTATTATCTTTAAGTTTAACTAGTTGATTTCTTTGTGGCTCAATTTCTTCCTCTATGAGAGACAACATGACAGGATTTCAGATATGTAACAAGGCATACATGAAATAGTGGGAAGTACTCAGTAACTTATTTGGCTCAAAATAGTCATTTCCCAATTACAGTCACTTCTCCTTAAGGGCATTAAGAAACAGTTAAGGAAATCGTATTGTTCTTAAGATAACAGAGCTAAATGGAAAAGATTGAAACAAAGAATAATCACACCAGGTACTTAGTCACTGATCAGATTACACTGATCAATTACAACATTCTGATAGCAAAAATCTATTAGACTAAAAATAGATTATCTTAGGGACTACAAAGTTATATTGTCAATTTCTCTATCTCTTTGTAGTATTTAAAATTGTGCATGCCTTAGCTTATGATATCTGTATATAAATAAAAGTTCTTATTTTTAAATCAAAGTTTTCATCACCTATTCCAATTTTTCTTTAACATATAAGAATGTATCATACTAAAACTTACCTTTATCAACTCAGTAGAACTAGTCTATTTTAGGGTAGCAGGCATTTTGAAATGTATGAAAGTTTTCATTATTGTAGCTGTTCAAACATAAACTGGAATATTTTAATAGTAAGATGGGGAAATTCATATAATCAAAGATTTGGGAAGTAATTCACCATAAACTTAAAAGGTATTTAACTATATTGTTCAAACTGAATTTTTGCTTAAAAATAATGACAAACAAAAAAAAATAAAAAAATTAAAAAAAATTAAAAAATAATGACAAACAACTAAGAATGCCAGAACATTGTTTCAGAAGTTTAAAGGTCGTCCACATAGCTTTCTACAGTGGCTGGACCAATGTCATTCACAGCAACATGGATGGAGTCAGAAGGAATCATGCTAGCAGAAATAAGTGAGAAAGAAAAAGAGATATATTGGATGGTCTCGCTTATATGAGGGTTAAAGGGAAAACAAACAGACAAGAAAAATTAAAGCTCCCAGCAAAATTGAAGCTTAAGAACATGAGAGGGGAAGGGGAACGTGAGTTGGGGGGGTGCACAAAAGAATGAGAGTAGGGTTCTTGAGTGATAAAGTGGTAGGAGAACCCTGGAGTATATAATACTGTAAAATAATACAAATAATACAAAAATTAAAATGCTAGAACATTTTTAAATTATCTTATGTGCCACCAGAAAAGTTGCAGACTTTAAAGTGAAATTCTCTATAGTGCATACAAAGAGCATATGAATAATCTAGGCATGTGCCTGGGGATCCTTCCCCTTGTAAAATGACATGAATTATTCACTGGTCAGACTTGAGTGACTATACTCCTTCTTAACACTTTGCCTCCCACACCAAAGTTCGTAATAGAATTCAGTTTACAAAGACATAATTCACACACCCAAATTAATTCTCTGAAAGTAACTTGGACATCTATTCCTATCCTAAATCTCTTACAAGTCTGCAAAGAAGGGGATTTCAAATCTTTATAAAAAATATCATACATACAAAGAGAAGCATGTCCTCATTCCTCACGAAAAGAGACTAAAAACTTCCATTCCATACTTAACACAGTTCTAGTTCAATGTAAAGTTAAATAAAAAGCATTTTGAAATTCCTCCAAAACTGTGCAAGTATTTACATCCTAGGAATCATATATTTTATGTCTCTGTCTAAATATCATCATAAGCATAGCAGCACAATTAACAGTCTTGGAACGCTCAAAGTATTTATACGGCTGATGGGTTCTTGAATGCATTATGGGCAAATATCATTAAACCTCTGTCCATGGCAATGCCCCTGATCTCCCTGGATGATTGCTTTCCACACTTGTACTGACTTGTCTCACACACTTTTCCCAGGAGCTCAGTAAATCTAGTCATTAGGTAAAGTTCAAGTGATTGTTGCATGTTCTTCCAGTTTTCTGAAGGAGGAAACTGTGTAAACTGTAGTCATATATTAGATTAGCTTTGAGAAATCAGAGATGAGCTAGGCCAAAGAGAACCAAGACGAACACTAGTAGTTCAAGGGTGGACTACTCTGAAGATTCTAAGTGTGTAGATACACAATTAGTAAAGCTTATGACCTGCCGTGTAATCTGTACATGGGAGCTTATAGTTAGTGATTAAAATTATTGTAAATTAGGGTAGGGAAATGAGAGACAAAGATAAGGAAAGTTAAAAGAATGCATAGTCCTTTCTCCATATACTTGGCAAAGAGAAAAAGTGGAAAAAAAAAAGGTGACAAAGAAAGCACTCTGCTGACAAAGGTTTTTATGAGGTTAACCCTTCAGTTCTTCCCCGGTCACTGAATATCATTGGTTGATTAGACTCAGCATTACCTGTAGGTGCTGATATTCATTTTAATCTCTCTATTTCACATACAACCCAAGCAAAGTTTCACATTTGGAACATCAGAAAATAAAAGTTGTAGTGTGTATTTTGGCTCAGATGAAACTACTGAGCAAAATAACAACAGCAGCAATAATAATAATAGTCTATTGGAATATGATTAGGTGAGTTAAATTCATCCTATTATTTAATTCACAACATAATTCATATATTGACACATTTGTAGCTAGATTATACAGTCCAAAGCACAGAAGATTCAAGACTTTAAATTCCTAGCACAAATAGCCAGTAAGCAACAAAATAAGAGAATGGGGATTTCTTGTCTCTTCTCATACTTTTCAATTATTTCTTAATTGATTATTAAATTGAGATAGCATTAAGATCCCCCAGCCGGGGCGCATGGACGGGCGAGCGGTCCTCGGGTCGGCCCGCCCCCACCCTGGGACCTTCGGGCACACGGGCAAGGGGGAAGGGAGTGGGAGGGTCCCGGGGCGAGGGGGAGGGCCCCTCCATCTCTCTCTTACTTCTTACTCCAGCTAAACTTCAGAGCAACCAGAATAGGTGCAACACCAACCCCAACATAGAACGGGTGAGGGACCAGGCAAAAGTCCAGCCCACAGACCGGAGCTGGACACAGCAGATGGACAACCAAGTGAACCAGTCAGTACACGTAAGACCAGAGAAACAACCATAGAGACACGATGTCACCATGTGCACTTCTACACTCGCCAGGCCAAAACCTGGGACTTTATTCTGGAGATATATTCAAGGAGAGTAACACACCCTCCCCTCATTAAGGGAGAGGAGAGGATGACCAAAGATGGGATAATGGGCCCCACACCAAAACTGCGAAAGGAAGCAGAGGAGATAACCTTCAAATATCACTCGCAGAAGCCTGAACTCATGGGCCAGGAACGGTGGCTTGTGTCTGTAACCGTCAGCCTATGAAGCGGCCGGGGCTAGGGATCGCGGGTCAAGTCCCGCCCGGGACCCTTAGCGAGACTAGTTCCCAAAAAATAGCTGGTCGTGGTGGTGCGCACCTGTAATCCCAGTCACCTGGAAAGCTTGAGGCTGGGGATTGCTTGTGTATATGGTACCCCAGGCAACGAAAGCCTGAGGTTCCACGGGCAAAAATAGCGACACCTAGTCTGAAAAAAAAAAAGAAGAAGAAGAAGCCTGAACTCAGAGAAATTTCTTGACCTACACTGGCAGGAGGCAAGACCCCCAAAGTCCGACACCAGAGCCATAAGGAAAAGCAGCAAAGCAATGGAGATGGGATTGGATTGGAGAGGACGGCCTGCAGCAAGAAAACATGAACAGATCACAAACGAATATAACCTGGCCACCCAACGCAAACTTAAGACTGAAAAATCTAACAGCAAGGTTCGCCTGGACCCAACAACGCAGTCCCTCACACAGAGAAAAGACACTAACACAGGAAAGGGACTAATGGACACAGCACAGCTAATAAACAACAAAGAGTGGGCTGTGAGAGAATGGAGGGAGCACCGGAGGGAGGAGGGAGGGGAAAAATATAGAACAGAGAGATTGTAACCCAAAGAACAAAATAAAATTGTTTATATTATAAAAATAATAAAATAAAATAAATTTATACCAGAGTCCTAAAAAAAAAAAAAAAGATCCCCCAGCAGCAGTTATACCACTTAGTGCATTTACCTCAAGGTCACCCATCATCCCCTACCATAGTCTATCCTACTTTCTTCAGAAGTGGATAATTTTAGGCTTAATGTGTCATTCTTGATTGAAAGTTTAGTAGCATTGAACAAATAAAATTCCTAGTACTTCAGCATCAAGGAGATAGAAACAGAGTGCTATTTGGTGCACACTTCAACATCATGGCCAGTGCTGAGTTAACTTCACTCAGGTTAACCTGTGTCAGCTCATAGGAGCTGGCTGGTCATGTCATTACCTGCCTGCTGCACAAACGGACTCTAGCATTCCCTTACTGTTTTGGATTTATTTTTACACCCCTATTATGTTTTCTTCTCTTGAACAATCTTTACATGACATTTCCAGAATAATCATAACTGTTGCATTGAATGTACATATCCAAAAACACTTTCAATATTTTAACTATATCATTTTTCATAATATCACTGTATCCAGTCCCTGATTTGTTGTGGTCTTTGCTATTTAAGAGATCTAGTTCCAATACTAGTGAACATGCACAACAATCCTGTTATAACGCTTCCTTCTGGTTACACCAGAAATTTCTCTGATGTCTCAAAGGTTACAAAGCTTTATGCAATGCCACAAAATACTTATTATTCAACCAACTGTATTTTTTAGAGTAGTTTTATGTCTATAGAAAATGAAAGTGAGAAAATAGAGAATTCTTATATTTACTGTCATCCCACAGTGACAAGCTCCTCTTCTAGAAGACTACATTTACTAAAATAAAATGTATCTAAATTGATATCTCCTTATTAGCATAATTCATAGATCAGGGTTTACTCTAGCTGTTATGCAAGCTGTGGATGTTATCATGTATAATAACTGTATCTAAACTGTATTCATATACAGAAGTTTTGCTCTTCTAAAACACTCTGTTCCTCCAACTTATCCCAAACACTTCCTACCTGCAATTCTTGAAATTAACTCATCTCTCAATCCTTTCCAATTGGAATTTCCCAGACATAATATAATTCAGATCATTACTTCACCTGTGAAAATTGACTTCTTTTATTTTGTAATATGCATTTAAGTTCCAACATGTATTCCTATGATTTCTTAGAACACAGAATATTTGCTAGTTTTCGATTGTAGAGAAAAGGACATTAGGTCTGGATCTAATCACCTGCAATTCACTTTTAAATTTTAATCAGAAGTAACACATTAACTCATTTTATTAAATAATTCTTTGGATCTTTAAGAACAGTTTTCAACTCTCAGTGAGTAGTTTTGAGTTACACTACATTTCAGCCAGGATCCTTAAAGAGAGATCCTCACTGCATCATTACTAACCATTATCATTTATGTCAAAGTAGTGTCAGGAGCACTAACCTGTCCTCAAAAGATTTTACCTTAGTATTTCTCTGTTACACAATTGACTTCTGATGATACTACAGATGACTATGTGGTGTTTTCCCAGAAGCTTAAATTTATTCCTATTATTTCATATCAATTTCCCTGTTAACACCAAATGTGAAATTCTTTACTATAATCCTAAACCAAAAGTTTTAGCTTAATTATCATAATATATTTTCACTTATTAGTCACTGATCATTATACCATTAGTTTATTTTTTTGGTGACTGGTTTTATTAAGGACATAACTACTTCAGAAACTCAACTCAGTTTCTAATAAATTTTGTTCTACAGGCTTTGAAATGCATTTCTTTTTTGATATAATAGTTTAATTTCTCCTATTCATTCATTCAGGATACAAATACCAGTAGAGATTTTCCTAGTTTTATCATTCATATATACTCTTTTTCACTAAATTGTCTATCCAATAAATTCATTCATTATTTAATTATGTGCTTCCTTTGAAAAATAATGTCTGACACCAAAGTTTTCTCATGGTGTTTTTCATCTCTGCATTTCTCAAAGTGTAGATTAATGGATTGAACATAGGGGCAACGATGGTGTAAAATATTGCGAATATTTTGTCCTCAGGAAATGTAGTAGGGGGTCTAAGATAGATGAAGATTACAGGCCCGAAGAATAAGGCAACAACAGTGATATGAGACCAACAAGTGGAGAGGGCTTTGCGTCTTCCCTCAGCGGACTGATTTCTTAAGGTGTAGAGTATAATGCCATAGGAAAGAAATAAGACAACAAAAGTAATTAAGGAAATAATGCCTGAAAAGGTAATCACGAGGATTCCAGTGAGGTAGGTATCAGTACAGGCAACTTTTAACAAAGGAAACACATCACAGAAATAATGATCAATTTCATTCGGACCACAGAAGGGCAAAATCACTGCCATGATAAAGAGAGGAAAGGAATGAATGGCACCTCCAACCCACGCAGATAAGACCAGGAGGTTGCATCTTGTCCTGTTCATGATAATCATGTAGTGCAGAGGTTTGCAGATAGCAACATAGCGATCATATGCCATGGCAGTTAGGATGAAGATCTCAACGCCTCCAAAGAAATGCATGGTGAAAACCTGAAGCATGCAGTTACTGTAGGAGATGGTCTTTCTTTCCACCAGCAGGTCAGCAATTAATTTGGGTGTGACGGTGGAGGTGTAGCAGATGTCCATGGACGACAGGTGAATGAGGAAATAGTACATAGGTTGGTCAAAAAGAGAACTGCATCGAACAGAGATAAGGATCAGAAGATTACCTGCCAGCAATGCGACATAACACAGTAAGAAGAGTACAAAACAAAACATCTGTATATTCTTGTTATAAGAAAGTCCTAGAAGAATGAATTCTGAGATGTTTCTTCGACTCTCCATTTGGGTTTTGTGTATGCTGTAGAGAAGATTTTATCTGAAATAAACAGAAATTTTGTGGAAAATGGCAATATAATGTACATTTTATAAAATGTAGAATGACATTATATCATCTCAATAACATTAAGCTGATCTGTTGAACAAGATACTTTGCATTACGTTAATCACATAAGTTTAATTTGGGAAAACTGTACAATTTAATATATTCTTTTGTCTAGATTATGGAAATAATATTAACATTACATACATTTTTTATGTAAAACAAGTTGATGTCCTAATAATTATTATATAAGTGGACTGTGATCTTACATCAGGGTTCGAAATATCTCCATTTTTAAAATAAGAGATTCGGATTTAAGGAAAATTAGCAAATTTTATAATTCTATGATGATGATTGTATGCATTATTCAATATTTCTAATACTTTAAATTTTTAAATATAATTTTGATAGCACAACAGTTTAATCAGTATAAAATATATTTTAGTCTAAATAACCTAATCTAACCTAAAATTTTAAATAAACTGAGCTAACCCAATTTTTTAACTTTACTCTTTTAGAATTACCAGAACAAATCACCTGATATATTGCTTTATACACCCAACTTGAACTGTTAAAGTTTACAGTACAGTTTTTCTATGTTGTGGTTGACTGTTGTCAATAGTCAAGCTAAGTAAATGCAATTACAGTTATACTAAAAAAGAATGATTTAGAAAAATCAAATCCTTAAAACTAACAAACTGTCTGCAGAACTGAAGTATAAAGTAAGGGATGGGGAGGGGGAATGTAATTCGGGAGGGTTGGCCACAAGAGATTAAGATGATGGTTCATGAGTGACAAAATGGTTGGAGAATCTAAGCGTATGCAAAGATGTAAATATATAAATATATATATTATATATACACACACACAGATTCAATCAAATGAAAAAAATGTCAACCCATTAAACATCAATTAAAGACTAAAATTTTGGAAATGATCAGCTAGTACATTCATATTTCAAAGGTATACTTCACAATGTAAGAATGAATATCAATAAAGGAGATCACATTGAAGCTAACTTGTAGACAAACACTGAGGTCCGTCTGTCTAGGTGATATTTGTTGCAGTTATCACTAAATGTAAAATTCATAGATTTATGCCTATAATGCATATTCTGCCTTTTGTAAATAATGCATAGTACAAAATCTCAAGGTACTGATGAGGAATAATCTGATCTAATAGGCTTGTAGAAAAAAGAAGAAGTACACATCCTACCTTAGTCTGGATGTGAAGGAATAGTCATTTTGGATCTATTTACACCTTGAAAAATGTTTTATTACTGATTACTATTTAAAAGCCATCTGATTAATGCTTCATGAATTTATTATCTTGCTATTTATAGGCTTGTATATATTTGGATGGAAATAGATGACAGATGTGGTATGTGGCATTTTTAAAAGTGGTAAATATCAAGGCACATGTTTTGTTTTTATATATGAGTTGAAACTAAATAAAGTAGAAATCTTTAACTTGTTCTTATTTTGAAACACAATGTAGTGTCTTGTATCCATTATACACAATTAGCAGTCATAGAAAGTTGAGTAAATAAGAGCATCTCAAAAATCATGAAAATGATATAGAAGATGGGAATCTTTAACTTATCTTCTACTTATTGCAGTTGAAATATCCTTTCTCTATTTTATGGAAAAAATGTTAACTTTAGATGTGTTGTTGTACAAAATGAATTGGTTTCTTAATAATTTGTTAAGTAAGGGAACTGGGAACTACATTATGGTACATATCTTCACTACACCTTTCATTTTCAAAATAAGAGATTCAGATAAAAGGAATCTTGGGCATTTCTCAGGATTGCGAAGTAGCACACTGTGATTGTTATAAGACAAAAATCCTTATACTCCCTCAATTTGTGGCTACAATTCATGCATTTAAATTGGAGGGATAGCAGAAGGGTGTCTGTAGGGTGTTTACTTTCATCTGAGTTGCAAAGATTTTGTAAGATAATGGGGTTACCAGTATTTACATATTTATATTAAGAAGAGAAATGGATCACTACATTGGATTCTAGAGTTATCTGATTCTAAAACATTTCAAATATTTTTTTCATCACTTTGACAAAAAAAATTCTCATATAAGAATCCAGACTTGTTTTCTAGATCATCATCAGCGTTTGATTTACAGTAGCTCTTAAGCCCTGCATTCTTGGAGAAAACACTACATGATTAGTGCTGGGAACAAGGGAGGAGGAAAGTGAACTATGGAGAATTAACATCATAAAATAACTGTGATATTAAAGGAAAGCTGTATGTAAAAACTGAGGTCACAAATAAGAATACACAGTATTAGGCAATTACTGAACAGGTGAGAACAGTGGGTAGAAATATGGAAAAGTATATAATGAGATGACTAAGACTGTGATCTTTATGTTAACTGGGAAGTGTCATCCAGGCATGCACTAGACATATCACACCATCCTTCTGGTTATTCTATAGAATCTCTTAATGTCCCGTTTTCTTTCTCAATGAAATGAAGATAGCATGACATGCTACAGAAATTTGTTGAAGAATACATAAAGTAATGGGAAATGCCCTGTCATATGTGTGACTCAAATGGTCATTTTCCTTTCACAGTCTTTCCTCCTTTTGGGTATTAACACAGTTACAAAAATGACATGCACACAAGGCAATCAGGTTTAATGGAAAAATAAAGCAGGGATATCCATAACTTGTATTTAATAGCTGATCAGATAGACATCAGTTCAGCATTCTAATAGTGGAAACCTGATAGCTGGAAAATAGCTTACTTGCCTTAAGACATTTCCTAATCACTTTTGTAGCCTGATATTTTTTGTACAAAAGAATTATAGTAATAATTTTATTCTTTGGCCATATTGAATAAAGGTTATACACATTTGGACTACACTATCTGTATATTAAAAAACTCTTATTCAAATCAATGTTTCCATCACTTATCCCAAGTTTCTCTTAGTGTAAGAGAATGCACCATGTTATAAACTTACCTTCGCTGGTTCAGATGGAACTAGCTTATTTCAGGATAGCAGATGTCTTAAAATATAGCAATATCTTCATGATTATAGATGTTCAAGTGTAAATCAC
This sequence comes from Uropsilus gracilis, assembly GCA_004024945.1. Classification (NCBI taxonomy): domain Eukaryota; kingdom Metazoa; phylum Chordata; class Mammalia; order Eulipotyphla; family Talpidae; genus Uropsilus; species Uropsilus gracilis. The sequence continues at coordinate 2,926 of PVHY01000896.1, read as the reverse complement.
TATTTTTATGGTATAATGTGGAAATAAATATAATAAGGTTGGAACGTAATTCACTGCAAACATTAAGATATTTTATTAGCTCTCTTGTTACTAACTGGAACATTCCTTAGAAATATTGAACGAGAACTAGAGAATATTTTTAAAATGTTATAATATCCAAGATTAGATGCTGCCAGAGAATTTTCTAGCTCTAGAAAGATATTCTATAGAATAGATAGAAGGATGATGCAATATATCTAGTGTATGCCTGGGTGACATTTCCATATTAAGGTGACCTGGCTAAACATCAGATTTGAGTGACTGTCAGGTCAGTCCCAGGTTGCATCAGGATGCACTTCACCTTCTGATACTCATGTTTGACTATTTTCTCCCATACAAAAATCTAGAACAAATAGCAGATTATTGCAAAGCTGTTATTCACATACACACCCAATGTGATTCTCTGGAAAGAGTTTGGAAACTGAACGTGTCCTAAAACTTTCCCAAGCTTACAAAGCAAGGGGATTTCGAATAATCATAAAACGTATCCTATAACAAGAGGATATTCATCCCTAAGGAAATTTTCAATTCATATTTAACACAAATCTACTCACTGTTAATTTTAAACAAAAGTATTTTTAGCTCCTGCAAAATTACCTCAACATTTAGTTCCTAAGAATCATCTATTGCATGCCTTCCTCTGATAAAATGTGCTTCAGAAGAAAAACATATAAACTTAAACACCAAACAATATTAATAGGTCTTGGAAGGTTCAAAATAATTGTATCCTCAATGGCATTGTTGAATGTATCTTGGGCAAATGTAGTTAAGACTCTGTCCGTGGTAATGCCCCTGGTCTCCCTGGATGCTTACTTTCCACACTTGCACTAACTTCAACTTACTTCACACACTATTCCCAGGAGCCCAATAAGTCTGGTCAGAAGGTTAAGTTCAGGAAATTTGGACTTCTCTTCCATCTTCCTGAAGGAGTTCCATGTAAGCTGGAGTTGTATTATATTGTCTCTCAGAAATCTGAGATGAGGTATGCCAAAAGAATAAAGCTGGAAAACTGTCTGTCAAGAGTGGACTATTACCCAGATTCTTTGTGTGTAGAACCCTTACTTCAGTAAAATCTGTGACCTGCAATATGAGTTTATTGTTTACTAGAAGCTAGGACCTAGCATTTTGGAATTTAAGTTTGGGGAATGGAAAGCAAAAGAAAAATAAAAGGATACAAAGTCTTTTATATATTTGTCATGGAGGAATAGTGAAAAAAAGAAAAAAGATTAAAAGAGGAAAATATTCACACTATAGCAAAACATTTATTCTCTTAGCTCTTCATTTCTTTCTCCTTTCACTGAATATTCACAGATTGGTTGGTTGCACTATGACTAGAGTCACTAAGGTTTAGTCAGTCCACGACAAATTTAACATCTAAAAGACTGTTCCTATATGACTGCTGAGTTCTTATTCCTCTTTGCTACAATAATTCTAGTTAAATCTACATCTTTCATTATTTTTATTTCCTTTAATATTCTTTTTGTGATTCTCCAGAGTTATTTTCACTCTTCCATTGCATGTACATATTCTGAAATCATTCAGGACATTAATTATATGTCTTGTGATAAAATCACTTTATCCAGTCCCTTCTATATCATAGTCTTTGCTATTTAATTTAAGAGCAAAGGTCATCATTCTAATGCTAATAAAAATGCACAACAATCCTGTCATAACAATTCCTTCTGTTTTCCCCAAGAATATTTCTCAAATGACTCTTCTTCATTATAGTTATAAAACAGTGCCCTGACACAAAAGTACTTCTATGTAACAAACTTTATTTTCAGAGTAGTTTTATGTTCACATAAAAGTTGAGTGAAAAGTATAGAGCTCCATATATTCCCTGTCTCCACACAGGGAAAACCTCCACGTATGGTGGAATATTGATTAAATATAGTATATCTATATTGACACATCACATAACAAGAATTCATATTTTCCATTACGTTGCTGTACCGTATCTTCTATGGGCTTTACCATACATAATGTCAATATCCAATATGTCACACACAGTAATATAAGAACAATCTCACTGCTGTATAAATATTTTCTGTTCCTTCTATTCATCTCTCACTCTCCCTGCATTCATCTCTTGCAGTTCAGTAACTCTTGCTGTCTCAAGTGTTTTGCCTTTTGCAGATCCTATAACTAATGCCAAAGATTAGACAACGGGTACAAATTGACTTCTATTACTTTGTACTGTGCACCTGTTTTCAAGTCTGTGCTTTCATCAGTTGTGAAACAGACCATATTTGCTTTCACTTGGTTTCTTTCTTTGATTTATGGAGAGAAATCTATCAGAGCCTGGACCCAATGACCAATAAGTTACCCATAAAATTTCATCATATGAGGCAGATAAACACATTTTATTAAACATTACTTAAATTTTAAGAAATGTCATTAAATATTACTCAGCAAGTAGAGCTGCAGTAAGCTAGATTCAACATTCTGAATTAGAGATTCTCACCATATCATACTGGTTAGTATTATTTACAACAAGGTGTCAGGAACATTTTTCTGACTTCAAAAAGATTAGATTCTACCCTAAATATTTCCTTGTTACACAACTGATTTTTGATGATACTGAAAAGCATATATGTCAATGTTTTACTAGAAATGTAAGTCCATAAATATATCTTTAATTTCAACTCCCTTACTAACACAGAATGTGAGATACTGTTTTATGTTTTAAATGAGATATGTTTTATATTTTAAAACATAAAAGTTTTATGTTTTAAATGAGATATGTTTTATGTTTTAAAACATAAAAGTTATTAAAACATAAAAGTTTTAATATATTTATCATCACAGTCTCCTTAATTCACTGATCAATATATCACTAACTTGTTCCTTTATAATCCTTTTTCCTCTGGTAATTGCTTTTTTTTTT